>VYZM01021938.1:13501-98520 GCA_013398915.1 Dromas ardeola | reverse complement strand
GCAGCATAGGGCTACTAAGATGATTAGGGGATTGGAACACCTCTCTTATGAAGAAAGACTGAGAGACTTGAGTCTTTTCAGTCTGGAAAAAAGACGACTGAGGGGGGATCTTATCAATGCTTATAAAGACTTAAAGGGTGGGTGTCAGGAGGATGGGGCCAGGCTCTTTTCAGTGGTGCCCAGTGACAGGACAAGGGGTAATGGGCACAAACTTGAGCGTAGGAAGTTCCATCTCAACATGAGGAGGAACTTCTTTACTTTGAGGGTGGCAGAGCACCGGAACAGGCTGCCCAGAGAGGTGGTGGAGTCTCCATCTCTGGAGACATTCAAAACCCACCTGGACGCGTTCCTGTGCAACCTGCTCTAAGATGACCCTGCTCTGGCAGGGGGGTTGGACTAGATGATCTCCAGAGGTCCCTTCCAACCCCTACCATTCTGTGATTCTGTGGAAAAAAAAAGATTCTTACCCAAATTTGATTAAAAAAAAAAAGCTGCAATCCTGATAATACATTGATACTTTCCTCTAAAAGTCATGTTTGCTACAGCCCTGATCCCAAGTGCAGGTCCACTGAGATGAAAGGACTTCCACGTACAGAAGAGGCTGCAGGCAGCTGCCTGGTGCTTGCATGGAGAAAATGGGGTGGGTTATGTTCAGGCTGTGACATCATAAGCCAGTGCTGGAACCTCTTTCCCAGCCAAGGCACCTCATGTTAGGCTGATGCCCTCACACAGTCCTGAACCCGAATTGCAAGAAGGACGTAAAATAGGAAGTTGGGGGAGAATCACATTTTCAAGTGACTTTTTTTTAACATAAATTATCCTACCCAAAAAACCCAACAAGAAAAAATATGAAGGCATTAGAGGGGTAACTAAGTTAGTAGTGGAAGAGAAAATGAGTGAATCACTGAACAGATGTGGGCAAAACTCAGTTTGTTTCCCAGTTCCCTCTGTCATTGTTTTCAGTTCGTCCGGACAGGGATGTATCGGCATCTGCTATTCAAAAATATAACTCTTCTGATGAAGACATGCTGTGCTACTGGCAAGAGTTTAGTGCCCTCAGAGAACCATATTATTGGAGTTTACTGTTTATCCATGTTTAGCAAAGCATTAGGAAAGGGAGGAAATGGGAGACAGCCTTGGCAAAGCAGCAGTACTAGCAGCCTGAAGAGAAGTGTCTGCCAGGGAATGCAAACACTAAATCAGGGCCTTGGAAGTAGCTTCTCAGGGGATTTCTTTATATAACTTTAAAAAATGTGAGGCTCAAACTTTGCAAATTAAATTAATTTTAAGCGCTATAAAAATATTTTTAGAGCAAACCAAGAATGAGAAGCATTCTGAGCTAAATAGCTGAACGAAGTGTCTAGAAGGCAGAGGTCCCTACTGGTGAGCAGAGATGAGGTCTTCTCCGACCTTTCACACCAGCAAAGAGACAGGCCTCTCTCGGCTCAGATTTAGCCAGATAGGCTTTGGCAAGCAGAAGCACCCTTTGCCAGAATGCTGGGAAGCACGCCAGGTGACATTGTCGCCTTTTACCTTCTGATCCACAGTTTTGTTCAGAAGCAGAACAGCGGGAAATATTATTTCAAGAATTCATCCTATTGCAAGTATTAAGAACAGTCTTTGAATTTCCAGTGTCTTTGCCAGCTGGCACTAAATGGAATTCAAGATGCAAAATGCATTATGGAAATCAGATAAAGTTAAAAGAAAGAAAAAAAAAGGAGGTTTTCTTCTTGAAAAGGAGAAAGCTAAACTTTTTTGAGTTTTCAAGTGAGACATTTTATACTCTTCTACTTTAAGGCAAATACTGGGAGAAAGTAACTTACTTTTCTGGCTTAAATAGAAGGAAGCTTGTAAGGCTGATACATTTCCTAAGATAAAAGATCTGGAAATAAAAACTGACAAATGGCAAACATATGATGTAACACAATTACAAGTATTCACCAAAATTCAAATAAATGTCTTCAAAACTGATAGTTTTTTTAAAATATGCTTAACTTTCATATGATGGAAGTGTTAACAGAGATAGCACATTCAATGTTTGGGGTGGGGGGCTGGATTCTTCTTTGCCTTTTCCTTCAAGTTCTTCATGAATTTTGTTTTTGCACACAGCACTTGGCCCCACCTGGGGTACGGTATGAAGTGTTGGGCTCCACAATGTAAGCAGGATATAAAAATCTTAGAATGCATCCAAAGGTGGGCAACAAAGATGTGGGCAAAGTAGAGGGCAAGACTTATGAGGAGCTACTGAGGATATTAAATGTGTTCAGTTACAGAAGAGGACACTGAGGGGTCCTCTTGCTGTCTACAACTTCCTCATGAAGGGGAGCAGAGAGGGAGGTGTTGATCTCTCTGGTGTCTGGTAGTAGGACACGAAGGAATGGCTTGAAGGTACATGATAGAAGTTCAGATTGGATATTAGGAAAAAGGTCTTTACTGAGAACATGGTCAAGCACTGGAACATGCTCCCCAGGGAACTGGTCATAGCCCCAAGCCCAGTGCCCAAGAGTTATTTGGACAATGCTCTTACACACATGGTTTAACTTCTTGGTTGCCCTGTGTGGAGTCAGGAGGTGAACTCGATGATCCTTATGGGTCCCTTCCAGCTCAGGATATTCTTTGAGTTCTTCATCATTTTTTATTTGATTCTTTGATTCCAAAAAACTGACTTACATATTTTCCCTTCACTAGCTGTGTGAAAATCAAGTTGCAGTCATACCTTTTATCTACTCTTCCTTAGACAGCATGTCATATGTCTCTCTGAAAAAAAAGGGGGAGGTGGGAGTGAGAGAACTGTTCTAGTCTTAGAATTTCAGCAATCATGTCTGGCCTTACAAGGGAGTTGAAAGTCTCCTTGTAACGTCTCAGTCCACATAGGCTTAGTCTCATTTTGGGGAGGAAGGCATCTACTTAAACTATATTTTCAGATGCTGAAACATTGTGTTTATACTTCATATGTTTGTACAAAATGCACAGAAACTGCAAACTATGCTGCTTCACCATCCAGTTCTTCTCATTAGTCTTGTTTACCACCTGTCTTTGCTAATAAACCCCTTGGATAAAAGGTTTTTCAAATATAAATTCCATAGTCAAACTCAGTTAATATAGCTATTCCGTGAATTTTCTTTAAAACCTTTCTAATTCCGCAGTATATTGCTCATTTCCCATATATCCGGAGTTCTAAATTACCTTAAGAAATTTATTGCTGAAAATGAAGGTAACTGTTAATATAAAATCAGGTTAAGCTCTTCTCTTAGAAGGGTCTGTTTCTACCTTGAAATATGCAGCAAATTCTGCCAGCTGGGAATATCTCACGTACCTACCTAAAGACTAAATTTGCTATAGGTGACAGCCAAATCCTTCCTGCTTATCTGTGGGACCAGCATCTTACCCTGTAACGTGCTTATTCTCTCACACTGACAAGTTGTTGACTCACTGGGCAGAATGAGAAGCGAATGTGGAGATCATGCATCAATCACCTCCCATCATGCTCCCCAGCCAGAATGTCAGTGATTAGACAAACTTGGGTTGACAAGCGTCCTGTCTGGACAAACAGCTTGTCAGTTTTCTAATAGGATTCAGCTGCTCTCTCACCGTAAGCTTTACAGCCTGAATCACTTCAAATACTCCCCAGTGGAAATGGGTGAAACTGAATGAACAGAGAAGGGGGATTTTTCATTTTGCCAATTTTAGAATAAATTACAACTTTCAGAACTTGACTTCTGGCAATTATTTTGTTGTAACAAAAAGAGAGAAAAATCCCAACTTTAATACTGATATTAATCTACATCTGTTATGGTATTTTTTTTATTTTAGCAAAAGCATGGTCCAGGAGATGTCCCTGATATTGAAGCAATGCTCCTCACTTAGGAAACAAACAACTTTCAGAAGCATGATTGCATTTACATGAAGAAATTAATAAGACAACTTTTTCTATAGCAATCAATGCCCCAGATAATTATCAGTCACATTTGAGGGATGAATTTGTTTTAAGGTATCTTTTTAGACCGAGGACCTTTACTCATTAGAAAAGTACATATTAGAGGTAAAAGCAAAATATAGTGTGGTACTATCATGTATTCTTATTAAATGGATTGCAACTAAGAGCTACTTATCTTGCACAGGGATGCTTTAGTACTACGCTGGGACTTTAATAGGAAAAAACAATAAAAAAGCATGGATAAGAAAATTCTTGCAAATAAAACCAATTTATTCTGTTTATTAAACCTAAAAATAGTTTATTTTTATCTAATTTTTTTATTGATCCTCTCATAATCATAAACACTGAGCTTTTAGAAAAATTTAATGATAACGGTGAAAGGTTTCAAGTAAGCATCGATTAAAAAATACTAAGGATATTTTTAATCCTAGGAAATTTTCTGAATTCTGCATCATACAGAGATAGACAATTACAACACCAGTTTGAATGTCTAGAAATTTGGATTAGCTTACTGAAAGCACAGTAAATGAATGGTTCAAGTGGTGTTGTTAGTGGAATACAAAGTCCTGTCAATAACAAGTCAATAACAATACATGCATAGCTACACAGGAACAATACATTTGCCCAAAATCTTCCATAAAGAATTTTTTTTTTTTTACTTACAAATAAACTCAACACTAATGATAATTACTTAGTCTTGTATAGGTTCCTGGATCTTGAAATAAGGTTGCATGTGTGCAGTTCACATTGCAGAAGCAGTGATTAAGTTTAATGTTAAGGTCACTTCAAGAGTCACTTCAAAAACCTGATGCTACACATTGTTCCACTGTACTGATATTTGAACATCTTGGTTCCATTTCTTCTACTACATCAAGTAACTTTGCGACTCTTTGGCCACACTGCTGGTTAGACCTGATGTATGTAGGCATTTCCCAGTGATACCAACACCATTTCCAAAGAGAGACTACTTCAAATAATTGAAAAGCTCCATATAAGAATTCCAAATTTTCTCCTTTTTATTTTTTATTTTTTCCTGCTACTATGCTAATTCTCTTTTAAAGAAAAAACAACTATATTATGAAATGAAAAAAAGTGCTATGAAAAAACAAGTAAAAATATCTAAGATGGTGAAAAATATAGTGATATTTTTCAGACTACTCTAGTAAATAACAGGGGTTCCTTTAAAACATTTACAAAAAAAGGTAATCTCCAGGATCTTAGTCTAAAGGACACAACACAAAATAAAATGGAAAAAAACCCAACACCCTAATGCATCAGGGAGAAAAATACACATAGGTAATGGAATTATTTCAGAACATGCACACAACGCAGAATATATTTGAAGCTGCTATGATTCATTGACACAAACACTTATTTTTCTGGAAATAATCTTTATATTTTTATCTTTGATATGTCACAAGAAAAATAATCTAAAGACACAAGACACATTATGAGACATCTCTATAAATGAGATGCATTCAAATAGTTCAAATACAAATTTAACATCCAAGAAGCACAACAAAAAATTACATGGATATATAGTGAAGTTATCCAGAAACACCTCACGTATCACCACTTACTGAATACTAATAATAGCTACCACAAAAATACAGGCTTTTATGAGAACTCAGATGTTTGTATATGGGAAGGCCACAGCATGCTAATATGTTATAGTCATGCTTGGTCCAAGAGGACATGATATTCTGCTGTAAGTTACTAACAGGAGGAACTCCCAAAATTCCATGGCAAGATGTTATAAAACTAATTTTTTCAAAGAAATCTTCCTGGTTTCCCCCTAGAAAATCTTACTACCCAAAGTTCACTTGGTAAGCTTGTACCAAACCAGAAGTCTCCAAGGACTGAGTGAGTGAGTTTGTGTACAGATTATGATTATTGCATTACATCTGATCATTAAGAATTTGACTCGATCAGCAGAGGGTCTAGGTGACTAAAAGTCTAGGTAACTAAAAACTCTAATTAGTAATAAAGATACACTAATTACTAGAAATTATGTTTAACTGAAGGTTATGATATATAATAAAACTCTAATTATAATAAATACAATAAAGAAAACTCCAATTATAATTACAACCCTGAGGCCAGTCCTTATTCTACCAGGGATCCCTAAAACAATCTGCCTGCCCTTGCAGTGTCAGGTGACACCCAGACATGGACTAACATGGGCATTTGAATGCAAAATTGTAGATTTAAAAAAAAAAAGTCCTTTGAAGGCAAAGAGATAAGAAACTGCACTTACAGTCTTCTCATGCTGAGATAAACATGGCTTCTTTTTCCCCTGAACTTCAAGATTCACTTTTTTCCTCCAACCTTCATTTATTTTTTATTTACTTTTACACATATTGATATATACACACACATGTATATACATGTATTAAAGTGTTCCCTATTTGGTCTGCCACCCCTAGCCAAGAGGTTCAGCAACTTTCTGGAGCAACAGATCAGAATATGCAGCTCATACAGAAGATTTGCATAAAATTCTCATTTTTCTTGTAGTTGTGAAAGCCAAGTTTTATGACAAACATTCAGTCCAAGCCCTGACCTTACACATCACTGAGAATTTCTCAGTATCAGCAAATATTGTTTTAGTGTTGAGCAAATGGCCAATAAAACACGGTGCCAATGTATTTAATTTTTAATTGGAATAAATGCTATGTGTCCAGCAAGAACAGACTTAAGCTGCAGACACTTAGGAAAGACAGATGAAGAAATGGACTAAAAGAGAGGGAGGGAGGGAGAGGTGAGGGAAAGCAGACATGTGGACATGTTGTATCTGTGCCCTGATAGTAGGGCAGCCTGAGAAGCATTGGGGTAGGTGGAGCTTTCTAACACTGCTGCCTCCCTAGACAATGCGAGAGGTCTTTCATTTAAAGAAAAGCAAATACAGTAACCTGGCATTGCTGCTAGCGCTGCCTTTTAACAGCAGGGAGACCAGTTTCCCAGAACTGATTTTCAGGGGATCTTCATTTTGATGAGATCTTTTTCATTCCCTCCCTGTTGGAGAGAATTATAAGATGTGAAACCCTGTATCTCAGCAGGTTTGCTCTGTCTCTAATAAGATAGAAGGGAAAATCCTGTCAAGACTAATACTCCTCTAGCAGAAGACCTTAAAATGTGAATGATACGGTGCTCTGCATGACAGCTTGCCCTTAGGATGTAAGACATGTTGCACT
Organism: Dromas ardeola; assembly: GCA_013398915.1. NCBI lineage: Eukaryota > Metazoa > Chordata > Aves > Charadriiformes > Dromadidae > Dromas > Dromas ardeola. The sequence continues at coordinate 91,392 of VYZM01021938.1, read as the reverse complement.
TTCTCTTTTCTTTTCTCCCTATCATATTCATTGTTTACCTTACTTAGTAGCATAGTAACAATGTTTTTTTTTTAAAAAAAGGGTAAAAAAAAAAGTTTGAGGTTAAGAACCCTTTAAACTTTCAGTCAGTTTAGATGTGAATTGGTGAGTCTTTTTTCTTTTACTGTCCCATACATCATGTGAACACACAATCCCAGTAGTAATTTGACTTAAACCCAGAAATCTCTGCCAGAAGTCATGTAGAAAAGATTAGTTACATAAGACTTGCAAATTTTTGCAAATCCGCGAAGTCCAAATATTTTGTCCTTATTTTGGATAAGAAAATTTTTAATATTATGGCTTCATGCAGCAGAAATACATATACACAGAATTACAAACACTGTTAACTATTAATTCTAACGTGTAAAATGAGTGTCAGCTTAGGCGCTATGTATGGTTTCCTCACTGTTTCTAGAAGTGATCATTTAAGCAGAAAATCAGCTAAGCATTTAAAACTAACATTTTTTTAGTTAAAATATTTTAATTGTTAAAAGCTAGGAACGATAGACCTCATCTAGTGAAAAAGCTAGTGTTTTCTTTTTTTGATAGTGTGTGTAGAGTATTATGTGAGAAGAATAGATTTGACATACTGTGGAGAATGGGTATGATGATCTTTCGACAACACTTTCAATCAAATATATTTATTCTACTGAATTTATGTTAACTGCTTTTATACTCAGAGTTTGTTTGCAATTAAATAGAAATAAAAAAAAACAAACAACAAACAAAACCCTCAGGTAAAGGCTGCAGTTCACAACAGCTCCACATTACAAATCCATATCTAAGCAACGACAAAAATATTCTATCTTATTTCAGTGGCATTTTATCCTATTAAGCACTAAAATATGCAACTGAAGGAATATTAGAGTTAAACAATGTGCCTTAGTAAGCAACAAAAAACAGGTGAAAGGATGCACCTGTCCCAGCTGGAACACATGTGAGTGGCTAAAAAAGAATGAGGTAGGACTCACAGATGGCGATATCAGGTTTACTTACTTGTTTGTATAGATAGACAGAAAGACAGAAATAACATTCAATAAATGATAGCCAGAATGTTCTACAAACCTTATGTCTAGAGAATGATTTGTGCAAAATTTTGAAGATAACTGTTCAACTACTGTCCTGTGCAGAGGAAAAAAAAAAAACCAAACCAAAACACACAAAAACCAAAGCCAACCCAAAACCTTGGATTGTATGTGCTGTTGGGGATTAAGAGTACATGAAAGAGAAATGGAGAAAATGGAGCTTTATGAAACAAAACTTTTTCTATCCATCCATTTGATTTTCAAATCTTTTGACAGGCTTTAGAGAAGTCCCTGGAAACATGACACTTTCTGTTTATTACTTAGTAGCTTTTCCTGGCTTCAAAAATGCAGCTTAATGAAGCTGTAACATTTATAGCCTCTAAGATCTTTTTTTTTTTTTTTTTCATGGGGATTTATTGCATTTATAAATTATATGAAGAGGAAAGGAAGTCTCCTGAAACTGAAGTGCTCCAACAACATGACTAGTTATATTTGAACAAAGGCACAGTAATAGGCTTTAAAAGATAAAAAGAGCTGAGTCTCTCGAAAAAAAAAGTGAGGAGATAAAAGGAAAAAACCCTGTAAATCTACGTCAAAAAGAAAGCCACTGCAGAGGACTGTTAAGTATTGCTGTTGTCCAGGGAAGGTGCTCCTTGTGGCAGCCACACAATGTGCTACTGATTCGCAAATTCTTCTTCTGGTGGGGATATATTCATCTCTGCAGGAAGGGGACAGAGATGAGGGATACAGCAATATCTCAGTTTTGCTATTAATAATTTCTTTGGTACCACCTTATGATACCTATAGCAATGGATTATAATTAACTTGTATTGTCCCAGGTAACATCCTGAGGAACAGAACTCCTTTGCTACTTCCAGGTAGTGGAAATAAATTAGGAAGGCATATACAAAGCATTTCAGATGACAGCCTCCAGAATCTTGGTGCAGTTCCAAATTCCTGGATATGAAGGGTTGCTCAAATTTCACATGCAAGAGTGAAAAAGTTAACACAGTTCTCTTGCACATATTGAAATAATGTAGGAATATTGAGTGTACAGATCTGCCTCTAATTTAATACATGTACTTTGCCCTTTAATTGCTGAAAACCAGGAAGAGTATGCTTCTCATTTCATAGCAGTGCATGAACTAGTTAGATGGGATTTTGTGCAAAGGAAGGAGTACAGCTGGGTGATCTTCTACGTTACCTCTCTGCCATTCCAGTTGGTATCCTGATAGATTGTGGTTTAAGCAAGCACAGTATTAAGTCACCTCCATGACTGTTGTTGTTAATTCAAAGAGAGTTTCAGATACTGGCTACAAAATTCCTCTTAAAAAAAATTCTGCTAGGAAAAAGTAACATGATAGAAATAATTGCTCATGCAATAACATTCTCAGCCTTTCCATATATATATATTTACTTGCGGGAGCAGGGAGAATGATAAGTGGGAAGAAAAATTATCTCTAGCTAAAATGACTGGAGGACCTTAACCACTGTCATCTATGACAGATGACAAATCTATGTGTTTTAAGTGAATTTAATGCAGAAACTGTGCAATTCTTTTTTTTATTTATTTTATTTTTTCCCCCTGATTCTTCTTAAATGTATGCCTGAATCCTGAGAATATAGGTGACAAGGACTGAATAACTGATCTTTTACCCACACTGTCAAGTTGAAATAAAAATGAACATCAGTTGGCATTCTCTTATGTGGAGGCAAAGTGCACACAGCTATTTCAAAAAAATAAAATATCTGAATGTCTAAAACAAATAACCACTTGCTTTCATTCCTTACCCCTCTAAAAGATATACACAAGATGTTAGTATTTTATAATTATTTTGCAATGCTACAGCGGCACATGTAGCAGTAGCTTAAAATTTAGTTACAACATTTTTTGAAAAATATAGTGTTTTTTGTTTTTTATTTGTTTGTTTTAAGAATAACTGTGTGGATTGGTTTAATTTACTCATGTTCTGCATGTAAAGTACAGGGAATTCTGGAGTGGACTACCATGAGTCCACTGGCCCAAGTTTATCAAAGCCAGTGAACCTTCAACAATGAATGGTTCAAGGCCGAGATGTATGTAATTTCAAGGCCGGTGTAATTCCATCTAATACAGGACAGAGTCCTTTCATCTGAGGTAACGCATCACTAAAAAGTGGTAGACTCTAATACACAATTCTAAATGTCTGGTTTGTTTTATGAGAAGACCTAAAGCAAGACCAGTTTAAGTTCAGTAACCAATTAATAGTTTCTTATTCTGACAATATTTAAAAATTAGCAAAGTCCAGACACATAAGAAATCTATTAAGCTAGAACTTATTTTAAGCTCCTATAATGGAAGAATACCAACCAAGGAAAACAGAGAACCTGCACATGCCTTCTTCTAATAGTAGTTAACTTGATGTCACTGAAAGGAAAATATAGTAATAAAAAACTTATAAACATGTCATGTTGTTACTGTTGTGAAATAAAAGGAAATCACAATATTTTATTTAAATATGCCATTGAACAAGTTCTCCATATTGATTTTTGTACTTTTCTCTTCAGCCAGACCATCCCTCTCCTAAGGAATTTTTTATTCTTATACTAGATTACCTTTTGCCCTACTAGGAATCCACAATAAGAGTTATAGTTTGTTTAATATTGATCCAATAATAGTGCAGCAATTTAAACTCTAGGTAAATAGAATAGGGAACATAAATACTTTTTCCTGATATTAAACGTGCAACAGTTCCCTTTTAAAAACTCAGCAGTCACCCTAGCTCAAAAACAATTTAAGCATCCAGGCATCAGATTACTTAAGGTCTGTTTGACGCTTGTTAATTTAGCTATGTTTGGCCAAACAAGTAACATTAGAATTACTATAGAAAAGATACGGTCTTATCCTCTCTCTTGCATTGATGCACATCTGACTGCTGTTAAAAAACCTGGTGCAGCAGAAAATTATTCACTTTTTAATTTTGGTTTTCTTTTGCTGTTTAGGCTCCTGAGTTGGTGGGATCAAAAAAAAAGCAGCTAAAGTGCTCACGAAACATCACCACATTCACAGGATTATTAAGCAGAAATCAAGATGCACAGAGTTGGGAGGGTTTTTATTATTACTGTAACAGAAATATTAGTTCAAAGCTAAAGCTTGCTGTGATTTTTATCAGCTCTCTTTCACTCACAATATTACCTGTGAAGAACAAGATGACCAAACTCATGTGAAAAGCTATACAACTTGGGGAAAGTTCAGAAGCTGAGTTCTTCTGCAGTACAGCTGCAATATCTTGTTCTATAACTTCTACACTATCATTACCACCACTTCTACACTATTACACCACCACAGCTAGAGTAGAAGTGTCTTACCTAAATCAGAGCAGCCTAAACTCAAAAACAACTTGTAAGAGCCTGTCATCTACAGTAATATATCACCATGAAATGTAAATTTTTCAGACAAATTAATCAGTATATTTAAACACTTATTAAGTTACTACTCAGTTAACAAAAGCTAAACATGTTGGGTTTTTTTTGTGATAAAACCCCAATGTGCTAATATGCTTCTACGTAGCTGCCTTCACAGCCTCCTTCCATTCACTTTACAGAACCATTGTTCCCAGAAATGTTAATCTGCTTGCTACTTGTACTCTTCTCACCCTATACATGAGCTACTAATTTTGAGAATAAGCATGAACAATTTTAATAAGCACATGCATTTTATGGCACTAAGCATAGCAATCCCAAAAATAACCTTTTCAGAGTGTTGCCTATTTTTTGAAAATGTGGCTCCATCACCATTACTCTCATAAATTTGAAATAAAAATTAATTTGTGTAAGTCTAAAAAAAGATGAGCATATATGGAGCATTTTTTACTAATAAAACGAAGCAAATCATTTTAAGTTGTGACAACAATTCATAAATATCTTGGTTTAAAAAAAGTTACACTTATTAATTTCAAATAAATTAATAGTTAAAACACTATATATAAACTAAGTTTTATTGCAAACACTGCTGTAGGCTTTGTTTTTTGTATTGCTGTCTTTTAACTGCTGTCTTCTTGAAAAAGTTGTTTATACTTATCAAAACATCATAAAGTATTTATTTGTATGCATCTCATTTTTGCATTTACAATGTCTAATTACTCTTGAAGTTCCTTTTAAAATAGTTTGGGGTTTTGTTATTTCCTCTTTGGCATTACTGAATGTAACAAGATTTAGGGAGTTCTGCTTGCCTGGTGTTCCGGATACAAACATTTGCTCTATCTAGAAGCATATCAGCATGTACAGCATACTGCCCTATAACCTCTATGTGTGTTGCTGCTTTATTGAATACTAAACACTGAGCAAGGTCACTTCCAATATCAATGAAAAAATTAATATCATAAATCATAAAGAATATTTAAAATGGATTCTGAATTCTTTCAAGAAACAAACCTCCATTTTCCTTCACACTAATGGAAAAAAGCTTGAGAAGTTTTATGTGTCAGCTTCTGAGTGTCCAAAGGCAAAAGATGTCATCCCTGACAAGCAGCTAGGTCTTTATGCCCTAGGAAGAACCATAAACCAGGTGTTCCTCTGCTTACAAAACCTACCAGGTGATGCTTTCTGGTATCGTGCCAAGCGAGTCAGACTCCACACACAATATTTGTTTGTAGCGTTTTGGGCTCAAAGAGCTGAGCAAACGCCTCACTCATTTAGGAAATACCCACCTTCAGTTGTTTTTTTCAGTCTAAAGGAAAGGTTGTGCCTTATCCAATTAAATATTTTTGTGCAGGGAGGCAGAACCAAGAGTTGCTGCAAGAAAAGCCTGTCTCCCTTAGTATTTCAGTAGCACTACGTTACGGCACATTGCATTGGAAGTGATGATTTGTTGCTCATTCCTTGCAGTCAGAGGAGAGACCAAGGGGATCCCAACGTCACCTCAAAGTCGCTTGTCAGCTCTGAGGCCCAGGCCAAGATCCTTAATCTTACACCTTGTTGCCTCCAGCCCAAATCTACTCCCCAGTTCTTCCTGTCTTTAGCAGAAACACTCTAATCCTACCACACATGCCTTCTCCTTTCTCAGGCTGAGCACTGTTATTGTCTACTCCTGCTACGTACAGGTAACCTTCTGTTGAAGCGCATGGCGGTCACTTGCCGCTGTCGAGCCAAAGTTATTATCACAGTGTAAGCAGAAGAAAGATGGTAGCAATTGCTGCTCAAGATGCCAATGACTTCAACAGCTCCGCCGTAAAAGGTAGAGGAGAAAGTGTTTGATCCACGTTATGGTAAGCTTTGGGGAAAAAAAAAGGGCTGTTGACATTCTTTGATGTTACACTTTACAACATCAGTCAATGGCCTAGATCTACATTTTATATACATGTGTGAAGAAACTTAGTAATCGTTTGAAACATTTCTACCTGCATTGTAAACCGTCAATATCCAGATAAATCATTTCTTTCCTTCAGTCCACAAGGGCACTACTTTTGAATGTAGAGCTACCGAGCTGCGAACTGAGAAGGACAATAATCTAAAGACACTGATCTGCTGAATCAGTCAACATTAAGGGGCGAAAACAAGAAACGTCAATGCTTCCCTTCCACGTAATATGTGTGATTGAGAGAAATGTTTACCAGTCTTGTTTTCTGCACCCTGTTTGCCATGTGTTACTGCAGGCTGGGTCCCGAAAGAGCAGCAAGAGGAGGACTGCCTTGCTGCTTTGCCCAGCCTGCTTTCCAGAGCAGTGTTATCAAAGCCTCTGGTTGACTTCTGTCAAAAGGCTGTTTCCAGAGGGGCTTTGTAAATTTCATTGTAACCCAGAAGGCAAATAAAACTTGATGGAGTGACAGCAAGAATGATGGAAAGATCCCACCCTGGGAGAACACACTATACGGGGAATAGATGTGGTTTGAAATCTTTTTATTTTTCTTCCATTTTTCCTAAAGGTCATTGTTCTCTGTTTCAGAAGTTCTCCCTCAAAGAGGTAGACATATATCAAAGCTCTGGCTCACTTGGAGCACTGCAGCAACACCACAGAGCATTTTAGAGCTTGTCACTTGTTTTTCATTGGTGGGTCTTTCAAGTAAAAAGTAAACATATCTGAACTGCTTTCACATGTGAAATTTAGAGTTATTTTTTGATTTGTTATGGATTATTTTGGAGAAAAGAGTATAAATGACTGTAACACACCTGTAGCTGTTTTTTGGTTATTTTTTAATATCGATTTCTTCATCCCTTTATTTAAGGCTTTAAATATGCTGTCATGTAAGTTGGGCTAGAGAGGTTCACAACCTTTACTAAGTAAATGTTTTTATGGTTAATTAAATATTACACCCTATCAGACTGATGTATTTTTAGAATCTAATCATATTGACTAAAATCATAGGAGCTGGGGTTAGGCAACTCTTGCTGCATTTATAATCTGATGAATGGAACAACTTTGTCACAAGAAAATATGAATTGGCTGGAAAAAATTCAAGGTTAATCAAAGCTAGGATATTATCATTGGCAGTGTCTGTCTCTATATTCATTAAAAAAAAAAAAAGAAATATCTTTAAGAATCTGCTGTGTCCTTGAACTATTGTCTCTTTTTTTTTCATTGAATACATATATGCATATATGTATTCCCAGAGCTCACAAGTCACTGTTCACTGTTCTTTGGCTACTCTTCAAGGCAAAGGATAAATATATTTTGCTGTCTAAATTTATTGTAATCCTGAGCTCAGAGAGTTACATTTCAAGATGTAAATGTGTTTCTAAGGCTTAACATTTCCTTCTTATTATTAACTTTCAGTATAATTCTTGATGTTTCTGAGATTCATATAAATGTTAAATCTCTTTTTTTAATTTTAATCTAAATTCTTGGCCTCAATGAATCCCTCTGGCTTTTTTTTTATACAGATAAATTACAATAAGTGAGTCTTGCACCTTTGAAAATTCTCTTCTTTGTTCATGGGCACAGATTTTAAAGCCGGAAGGGGCTGTTATAATCATCTAGACTTTCTGCATCTATGAAGCCCATAGTGACTTTGAACAGCTTCTTTTTTGAATAATAACATCTTTTAAATCAGTCTTAATTGAAAAAATCTCCAGAGATGAAGAATCTACCATACTTCCCATTTCTTGAGTTATGAGTTTCAGTCGAGCTTTCATTCCCCACACAGTATTTTAAATGCAATTATTGTGCTCCACATTTATTTGTCTGCTTTCTATGGTACAAAGGATTGCTTCCTTCATCTGCCTCATATTTTATGATATCCCTGAGAGGATTTTTGTCTACAGAACTCAAAAACTCAAGTTTCAATTTTTTCCTTTCCAAAGTTAAGTTTCCAAATCAATAAAATATTTATACGTTCTTTATTGAATCACAGCCTCTGTGTTTGCTTGAATTCAACTTCGCAATTGATTCTGCTAGAATTTATCTATGGGTCTTTCTCTGTTTAACTTTTGACTTTTCCAAATCAAAGGGGAACATGATTCAAAAGCACTGTTTTTTGCATTCAAGGCATAGTTTAAGAATTTTATAAATAAAACCAAGAAGTGTTCTTCTCAGGTATTAACTAGCAAATGCATAATTGCAGTATCTCTTAATACTGCTTATTTCCATCTTATCTGAATCTTTAGAATATATTAGGACAAAATTCCCAGGCAAAAATATCCAAGTTTTAATACACAAGCAAAGCTTCCAAAACCCAGGAAATCTGTGGGAAAATCCTCAGACTCAGGGATAAAAACTGAGCATGTTTGCTTCTCTTTATAGATGCTGCCTACATTTACTATCATAGAATATTTAGAAATCTAATGTCTCATCTGTAATGATGAGCCATTTCTTATTCCATGCCTCCTTTAATGAAGCAGTTGACCTTCATGCAAAAAAGAAAAAAAAAAGGCCAAAAAAAAAAAGCAGATATGGGTAAAAGTGAAAGTAAAAATGAAAGTCTAAGTTTGGTTTTCAGTCCAGAACAAGCACCTCATGTTGAAATAATACAATTTCAAGGAGAGAAGATAGACTGTGATTCAAATGTCCTTATAATATAAATTTGATCCCAGATTACATTCAGCTTTTCAAAATTTATTTTCTGGTTTCAGATGGTATAACACAAGACCAATCCTATTAACCCATAGGATTCCTCCTACTTAAAAAATAGCTCCTGAATTTTTAGTTCAGTCACACAAAGACTGATGTTCAGTCTTTACCCAGCTTTATACTCAAATACTAGCTAAAAATAAATAAAGCAGTTTTGGATTTGTAAATACTATTCCTTCAAGTACAAGCTAATTTTCAATAGCTCTTACTCTTAGCCTATTTCACTATGGTACTATCTTTCCATTATATCTTGACCTAATATCATGTGCCCCAGAAACATGAATAGAGCATCTGACAAAACTATGCACGTGGTTCAATATTAGGTTGCCAACAGGACTTATCCCTTAAATTATAAGGCATAGCTTGTTCTGGACTGATCAGATGTGCTGTGCATTTTCCTTGGTCAAGAATACACCTCAACAAACCACAGCCTTTGCAAGCTGACTCTATAACCTTTTTGACTGCATCTCCCTAATCTGACATTTTCATGCTGATTCCTTGTCTCTTAGGACCAGAGAAAATAAAACAGGTAAGTGGAATTGCCACTGTCTTGACCTCAGAAATCAAGACAGGCTCTGTTTTTTGGGAGGTGTGGGTTTTGGGTTTGGTGGATTTTTTTGGGGGGTGTGTGTGGGGGTGTGGGGGTGTGTGTTAGCTTAATTTGAAGAAAATGGTATCATTCCCATTTTATAGGTTGTTAAAATTTGTAACTAAGAATTAATCCAAATCTAGAAAAAATACTTAAACTATCAAATGGTGGTTTTCCTTCCTGTAGCTGACAATCAGATTTTTTATGCATAAGGTTCTGTTGCTGGTGACAAATCATTCATTGCGGTAATACCACTGCCACAATTAAAGCAATAAGTGGAAAGATGAATAGAAAAGTAAAAGAGCATTTCTATAAGCAACCAGCTTTTTTGTTTTCTCTCTGAGAAGGTGCTTTGTGGATTAATCTGACAGCAGCTAGAGTTAAGATGCCATATAAACATAAACATAAAATATTTTCTTAAGGTTTTAAACTGGAACAAAATGCCATCTAATTATTCTTGAAATTTATTACCTATTTGATCTACATTCTCACTCCAAATGAGCAGCTTATTTTTAATTCATTGGATTCATCTGTGCTTTTGTATTTTTAATGCAAAGGTTAGAACAGAAAAAATGCAGTGCAGGCAGATGCCGATTTTAATATAATGTTCTCCTACTTTGGGGACTTCACTAGCTGTGTGCGTTACCCAGTAATGCCACTCAGACTTTGTAATTGATGGTAAATAATTCTCTCGCAGTCACCCACTTCTCATGTCATAATAAAACCAATTCAATTTGAAATACTGGAAAACAAATTAAGTACTTCAGATATCTCAAATTTCTACTCAGGAGCAAGATTAAAATGACCTACTAGAGAGTGATAAGAGAAAGCTGTTTTTTCAAGTTCATATATTTCTTAGCATAGAGGTCTGAAATATTATTTACAATATGCAAACCAAAAGGTCAAGTACACTGAAAAGTGGTCTGTGAAATATAGAAGCAATGAAACCTGGTCTGCACCAGCTACAGTGAACTATATTTTTCCACAGAGCTCTTAAGTTTTCATCTTTTATCTCCTTTCCTTCTCCTTCTACTATATCCTCATATCTTCTGCACTTCTTTTCCTTCTCGTGTTCTTATCACTCTGACACGTTATTGGTGAAAGTTTCCTTACAATATTTATTCCTTATAATTTCAATATACCTGGACATATAGCATTACAGTAGGTTTCTTATAAGAAAAATTTTATATATCGATATAGAGAACTTCATACTATAAAGCTTGAAGCTAAGATAATTAACATTATGGCCTTTAAATACAAGTATGTCAGTGGTGAGCTACAGTGACCAGCCCTAACATGCTGAAAGAACAGATAGAAGAGATGACAGGTAATGAGCTAGCTTGAACCTTGTCTCAATCCTTTACCATTTATCCTTCAAAAGTCTTGCCACGTGTCCTCAACACATATTGTTATGTGCCCAGAGCTACTTTCACCTTGGAAGAGCTGAAATGCAAAATTCAGGTATGCAGTCACCCGATGTACTTCCAGCAAAGCTTCTTGAGTTGCCTGATTTGGGTAATACCTTCAGAAAATATCTGGTCCATATCCACAAACTTCAGTTGTGGCTTCCATGTATTTCAAAAAGGACTGCAAAAAGATTTTCAACTGTTCTTAAATGTCTTCTTTTCAGAGAAGTTACACTCTGAATGAGAAATAAAGATTTTACCTCTTCTGATTCAAAATTTATTAGGTTAAAGAAAGAGCACAGAGTGTTCAGGGTAATCATTGTTCGCATAAGCACAAAATAATTTAACTGCAGTTTACAATAATTTTAAACCATAAGATAAGCCAATGATTCAGAGTCAGAGATATATGAATATCGATTAGAGATTAAGAAAAAAAAAAGTGATTTGGGTTTAAATACACAATGTTTTAAACAAATTTACCTTCATTTGTCCTGAGTACAAGACAAATGTCATCCTTGTCCAAAGACTCTCTACCAAGTCCAGACTTTTAGACAAGTTCTGTTCTCCTCCCCTTGTCAGTGCACTCCAGTTTCCTAGAGCATCTTATTTCCAATACACAATTATGAAGGTACTCTGGTTTATAATTTACTTTTCCAGAGAGCCATTGTAGTTAAAATAAGAGGTAGTCAAGTTTTAGAAAATTTTGTCAAAACCAATCACAGAAAATACACACTTTAGATAGAGGCACTTATCTGTCTTTCCCTATTGTGTATACTGTCAGGCTTGCTTTACTCTATTTTATTATTTCTCTGAAATCCCTGCCTAAAATACTTGGCAAAGGCCCACTGTTATTATAAACTGCCAGAATATTTAATAAACATTTGCCCTGAGTTTCCTGCAAAAGCTAGTTTACAGATGAATAAAAATCTACAATAGGAAAATTTTCACATCACTAACATTACACATTCTGTGGTTTCTACTGACTGTATAGGGAGCCCAGAAAAAAAACCCTCATATTTCAGTCACAACTACATGATTGTTCTGCACCAATACAAATCTCATCATGCTGATTCAAGTGTGCTACGAAATGTCAAATGAGCAGAAGTAAGGGGCTCAGCTGAAGCTGTTGTCATCCATCCTGCTGCAGCAACACAGCGCTGTGTGCTCTGGCACCGAAGGCATGATCTCTGACTTGGCCTGAGCCAGCTCATACATTAGCGCAAAGATCTGGCATTCAGCCTTGTGATAAGTGCCGGAAGGGATGTCATATGGGGTTCTCCGTAACTTTTCTTTGGGATTCAGAAGTGAAAATCCAAATTTGTAAGTCAGACCTGCACAGCTGACTCAAATTATCACAACAGATAGGGACTTCTCAGACGTCAAGAGGAGGATGATAAAATAGCAAAGCATTTTTATCACTGGCAGGCAAGTTCTTACTTTTTAGTCACATTTTCCTCTCTTTTAATCTATTCTGTTCTTCTGGAAGTTAAAGGAGATAGATACATAGTTGCTGGAATATGTTCACTTATAAATAGCTAACAAGGGTTTTTTAGCCTTCATGTATATCTATGCTTAGTCTTTTTCTAATTATAATAAGTGTTTTATATCAGAACCTCTTGGGATTCTTCCCTATTCCCACAAGGAAGTGGTTTGGTTTATTATTATCATTATTATTATTAAATGTCTTTAGAAATTTTTATAATACTTGTATAATTTTTCCTCTCTTGCTGTGGCACAGTGTTATTAATCACTGTAAATCTACTCTCTGGTGTAAGATGATAATGTAAATTAATACTGGACAAAGTCTTTTTTTGTGATATAGTGATGATATGACCTTTTAATTGTATTTTTTTCATACAAGTACATCTCATAATTTATAATTAAAGCTATGAAAAAAACCAAACCACAACAATTAATTTCCATGTGAAATTCTACATCAAAATGGCCACTTCTTTGGAAATCTCCAGCACTGTAGTTTCCAAGATTTGGTTTGGTCATAGTAATAATTTTTTTGCCATAAACCCTCAAATTTATCTACCACAAAAATGACCAGAAAGAGGAAAACGATGAACTGTATTTGTCTATGAATAAAGTTCATCAAAGCATTTCGTATAAAGAAGTTTAAAGTTAATGAAATCACAGGTACCTTATCAAGGCCCATTTGTACCCTAAAATGCTGCCATCTTATTGAGCCCAGCTTAATAGCAGGTATTAAAAAAAAAGTATACCAGAAAGATGAACAAAGTCAGAAGACAGTTGCCACTAATTATAGTGTTCTGCCAGAAGTGAGCTAGTAAAAAAATCTAACATGAGGAACAAAAAAAAAAAGCAATTAGAATGAATTCAAAAAACATAGTTGAAACACTTCTTTGCTTCTTGCTTCAAGTCCTTTCCCGCTGAGGGCAAAACAACATGCCAGCAAGAAAGGCATGAAGAGCAGCTGGCAGTCCAATAACATACTAGAGCTGTCAATGCTGTCCACATGGTTCTCCACAGGAGGTTTTTAGACAATCCTGATACAGTAATCTATAATGCATTGGGAAAAAAGACATCCCTTTTCAAGGCCGTTCTCCACTGAAAAGAAAGAAATACGTGGTTAATGCAGAAAAACCCCACTCCCCTTTATATTTCTGTAGACAAGAAACTAAGAAAAGAATGTTGTAAAACCAAAAGTAGTGCAAAAATCTTATCTCCAAAAGTAGTGCAAAAGCTTATCTATGACTTGCAAAAAGTGTTTAGATGATATCCAATTAAAAAAAAAAGGAAACAATTTAGAAAGAAAATACTACATAAGATTAACACAAACATGATTTTTCAGTTCCTTCTACTTTATAATTTAAAAAACAGTAGTCTTGCAACACTTACATGTTTACAAGGCATTACTTTATTATTAAGGGCACAACTAAGACTGAGGAAGTTTATGAAAAAATAATGTATTACGGTGCAGTTCCTTTCAAAGTTTATCATTAATTACCAAAGATTGGAAATTTAATCATGCTTTAAATAGAAGTAATTATTCAATAAGGAAGAAAATAATGATTACCACAACAAATAGATATTATTAATACTTTAGTAATTTAATATACACTTTCATTTTGAATTTGAATGTATCAGTTGAAAGCTTTTCTATTTGTTTTGTTAACAGTGTCCAGCCAAGTTGTACATTTAGCTCTAGCTTTAAAAAAAACCCAAAAGTTACATATTTACTACGACAAGCAAAAAATTATTAAGAAGGCTTTTGTCCTCACACTCTTGTATGAAGTGAATCTGGTTACTTCATATTTGACCATGCTTTTTGTAGTGATTACTTTTGCCCTTTATATATATTGACATTTAGGCTTTGCTTTTCAAAGGGCTTAGAGGCCACACCTGATGTAAGAAAAAACCTGAAATGTTTGCAAGACTTTAACTGCAATACGTTTGTTCTTTTTTTCTTTTTTTTTTAATTTTCCTCTTTCTTACAAAATGAAAGCCATTTCCTGGCTTTTTTCACTGGTAAAGTAAGATATGTCAGGCAGTCAGGATGATAACCAATATTTGACATAAATTTAAATGAGTTCCTTCCCGCATCCAATCATCTTGTGACTAACAAAATAAAATGAAGAGAAGTTCTGTTTGCTTGTTTGAAAATAAAAAGAATCTCAAATTTTCAAGACTTTAAGAAAATGTGCATTTCCTTGAGTGGAAAAAAAAAGACTCGATGTTTTGTAGAAAGATTTCTATGGGGCCAAGGCATAAATTACCATATTTTTACAGAATTAATTTAGAATGCATCTTTTCTGAAGGCACTCTTTGTTCAATACATGTTTTGTATAATTGCACTTTCTCTTTCCACATATCTATTCAAATTCTCCAATTTGCTTTAGTCTGGAGAAAAGGAGGCTGAGGGGAGACCTTATCACTCTCTACAACTACCTGAAAGGAGGTTGTAGTGAGGTGGGTGTTGATCTCTTCTCCCAAGTAACAAGTGATAAGACAAGAGGAAACAGCATCAAGTAGCACCAGGGGAGGTTTAGGGTGGGTATAAGGAAAAAAGTCTTTATCGAAAGGGTTATCAAACACTGGAACAGGCTGCATAGGGATGTGGTTGAGTCACCATCCCCGAAGGTATTTAACAGGTGGGTAGATGTGGCAATTAGGGACATAATTTAGTGGTGGTTTTGGCAGTGTTAGGTTAATGGTTGAATGTGATGATCTTAAAGGTCCCTTCCAACCTAGATGATTCTGATTCTACAATTCTATGATTCCTGCTCAGGAGGAGGACTCCTCACACTCTTCCCCTGCTCCTGCATGGGTTCCCTCCCATGGGAGACAGTTCTCCACAAACTTCTCTACCGTGAGTCCTTCCCATGGACTATAATTCTTCATAAACCGCTCCAGTGTGGGTCCCTTCCACAGGGTGTGCAGTCCTTCAGGAAGAGATTGCTCCAGCATGGGTCCCCCACAGGGTCACAAGTCCTGCCAGCAAACTTGGCCCAGTATTGGCTCCTCTCTCCATGGGGTCACAGCCTCCTTCAGAAGCATTCACCTGTGCTGGTGTGGAGTCCTCCACAGGCTGCAGGTGGGTATCTGCTCCACTGTGGACCTCCATGGGCTGCAGGTGGACAGCCTGCCTCACCATGGTCTTCACCACGAACTGCAGGGGAATCTCTGCTCCGGTGCCTAAAGCAACTCCTCCCTCTCCTTCTTCACTGACCTTGGTGTTTGCAGAGTTGTTTCTCTCACATTCTCACTCTTTCCTTCTGCTGCTATTGTGCAGGGTTTTTTTCTACTTAAATATGTTATCCCAGAGATGCTAGCACCGTCGCTGATGGGCTCAGCCTTGGCCAGTGGTGGGTCCATCTTGGAGCCAGCTGGCATTGGCTCTATCAGACATGGGCAAAGGATTTAGCAGCTCTCACAGAAGTCACTCCTGTAGTCCTGCAATACTAATCGGATAAAACTGTTGTCTCTCTTTGGTAATGATAAGTAAAGATGTAAATGTAAGGATGAAATGAAATTTCTTATCTTTTCATAAGAAATAAACAATTTATGGTAAATAAATAAATAAATAATGATTTCCTGACTTATCATAACTCCACTGCTATCACAGGAGTGTTTTTTCTTGTTGTTTGTGGTTTTGTTTTTTTTTTTTGGTTGGTTTGTTGTTTTTTAAATAGTAACTGACAACCGCTGTCTGTCTTACATCTAGTGTTCAAAAGAGAGGCAAGGTAACAGGTCATTTTGCTTCAGTTCTCAACTCCATAACTCCATTTTTTTGCCTGGTATTTCAAACAATGTGATTATGAACTCTTGGGTTCTTAATACCTGCCTGCTACAAGGGCATTATCAGTGTATTCAGCACAGTTTCCTAAGCTGTCCTCAGGTCATAACTAACTACTGTCTGTCACTGTTCTACTGACCTTTAGCAAGTTGGATCAAACAGCCTGGAGTCAATAGCTTCCATTATCTTTGGAGCAATCCTCTGGGATGTCTGGTTTACAAGTAAGCAAATCTAATAGATGAAACACTAAGAAATAAACCCTACCAAGCCCACAACAAAAAATAACCCTACTCTTGGTCAGCATCAAAATTTGGGTTGCATTGCTATTAAAGTCACAGATAAACAGCAAAAAACACTTGGCAGGACACAGTCTTTGAGTATCTGAAATTAACATTTTGCATCTCTTGCCGCTGCCTAGTACCTCATTTTCTGGATAAAATTACCTTTCTTGCTGTTGTATACTTTAGTCAATAGGTGGCAATGCCTACTCTATTACATTTCTTCCATAGGCATTTGTGATACTTATTCTCCATCATTCTATACCAGCCTTCAATAAGGTATTTCCATTTCACTTGGCACAAAAAAAACCCAAAACAACCAACTGATCATACACACATGCCGGCTTAAAAAAACAGTCTGTATGACATTAAAGTCTTCTATTTTCAGAACCTCCTTTTACCACCACTTACCACCAGTAAATACTGGTGTTTGGACCTTCTCTTAGCCTCCTTCCCTAAATTCAAATTATATTTCACCCCATTTGTTTCAAATGGAGATATTTTTGGTAGCAATGCCTTAGAGTCTGCTATCTTTGCTTTGATACATTGGTAATTTTGAAAGAGAAGTTCTTATTTTGTCTGAGGAAAGAGTTAGCCATGATTGTATTGCATTATAAGCAGTTTTCAGAGATATTAACTGCTAAATAATTAACTCATTTTCAGAAGCTAGTCAATCCATAAATATTACAATGAAAAATTTACAGAGGTGTGTTGTGAGGAGGGCGTTCTTGCTTCTTTTTCACACTGCCCATGATTTACATAAATATATCCACGTGCCTTTGGCACTAATTTAACCCTGATATGTCACTCTTAAGAGACCATTTCAGCAAGACTTTTGTATTTTTTCCCTATAGAACCTTAAATAGCATCAAAGATTTACCTAGTTCCTTTTCTGACAGTGACTAGTAGAGAAAAATATTTTTTCCTTTCTTCTGGTAAGGGAAAGCTGCTCTTGCAGCTCCATCAATCCATATCGAAGGGACTTCCTAAGCAAGAAACTACAAACTATACTGTCTATTAAATTAATTACTATGCAGTGACATAATAAAAGCAGAACAGCGCTTGGCTGCCTCTGGTACATAACTTTGATAACCAGATCCCTCTGGAGAATGAACAGTAGAACAGGGAAGATCTTAAAAACGTATTGGTTTCAGAAAAATTTCTTCATTCCAAGGTCAATGAAGGCAAGCACAGAGTTATAACATTCAGGCTTAGCTGCCCAGATTTCAGTCAGTGTCAGTTTAAGCAATTACTAAACCCTGGTTTCTTGCTTCAGTCTGTGTTGTTCCTCCATTTGTGTTTCAGAGCTATGTATAGGACTGCATACTGAGCTGATCTGGATTAAAAGTAATAATTTTGGAAAGCTTGGTTTTAAAATCAGAATCAGTCTCCCTATTCCAGTAACAGCTCTAAGGTTTCTCAATTGGTGAAGATCGCAACTGAAAATTTGTAGTGGTAAATAGTAATGCATTTCAACATTTGTTATAAAAGCAAGAAAGCAAACAAACAGTTATGGAAAATTATTACACAGAGCAATTTTTTACAAGGTTAGCTCTACATTACATCACCATTGCATTTTGCTATTGGTACAGAATAGCAAAGGAAGATTTGGCGTATGGGATTCCGGCAGGGCGGGACCTCACCCCAGAGTAAAGCCAGTCCTGCCTGATTCAGTTCTTCATGCTGCTCTGCACTAGCTGAAGATGGCCAGAACAGAACAAGATACCAAGCAACACCATAATATGTGTATAAAATCAAGCCCTTGGGAACAAAGGAAGTTGAAAAATAAATGTGTAAACGTAGAATAGGAAACCACCACTGACTGGCAACTATTAATATAATAGAATGATTTTCCAAAACAGTGCTTGATATTGATTTTCAGAACTGTCATTCATATATATAGGAAATAATTGCTTCACTTTACTCATGAAGCACAAGTTTTCAACAAATATCTGTGTCCAACTTGGGACGTTGCTTTTCAATAAGAATATATGCAGCTGCAAGAATGTGCAGGGCATACAATTATAAGTTTTGGAAAGAGAACTTGTGAGAAAGATTACAAAAAAATCTGATTTTTTTTTTTAAGGGGGAAAAAGAAAGAGAAAATAGAGGTTATATATAGAACAGTGTTCAAATCAAGTCGCTACAAAGAAGAGAGAGTAAAAGTACTGTCATGCTCTTCATGACCAATGAGATCACATTTGATTAAATGTAAGACCAGTTTAAATTAGATGATGTGGAAAAAAATATTTTAACCTTTCGAAAAGAAAAACATTGTAATACACCACAATGAGAAAGCCTTACTATTGAAGTTCTAGGCACATTTTGACTGCTTCAGAGTAGAAAAATTAATTACATGTTCTTTTCAGATTTCTTTCAACTCCAAATTTCTAGGTTTCTCTCCACTCGCCACAGAAACTCTACCTTCTAACTCCACTTTCTACCAGCTATCTTAGTCCTTCCATCTTCAATTCTCAAATGCCACAGGGCAGAACATACTAGGACAGGTGAGAACACAAACTGCTAAATTCTAACATGTGCCATTATAAAAAACAAAACAAAACAAAGAAACAAACAAAACCCAAAAAAACAGGCGCATCTTAATTCCTCCTTACTCCCCTTTGTATTAAAAGAAGATCAAGCTGCTGCAAAAAGCCAGTGGTCTTGAATGTGATGTACCGCTAATAATGAAAAATCAGTAAGTTTAGAACTGTGATTCCCATACCAACCATGTGGTGCTGCAGAGGCAAAATCAGTTTCTTGAGTGGTGAGGCTTCCTAAATCTCAAAGTGCTGCCAGATACCCATAGTCACAAGGGAGAAACTGGATTTTAGTTCTTAAAACTGCCCAACAAAATATATCACAGATGCAACCTGAAGTCAGTAGAACAGGCTAGAGAAAAAATGGACCTTACTGAAAAGGTACAAAGCAAACAGGAAAAACTACCTGCAGACATGAGTCTATCTGATTAGTCATTTTTCCATATAAAAGCATAGAAACAAACTATAACTTCACCAGGTTCTAATGTATAAAGAATATGTGACCAAAGAGCTTCAAAGGAAAGAAAGGAATCACACTAAATGGTCGTGCACACGCATACATACCTGTATACAGAAGTGCAAGTTATAAATGTTGCTATGCAGCTATCCTGGATTGAAGATTAATTGTAATGTGCTGCATAAAACTGTCTGAAAAGGAACAGCTTTGCCTAGCAAGTTAATATGTGCTATCCCCAGGAGTGCCACAGTTGGATCACAACCACCCTTAGAAATAGGACCTGGAAATGCATACTGTACCTCCATCACACATCAGGAGGTATCCTGATCAAAAATATACTGTTATGTATCACAAGGTGTGACATGCAATGGGCAACTTCCATCTAAAATTTGGCCCTAAATGCTTCTGGATGACTGCTACTTTTGAAAAACCATAAAACTTGTCAAAAATCTTAGTTCTGTGCAAGTATCCTGCGTGACAAATTGGTACTATAAAAACAGCTGAGATCTGTTCTGATAGTTTTCTTTAGAAATTGCACATAGCACCAGGAAAGTGTTCTCGCCCTCGAACTATTTTTTTAGGTGCAAATGCTGTTCAAAAGCTGCTCATATAAGCAATCTAGATCACATAGTATCAAAACGTTAGTCAATATGATTTATTCTCCTTCAAACTTCTAAAAATACATGTTTATTTGTTCTGCCTGCAATTTTTCTGACATAATTTACATAGGGAGTTCAAGTTCAGAAACTGAGATATTGTTGATTCCATTGAAGCAATATCTACTCAGGAAGAGTCCTGATTTTACCCATTTCTATTTAGTTAGTTAACCACTTCTCATTTGGTGGACCTTGTTTCTTTTTCACACAGCATATGTTTATGAATGAGAATACTAGAACAGTATCTATTATTAAAATTCACAATTTTTCTTGAGTGGACAGAGTTTTCTATTTCACAGTGAAGCTGCAGTGTAACTTAAGAAGAATTAAGCATAATGGCACTAGAGTCCCACCCTCTTAGATGAAAGTTGCCACACATGTGATGAGGTGATCAGCTGTTTCAAATAAATAACCTGGCTAAATCAATTCCTTCTTGAGCAAATAACTCCAGCTTCATGAGAAGATGTGCTGACACAGTATCATGGTCATGCATTGCAGGGAGAGGATAGGGCTTACGTTGCTCAAGTTCAGCTGGTAGTTCAGTTTTTGGGGTGGTGTTTTGTTTTGATTTGTTTTGTTTTGTTTTTTTAAATTTTTATTTTTATTATTATAGCACCATATATAACAAACAGTATCTTGAAGTTCTTTATTGTTTATTCTATAAAGACAGGTAATTTCCCCTATCATTTCGAAAGAGTCTTCATATTTTGAAGGGCTATAAAGTCAGCAAATATTATTATTATGTTATCATTACATTTCATTATCAACCTCTATATACTTTGTCTTGAAAATTTCAGTAATACCATTCTGTAATCAAATTTTAGGATAATAGCAAAGACAACCTACTACCCAAGATGACATTCTAATGATTAGATCTATTAATTTATGACATAGCTGTCCTACTTTATTATAATATAGCAGCTACACTGAAAAGACAAAAAAACAAAACCAAACGAACAAGGCAGTAATAAGAATGAAAAAAATGAACACCAGCATGACTGATTTTACATGAAGGTGCAATGGACATAAAGAAAATAGAGAACAATCTGAATAATCAGCAAAAGTAATAAACTGTCACTCCTAAGCAGTTTAAATGAACCCATCCAATTTACACAAACCACTAGCCTCACTTTATCTCACAGCAATTATCACAATCTCACTGATGCTCTAGTGTGCTACAGGAAATACAATCCTCCGCCTTCTCTTGAGTCTTGCTAAATAAGCAAATTGTATCGATTGTCATCTTAATGGAAAGTACCATCACAAAGTCCTTAAGGCCTTTTATCTTGTGGAAAAGAGAAATGCTCTATAAAGTCCTTTTGTTTTTCAACTGAGAAGTAATATTTTACAATAAGCTTAAAAAAAACCCAAACAAACTCTCTTTTTAAAACTAGCAGCATTACTTTAGCTATTATTCAGATAGATGACTGCAGCAAACAAACAGCCTTTTCATGGTAGTGGCAAGTTTAGCTTCAATCAGAATTATAAAACTTATTTAGTTTTTTCCTTGTCAACTACAGACAGCTATAAAATTCCACAAACCTGCTTGTTGAGAAATAGTGTGGTAACCAGTGTCTTAAGTTTGATAAGGAATTGTTATTTTCACTTTTCTGTTGGACAGACAGATAGGGATTGAACATGCAATCCTATTTCCACATGAAGTGTTCCTAACTATGATTTTTCACATTTCATGAGTTGTGAGACTCAGAACTTTAGGACTACAGTTCTTTGGAAAGGTGATCCTGAAAGAGCAATTGGAGTAAAAATACTTAATATTGTAACATAACATGTCAGAAGTGAAGGCAAGGAAATGAAAATCAGCGACAGGGTCTCGCAGAAAGTGTGTGACAGAACTGTCAGACCAGTTGTGTCCTGACCCTCTTCTCTTTCCCGTCTTTAGTGGATATTTTATTCCTGTTCAGAACTCATAGTCCAAAAAACTAATAAGCAAGATACTTCAGTCAGCTTTTACACAGCTCAGACTGCTATACATTCATTTTACAATTTATTTTAATGCAGGCAGAAATAAAGCAGAAAAACATACAGCTAGTGGAATAAAACAAACCAGAATTTCTTTGCAGGTAAGTGCTTCAATCCTATTTTCCAGATCCAGATTATTTTTTGCTGATTTTAGGCTCACCTGGACCTGAAATCCCAAGCGACTTGGCTTAAAAGATGACAAGATTCTGTGCTATTCATTTTCACTAAGCAGAAGAGAACAAGGAACTGGCAGGTAAAATCAGATATATCTAAATTACCTAACAATCTTAATTTTCCACCTGGAAAGGCAAAGAACAACAGACATACTTCTTATTTAGGAGGTTACAATGAGCAACCCTTGCCACTACTGCCCAATGACAAAATTGAATGTAGGCCTCAGCTGCTTCTTTCCACAGAGGCAGGAAAAGAAGAGTGTTGCAGCCCAAAGCTGGTGCACTCAAACAGGATGGCTGTACAGAAAAATAAATAAATGATGGCAGCAGGTTGCTATCAGACCAGCTTAGCTGTCTCAGCTGATTTCTGTCTTACTGTCATAGTTTCACAGTCAATTTAACCTGGCATAAACTGGCAATGAGGCCAAATAAACCTTTCCTACTGATCCCTTCTTCCTTCTTACTTGCTCTCACTTCTTTTGATGAAGTGTAAGAGTTAATAAGGCCACTGAACGCATGACAGTAGGAAATGTCCGTATGAACTCTTCTGCTGACACAAGACGGGGAGCAAGCAGTGAGCCGCGCGATTACAGCCGGGAATACAAGATGCTGCTAGCTGAAAATGACTGAAACTACGCTCTGAGGGGACATCCAGCTCGCAGAAAGATGTGCCATATGTTTATAGATACTTCTGTATAGGCTTCTGCAGTACTGGAAGCTGTACAGTCATGTTAACCTCTCATAGTCGGGCTAGTAATCCCCTCTCACAGAGGTAATTGGTACAGGTCTCTGGCACCGGGCTTGCTCACACACAGCTGCATTTGTCACATGGTGGTAAACTAAGAGTTGAGCAACGGAGATATGATTATTCCTTATGAAGAAGATCAGGAGACAGGAAATGAGGGTATGAAACACTTAACTATGCTTGAGGCAGTGTTAACACACATGAGCATGGGTAAGTTTGGTTTAAGAACAGACAAGGAAGTTTTTGTATCAGCTTCCCATGAGAAAGAGTGAGTCTAAAAACCCTGGTTTTAATTTGAAAATTGTTCAGCTTATGAAGAATATTTGCAACTTGGTTGCTAAGGACAACTTTAGAAGGTTTCCTCCACTTCTGTGTTCCCATAATCCATTAGTCCTTGGCTGCCAGCACAAAAGCGTTCAGCTAATAGCCAGGAAAATAAATGCTGCAAGCATAATGCAACTGTAAATAAGAAAAAAAGGAAGATTTAAATAGCTATCTAATAAAAACAGGAATGCACAAAACTAGTCTTTTCATCAGATTTGAATATAGAAGATGGCATTAAATTAAATGCTTGGTATAAATAAACAAATGACTCCTACAAAGTTTTTTGCAGCATTTGAGCAAAAATTCTCCTAAAGAAAGTGTACATTTTGTTAAGATATTGACAGACACACACAAAAAAGTCTTAGAAAAGAAAAACTGGTGCCCTCCAAAGTGAAAAAAAAAGCACAACCAACCAACCAACCAAAACCCCTTTTGTTGTTCATGTACTTGGGCCACTTGTGTTGAGACTACCTAACTCTGTGAAATAGAAAGATTCCTATCTACTGTAAAGAGGCTCCTCATGAGTTTCCAGTTCTTACTGGAAGGTAGAAAATGTAGTCTTGACAAAGATGGACATGCACGTGACAGCATTTTTATTTTTTTTTGTTGAAACATAGTTAGATAGATAGATAGGTGTTTGAGACTAAAAGAAACAGAGACCATTATCCAGATAGTAGGCTGCATATGATATTTAGTGATGTTTGCTTTTTTCCTCTGTATTGTCAAATAAACTTTTTGCATAAAGGCTCTTTTTGGAAGATGTGCCTGCGGTGGCCTAGATGGCCTTTTGAAGATGAGAAAATGAGGAAGAGAATGATCTTCGAGCCACAGCAGTCCAAAGCATGACCCCAAGCAGTATCTTTCCAATCAGACATTCAGGCTGTCACTGGGAGGAATCTTAGGAAAAATTACCCAGTATCAGCAAGGCAAAAGGGAACAAGAGGTACAAGGAACTTGGTGACATTAGTTCCATGTGTTCCTGAGAGAGTGCTCCTTTAGAGAAGAGCGATACTACACGACAAAGAACTGCCTTAATTGCCACACAGGGTGAATTCACAGTGTTTCAATTTGCCCACACCACCCGTGTACAGCAGCAAAGTTGTCCCCAGTCTGTGAAGTGCCATACACATGCATCAGCCTCCTGCACAAGTAAGTGTTATGCTGTTCCGTGGCAACACTGGGACGCACTTAGTCTTACCACCTGATGTCGACATCCCTCAAGGGAAGTTTTCAGATCCATTTCCACAGTTTCACTGCTCTGTTCAGACCCACTCTGCATCATGAAGAGACCAGAGAAATTTTGAAAAAGTACATCTGAAGCACACAATGGGGAAAAGCTAAATTCCAAGAAACTTCTGATGACCCAATAACAGAAAGACATACAATAATTTGTTCTCACATTTAGCTTTTATTAAACTTAGTAAATTATATCCAGAGGGAAAAATCTTGGGGAAAATGCTGTGCCTCCAGCTTGTGTTCCTATCTTATCTAAAGTTAATAAGAAAAACAATGAATAAGAACTGGAGAGTGTGAAATCATGTTTAGAATGAAGTCAGGGTATTGTGTACCAGCTTTCTGTAAGCGAGAAGATATTTCTAGCAGAAGCACTTTCAGTAGAAACATCACCAGACCATCTATTAAAATTCAAGCTGTCTCTTTAGAATTTCTCCTCAAAATATAGACATTTAAGAGTAGGAAACATGAAACTAAAATAGGCCATCAGTAAAAGTGGTGCAGAAGGGAAACTCTTTTCCCTTGGATGAACAGAAACAGTTTAGAAATTCAGTGTTACAGTCTCTTTCCTTGACATAACATTTCTATTGCCAGAAACGACCTGAGTTTTTATTAGTTTATACCTCCAAAGAAGTGCTGTCAATTGCTGTAAATAGAACATGCATGTTTTTCCAAAGGTGGCTCCCATCCTGGGGACACTGGAGTCCATCCCCCCCTGAACTGTATAACATCAGTAAAATCTTTCTGAGTGCTGTTTCTCTGCTGCACTGAGGTGGCAATGTACCGATAGCAGCTGCACCCCAAAAGAGGGAGTATACGCCAGGGCGTGAAGTACACCCCAGAACAAGAAGATCTTGTACCTGTACTGTAGCTATCAGTGGGTAGGAGGGAGGAAAATCTCCACCAGCTAAGAAGCATTAGAGCAGTTGCTGTTCAAATGTCTGTCGTAACATGTGCTTGACAACTAATTGATGCTTATGGAGTAAATGCATTAAAAGCTTTAGGTATTTCAAAAAAGAACTCTTGTAAGATAGTTCATTCTGTTTACTTATTGCTTCATTTTTTTCAACTGAGGCCCAAATTACTAGCTTCTGAGTAAGTTTCATGTGAACAGGTGTCAAAAAGAAGCGCCTCCATTGTCACCCTGAGAAAGTTGTTCACTCCTGCTGTATATAGCTAGTATTTATAAAACAAAGCAGCCAAATTAAATAGGTGGTGTCTTTGGTAACTGAATAGAAGTAAATAAAACTATTTTGAAATATGATTCTTTTTGAACTATGGTTCTTTTGAAGTATGATTCTTTTACTGCTGATTCGCACAGCAGTAAAACAGCTCAAGAAATTAGTAAGGAGTGTCACCCAGCCACAACTCTCAGAAGCTTGAAACAGTACACCTATGCTTGCTTACATACATTTAAGGGTACACCAAACATAGAAATACACACAAAAGGACCATTGAATACTTATGTTTCTACCTAACAGAAAACAAGAAGTACTTCAGTAAAATAATGATGACACACAGAGATTACTCAGGAAGCAGGCACGATTCTTAAAATATTTTTTTCTGATCTTTAGTATAATTTGAACCTTCCCAGCTCATAAAGACAGCTGTGTATATAAGAATAAATTGAATCATTATGCCTAGTCATACCTATCTTATGACAATCCCTAAACACACCAGAATGAAATTAACAGAAAATTGGAACTGTCAGTCATTCTAAGTCTCTATATATCGCTATATCACTATATCACTGAGAAGTGTGCAACTAAATCTCCACATCAGCAGCAAAGATCTAACTGTCGTGTTAATACATCTAGCAACTCATCAATTTGAAATAAGTTAAATTAACCAGCTGTCAATAAAAATAATCTGTGTGAGGTAATGCAAAACATCTTTACAGAGTCTGCAACATTTGTGCAAGTTCTCATGGCGTTTGACACGTTAACCAGTTTCTGTGCTCAAGGTGTTTGGCAAAACCGAACTCACAAGTAACAAAATATACCTTGAAAGCCTTCTTGGTGTTAATAACTGGTGTATCGAGTAAGTGCAGTTCTTTTTCCTTTCTCCAATTTTGTTTGGTTTGTATAAGAGGAACCAGAAGAAGCACAACCATTATAGAATTGCACTGATAACTACATCGTCACTAATTATAACAATGTAAAAAAGGTCTAATTCAATTTAGTGGTTTATCTGGGGTATTAAAATAGCAGAAGCTGTTAGTAAAGACTGAGCGCTAACATGTTTTGTTTCTATACATCTAGAAAGCAGACACAATAAAAAAGGAATGTGCTGGGATAAGCAAACTAAATAATTTAAGAAATTCTCTTCTTCTTAACCTTAGTTAAAAAGAAAAAAAAAAAAAAAGGCTGTTTTAACTCTATAGATCACCAAAGCCACTTAACCACTTAACTCAAATTAAAAATTTGAATAAAAGCTATATTACTCTGAAAGGAAATTTTCTCTAAAAGTCACTCCAGACACAAGGTAGAGTCTACATTCACTGAAATATACAAATAAAACCATTTCAGACTGTCATGCATAATGGAAGGAAAAAACCCAGAAATGAAGACAGGTGAGAAATTCCATTAATACAACAAGGAGGGTAGAGCAGCACAAAGTAAGGAAAAATATCAAGACAGTACATATGTGCCTAACAAAGGCAAGTTATTTTTGAAAGCACAGAACCAATACCATGGAGAATAGCTGAGGTTTAGGTGGCAAAACAGGAAGTGTTCTCTGCGTGTACCTACAGAAATGCAAGGAATACTGATGCCATTGTTCAGTAGCAGTCCTTTTATACAAAAAATTAAAAATAGAAGAAATTATTTTATATAAGAAAATTCATTACAGTTTTAACTTGGAAAAATATATTCTCAGATTGATTTATTCTCCTTCTGCAACAGGCACTTTTCAAGAACAAACTCACTGATGATTAAACTATTTTTTTACAAAATGACACCACAAATTATGAGTAGTTGTACTATATCATGCCAGTTGCACTTGCAGCCTAATCCTTTTTTAAAATTTCAGAGAAAACCTTTTTTTTTTTTTTTTTTTTACCTATATATCTGGTGAACAACATTAAAAACAGGATGTTGTTTTGTTATTCAGCTGCTGAGGAATGCTGGACTTTGCAGGCATTCTTAAGCCTGTAAAAAGCCTGTACACTGTACACATGCACCAGCAGATTTCGTTAGACATCGCTTCTTTAATAAAGTCTTATACATTAGTACCAAACAAGGAAATAAAATCATATAAGATAATAAGTGAAAACAACTATCTGAGTTTTTCAAAGATCCGAACAAGCTTAACAAGCAAATAACTGAGGAGAACAAATGAAAGAATGTAAACCTATGAATCTGGGAATTCTTGAGTCTCTGGTCTCAAAGGTAAGCTTAACTTTCTCTGCCTTCCCCTTAGGTAATTTTTTTATTAGATTATTAACAGCATGGATTATTACCTCTCCTCTAAATGACTCTGACAAATGAATACTAAGATGTAAAGTCCACACTGAACAACACTTCAGGTTCTCACAAATACTGGTGAAGTCCTTCACGCAGCCTGTTGTGCACACTGTGTAAAGCTGCTCAGCCCTGTTCTCTCACACCAAACAGCTGTAGCGTCTTCAAATCATTTAAGGACTTTTAATAGTTGATAGTGATGGTTTACAAACTCTGCTATAGATTCTGTTTATATTTGTCTGATGAAAATCTCTTACTTGTGTATTACAAATCTTGGTATTTAGTATGAGCAATTAAGCAGGTCTTCAGTCTGTAGCTCTCGGCAGGTGAGTCTAGTCCCAGCGTTCTTCAGTGTCACAGGAAATACAGCATAATCTTTCTTAGGTTACACACAGAATAGAGAGAATTACACATAATCCTTTCTTCTTCAAATTAGAGGAGAAAAACATTGTAATAGTTTTCTTGGGAGGGTTGTGAGTTATTTCGTGGCTGCTGGCAGCTAACAGTAACTTTTAAAGAGATTTTTATGAGCACGTCAGTCTTTAAGTTAGGAAGGGGGAAATCTCATTGGTAGGAACAGTGAATTCTGATAGAGAAGTCACCTTGGTAAACAGTTGTTTTAAAACATGTAACAGTGAAACAGGAAATAAAAAAAAAAACTTTATAGAAGTGCTTTTATAACTGTGGGTTCATATACCAAAGTGCAAAACAGTGCAGTCATTGTCAATAACTAACATCATCCCACGTAATCCAAAAATATGTCAACATCATATTTTCTAAAGGCACTCCAAGATCTAGGAACTTTAACTAGTTTTTTAAAACAGAATTTTAAATAGTGTTTGGGACTGGAACACCGTATGAAGTAAAGTAAGACAATGGAGATTGGACAAGAAAGAGCTTATAATTGAAATTCAGTACTGAACTGAGAAAAAATAAGTAGGCCTGCCTTCCCCATTGAAACATTTTTATGCCAAATTAATGATGAGTTTCTTTGACTATTTCTGTCATAAAGTCTTCTTCACAGGTATGACTAAAAGTGAAATTAAGATTACACATTTTGGGTTTCATGTTTGAATGTAATATTTAGAAAGAGATTTATCTTATACAAAGTGTATTCACAGAAAAATAATGTGATTTGCGATAATCACTGATTTGCCCATTTGATCAAAATTATTTGGGGCAGGGATCACAGAGAATTGTCTTGGTTTTTGGCATTTTATGCCATTGAACAAACAGTAATCTGTGCATACAGTTGCACATACACTTTAAATTAAATGAAAAGGAATTTTTGTCAGAATATTTTCAGAATAAGAGAAGAGATTCCCAAAAACTCTATGAGCACCTTAACTGGAACAGATAAACATATACCCTTATATACAAATTAAGTTTCTTTGTGACATTTGTGATATTCATGATATAAAAATTTAAACTGAGAAAAAAACAATACCTTCAAAGCATCTTTGTCCCATGGGTGGGATTTTTACAATTAATATTCTGAGGAGGTAGGAGTTCTCCAAAAGGCCACAGACAAGGGCCTTGTATGACAAAGCAAATTCTGAAAGAAATCTGTTTACCCTTTAAGATTTGGTCTACCAACACTATTTGAAAATAGTAGGTTTTTTTTTTTCTTTTTTGTTGTTTTTTTTTTTTCCACACTGAAATTTTGAACAAGTTTAAAATTCTTCATCCAATTGGTAATTTTTAAAATAGCCTTCTTCTGGGAAGACCTTCAAAAGGCCTTTATTGACAAGAGGAGGGTAAACTTTAAAGCCTTTTCTAAAATCTTTCAACTTTTTCCCTGGAAAGATTCATCTTGGCAACTCTTCATACTTTTGTTAAAAATTAAAGTCATGGCCCAGGAATGTGAAGTCAGCAGGAAAAAAAAACAAATCTATGAATATGCAGGTCACACATTTAGTAACAGAAAGCACTGGAAAACAATTTGGCCCTGCAGTCACCAGCGGGCTGCTGTCAGGTGCCTCCAAAACCATCCCCTAGCCAGGGTGAACCAGCCCCCAGCCTCTCCCCGCTGGGCAAGTGCTCCAGTCTCACACCATCCTGGGGGCTCTCTGCTAATCTCACTCCAGTTTATTGATGTCTTTCTTGTATCAGGGTCCCAAAACTGGAGTTGATATTGAGGTACTATAATAAGTCTGCTCTTGAATAGCAATTCTACTAGTGATACAATCAATGATTGTAATGCAGCTCATATCACTAACTTTTTTATTTTTCCAAAAGAATTATCTCTTCATACACTATTATACACTAGCACCTTGTTTTCATGTAGTAACTCTGCTTTTAGGTTAGACTGTTTAATCTATAAATATGAGAGCAGATCTATAAAGCTGAGAGCAAATTCTTCATCACAGTTTTCCTCCTGCGAAAATCTATGAGAAAATCAGCATAATATTTTCCTCAGAAAGAATATTTTAAAAAAATTATACATTCTACATATAATGCCTTGTTAGAACATATGCAAAATGACCAGGTGGTGAATGAAATGCATCAAAATAAAGAAAATAAATAATTATTTTCTAAAGTAGAAAACACTAACATTTAGTTACACAAGATATTTATTAAGACTGAGAAAGCTGTAGGCAGTCCTTTAAGTAATAAGCGATACGTCATCCCAGGAACTTACAATTTACAGAAGTGAGCAGTGAAAAAAGATGATGAGAAGAATGTGCTCAAACTGAGAATGAAATCCAGGCTTCTTAGCTTAGCACCCTATTTGCTATTCTATGCCTGCATCCCAAGGTTAGTATGTCTGCCATTTCCTTTTTTAAACAATTAGGACTCTTTCTTTGAATTTCCTGTGTCAATGTAATTATTTCCCATGGGAACAGTTATTAAGGCAATGAAATTACTCTATACATTATATTCAGGAAGTCACCTCTACTGATAGAAGGTTTTTATAAAAACAAGGATTTCCTCTCTTAGCGTAAGTGATTGATTTTTAAAAATGGGAGTTAATTAGAAAGGAAATTGCAAGAACAGCTATGCAAAAAGTAATGTCAATAACTCAATTCAAAACAAATCCATGAGTTGAAACAAGCCTGATTTTGGTAAATAATGTTAATTACAACTTGCTCTGCTTTGTAAGTACTTAGCAGCTCTATATTTGGTTAACAGAAAAGGTTGATTTTATTTTGTCTTTTATGTAAAATATGAACAGCTAGGGCATTGGTTTATATGAGGTTTATATGAGGTTTATATGAGTCTGGTTCCAGAAGAAACTCATTATCCCCTAGCAATGACATAAGCTGTTCATCGCCGATAAGCATGGGTCATGTGAAAACAGAAAAAAAGAAAAAAAAAAAAAAACAGAAAAAGAAAGACAAGAAAAGAAGATTATAAAATATTAGTTTCAAATCTTTTTTTTTTCCCAGATTGAATATTCACTGAAGGCATGCATGCCAGAGTTACTGATGCCTGTAATGAAGGTGCTTCCTCCTGACTGTAGCATCCTCCTCCCAGGACAATTGGCATTCTTCTCTTACTTTTTCACCTTGTTTCTTAATTTAATAAAAAGGAGTAAATAAGTGACATTGTAGCATCTTGGATCTCCACATTTTAATGGAAAATAGTCTTTACAGCAAGGAAAAGCCTAAACAAACCAAACCAACTTTGTAACTCCTACTTTTTATTCTAATCTTTGTTACTGATATGTTGTACGACTAGTGAGCAAAAACCTTATAACTAAGATACAGATTCCCCACTTTTCTTAAGTTTTTGCCTTCAGCCACCTTATCATGGAAGCTTTGGTATGTTATTGTATGGTAGGAAGCAGACTGTGTGAGAAAGCATTTTAAAGGGGTTTTTTTCCTTCTAAATTACTGGTTAGGAACAACTTCAAATAGTCCTTCACTTGTCATATCTGATAAAACAGCTACGGTCTTAATATATGTTGCTGAAGAAAAAAATCTAATTTTCTTAAGAATTTCCCTAAGTAAAATAATTTGTAATTTTTTTCTTTTCATAAACTTTTTCTTCAACTGCTTTTTTTTTTGGAAAAACTACATAAATAAACTACTCCCAGAGACGGCAATTTTTAAGTTAACTACATTTTGTCAGAATATTTGTTGAGAGATACTGTCACTGGGAATTCTTAAAAAAGAAGAAGAAAAGTACCTTTTAAAACTAAAATTAGAAATATACTTTAATTTGAACTTTCAATGAAAATAAAACCACAAATCCATGAATATAATCTGAGAATTAAACACGTATTTCTAGAAATTGCTGTTTACTAGGACCATAAAATTTCTTTTGTTTATTTGGTTTACCCGAAATAACTTTTACCCCAGTTTTTAGAGATGCAGATACAAACATCTCTATGTGTGTGTGATGTCTGTCCAGAAGCTGCTTAGCAGTTTAAAACAATTTGAGAAGGCATAGTAAATAATTTATGACATTTCCCCCCTGAAAATAAGAAGGTAGACGGATAGTCAGGAAGAACTGAAAAACCTATAACAAACAAAATAGATATTCTCTCCAGCAATTTGAGAGTAACATAATTACATCTGAGAGTAACTAAATAACATCCTGTTCTTTGGAAAGCCTTGAAAGACAACTGTCCTGGTGTGACAGAGCTGAGAAACCTCGAGAAAGACATCTCCACAGGCCCTTACTGCTATGCTTGTTGCAGATAAAATATCACTTGTAAAACAGGACCATAGTGAATAGGTTTTTACACTGAACTCTTGCCCCTGACAGTCACAGGCTCCTCTGGAAACCCCTAGACAGATATCCAAAGCTTTCTCTTTTCAACTGACTTCCTCATGATGCTCCTGAGAGCACCGGAAAAGAAGGGATGCTACTCTGTGGGTCTACACAGCAACACATTTCTATTCCAGGAAGCCATGAGAACTTTCTCTGCAGCTTCTGTGGTCCAAAAGGAGGGGACGCACTGGAGAAAGGGTGCATCCCATGGAAGCAGTAGAGGTGAAAGATTTTGTAGAAGCTTGTAAGTTTAAAACCAGAAAGATATTTGATCAGTTATCACACGTCTCCATTACCTCACAAAGCTGACTGAATCTGTTACAGTAGTGATTTCATACAAACTCGAGAATTGTTTTCAGTACAGCTTATCATCAAACGCATCAGGCCTTAAATACATGTAGAGATAATGAATTAATTACTAAGTATTACAGACTTTGGTCTCTTAGGTTCTTACAGCAGTCTCTAATCTTTTTTTAATCTAGCATCTTTGCTGTCACAGCTACACAAACTATTCATATAACAATGTGAGAATATTTAGGTGATATAAAAAGTTTAATAAACAGAAAACAAAATGTGACCAGATACTCCATCATCTGAAGGCAAGATGTTGCTTTATGTGATTATTTATCCCTCTGATATTTTAGACCACATTCGAAAGAATTTAGTCTCTCAAAAGAAGTGTAGTCATGTGTAAGAATATCTGCAGCACATTGACAATTTACTTGAAGTCAATTTCCTTAAGGAAGACTCTCAAGCTGCATGATAAAGAGGGAACTATATGCTAAAAAATCTTTCAAACAGAATGTTTGCAAGTATTTACCTAGTAGAGGCAAGATCTTCAGTTTTTCAGGTGTTTTAAAATAACATCTTCACGTTATTCATGAGTAACTTGTTTCTAACAAGCTACAATTTTTGTACAGTATATTGTAAAAATGGAATACTTGAAAAAGGAAACAACAACAACAGCAGCATTGGAACAATAGAGTGATACAATAGTTATAAGGAACGCAACAAGAAACTGGCTGAATACAAGACCAGAGATTTTTTTTTTCCTTTTTTCTAGGGAGATTTCACAATAAAGAATGCTATAATATTGTCACTGTAAATGATCCCTCCGTAAATTCTGCCACATGATGTTTGCGTGCCAGGTTCAGACCCATAAAGATAAATAATATCTATTGGTCCACCAGAGCACATCCTTAGATTGGTTTTGCTTCTATATATAGGTTTATAATAAGAGCCCACGTTGCTAAATGCCCTTCATTCTCAAGGCCTGTTTCAAGAAACTCGTGGTTAGAATAAGGTGTCAACAATTACAACTGCCTAACAGAATTATCTCTAGAGTTAATCTAAATAATTATCTGATGAAATATTTCCTTCAAGACTCCGGAGAGCAAAGTTTAAGATTTCAGAGCCACAGCATTAATATCTCTGTATTTCTTTTGCATCTTAATTATATCATAAGATGATATCATTTAAAACTTGAAATGCTATAACAATCATAGACTCATAGAATAGTTTGGGTTGGAAGAGAACTTTAAAGGTCATCTAGTTGAACCGTCCTGCAATGATGAGGGACACCTTCAACTAGATCAGGTTGCTCAGAGCCCCATCCAACCTGACCCTGAATATTTCCAGGGACTGCGCATCTACCACCTCTCTGGGCAACGTGTTCCAGCGTTTCACCACCCTCATCGTAAAAAATTTCTTCCTTATATCTAGTCTGAATCTACCCTCTTTTAGCTTAAAATCATTACCCCTTGTCCTATTGCAACAGGCCCGACTAAAAAGTTTGTCCCCATCTGTCTTATGAGCCCCCTTTAAGTGCTGGAAGTCCATTATAAGGTCTCCCTGGAGCCTTCTCTTCTGCAGACTGAACAACACCAACTCTCTCAGCCTGTCCTCATAGGAGAGGTGTTCCATCCCTCTGATAATTTTTGTGTCCCTCCTCTGGACCTGCTCCAACAGGTCCATGGTTTTCCTGTGTTGAAGGCTCCAAAGCTGTATGCAGTACTCCAGGTGGGGTCTCACCAGAGCAGAGTAGAGGGGCAGAATCACCTCCCTCGACCTGCTGGCCACGCTTCTTCTGATGCAGCCCAGGATACGGTTGGCTTTCTGGGCTGTGAGCGCACACTACTGACTCATGCCCATCTTTTCATCCACCAGTACCAACAAGTCCTTCTCAGCAGGGCGGCTCTCAATCCCTTCATCCCCCAGCCTGTACTGATACCGGCATTGCCAGTTTAAACTAAAAGATAGTGTGTTTTCAGATCATTGAAAAATGCATCTATATTTGTTTTGTCTTTTAAAAAATAATAATAAAAAGCAGATTTTGTTGCTGAGACAGAAATCTCTCTTTTATAACTCTCTCATGAACTTGTAAAGAGCAGCAGTATTTTCTTGAAGTATTTTGTGTAAAGCCAGAAATATACACCTAATTTTTTTACAATGAATTTTAAACTCTTCTTGAAAATATGTATTCTCTGACCTTCTAAAGCAATAGGCAGCCTATTGCCAGCTTCATTGCTAGTACCTCCCACCAATAATAGCTTCCTCCCAATGCCAGTCAGGCACAATGATATCTTCATGAAGGGACAGACTTAACTGATTGATATTTCACTTAAAACTGTGGCAAGGTCCAACGGCAGGATTTTGGAAGGAAGGAACTTTTATATCTAGTGAATTTGAGCCTGTAGGAGTTACTTATTGAAAACAGCAAAGGTAGCTACCCATCAGTGACCAAAACATATTCTATTAAGGAATTAATGCAAGATATGTTCCCATTTATTTCTCACGGCACAGATCAATTCTTCTACTGAGGGCCAAGCACAAGATTTTTCCAAGCAGCCAATCTTACATTTCACCAGAGTTTGTCCTAAGTGATTTTTCCAAACCAAATTAAAACAAACAACAACAAAAGAGAGGAAACAAGACAACACACACAAAAGCAGCATTTTGGAAAATCCTTACAGGAAGAGTTTCTGTCATTACTTAGAATACAATTCTAAATTGTTATTTAGAGAAACTCCTGACAAAGCAGGAATATGCAACAGTTTGGAACCTTACATAACATTGAAAAAAACCACTAAACATGACATGAAATTAAATGGACACACAAAGTAAATTTGATTTTTTTGACTTTGTAATGCCTTAAAGCTATGTTTTATTTGCTAATACTACAGCTGAAATTAATAGCAAGTCTAAAAATTAGCTTTTTTCTTAATACAAACTGTGTTTATCATTCCATATGCATAGAAAAAGCTGATAACATGACTGTTAAAATTTCAACAGCCATTTACAGACCATCAGAAGCATGAATATAAAGGGGACAGCAGCAACAGAAATAATTTTGCCAATTATACTTGACTGGAAGCATCTTAATTGTCAAATGGATGTGTAGTGGATAATAGGACCAAAGATGTGCTGCGGGCAAGAATTAGATTAATGTCATGGACAATGAACTGAGGATCTACTTTTACAAAAGCAAAGAAACCAGACTTAAAATAATCTAACTCTCATTTGTTATCTTCCAGGGAATGCCAGCATGATATAATAACTTGATTCTCAAACACCTCATGAGAAAATGGCACATTTAAGCTGGAAAGAAATGTTATTCAATTGTTTACTTTGATATTCACAACACTGACTTTTCTGATCATCCATAGCAGAATGGCAGATACCTAACCGTGAGTTATTAATGAAAAATATTTTTATTATTATTAAAGAAGAGGTTGGAAGAAAAAGCCTGCACGCATTCACACATGAACTGCCAAAAACCCACTTCAATTATTCAAGACCTATGTCATTTAAAAGTGTTACAATAGCCAGGTACAGGAAGAATTGCTATTTTGATCATAACACACAGTCTAAAAATGCCTATTTTATTAGCATTGTGATATATTTTAAATATCATCATTGTAATCATCTGACAAACATGGAATATTGCATCACACCACATCTCTAACACAGATAGTTTCCTCCACTGATATAATAGATGGAATACTCTTTATAAGTAACATCTACATCTGGCTGCTAAAACTGAAATCAATAATATCTAGCAGTACAGATGCCTTGTATTTAAAATTCACCCTTCAAAAATGATGGATAAAAGTAGTAAGATACAATTAAGGAGAAAGCTGTCAAGATTAACTATTTAAAACCAAAATTGTAATTTTGTATCCCTTTCACTATTTTACAGTTCTCTTCAAAGCATTGTTATTACTTAAGAATGGTACTTGACTCTTATCTCTCATATCAATTTATATGTTACTGAAAATATAAGCAGAGGAGGAAAGAAGTATTTAGAAATGAAAAAATAACACAGCTTTTCAAGAAAATTAACTTATAGGCCATTTGGGAGCAGATTTTGCTTTTGAGTAAGACTGAACACCTATTGGAAAGTAGTAAACTGGAAAAAGTCTTTGATACCATGCTACTATAGAATAAGCCTAAACTTTTAAAAGTTTAGTATGTGTTATACAATAAACACATATCAACATACATGGAGATAAGATTTAAGCTATACAAGGCTGACTGACAGGATATTTGCAGCTTGCTGGTATGGCTTTACAAGTACAGCTCTGGTTTGGTTATTTTATCTTGAATAAATCTCTGCACTTTTTTTCTTTTTTTTTAATAAACACTATTTTAATCCCGGTTTACTTTTCTTTTTAAATAAATACTCTACAAAGAGCTGCACAGATTTAAAGTTTCTTAGCAGCTTTTAGCTGCTGGATAGAATTATTTTCAAAAATTTAGGAGAAACCTTGCTCCAAACTCTTGGCTTTTAAACCCACACTTAAAATTTTGCTTACAGATTGAGTTTTTGGGAATATATACAAAGACATTTAAGAAATTTTCAAGCTTCCGAGTAATATAGAAAGAATGGTGCTTTGACATCATGTACAGGTTAGATGCATTAGCAGAGAAATGAGTAAAAATATTTTCCCTGCACTTGGACATTTCAAGAATTTGTATTTTTCAGCAGCTATTTAACACTTGTGGGGATCTTCTATTATGTGTATTCAGCTACTTAACATTAAGCAGGAGCAAGCATCTATGCTGAATGTTTGCCGAGCCAGATCATCCGGTAAATTAAATTTGACACAGAGTCCCTGCCAGCCCAGCACCTGCTCCTGCCAAGTGCAGCTCTTTATAAATCTGATGGGTTCAGCCTGGTGCCACCTGCGCAGTTTGGCAAAGCTGCCAATTTCCTCTTGCTCAAAGCTGCTCACCAGAAGCTCCTACTCACCCCTTGAGTACCTGCAGTGCAGCAACAGGGTAGGATGCAAGATAGAGATTTACAAAGGCTGGACTTGAGGCCACCTTTCAAGAAGATATAATATGCAGTGTCCATACGGCCTATGAGAAGTGGGGCACCAGAGGGCAGTGAAGGTGCATCTTCGAGCACCAGAGGCGCTGGCAGCATCTGCCTCCATGGGCCATCCATTGACAACAGAGAGTAGTTTCACTTCCTGACAGAGTCATCGACCAATCACTTCCCAGAGACCCCATTCTGCGTGCTTGGTTCATTGTGTATTTATAACTCTTGATAGTTCATTTTCTGATACTGATTTTTGGTGACTGAGTGGATATTTAAGAACAGCTAGAATTCGGCTTGTTCTCGTCTAATAACTCAGTCCCCTCTCCCCTTCACCCTCTTCTGCCCCTTCTCTTAGAGCTTCACAAAATCCCCTAACCTACGTCTGACCTGCATTTCCTGAAACCCTCACTTTTTTCCTTTAAAAGTTTGCTTGTGTAAGAAAACTTAACATGGCAACTCTGACATTTTATGCTATAGA
The DNA here is from genome assembly GCA_013398915.1 of Dromas ardeola. NCBI lineage: Eukaryota > Metazoa > Chordata > Aves > Charadriiformes > Dromadidae > Dromas > Dromas ardeola. The sequence continues at coordinate 52,659 of VYZM01021938.1, read as the reverse complement.
GACATTATGAATTAGTGGAAATAATACTGTGAACTGGAGAGAAAATCCTTCAGAGAGTGTGAGGGAGGAGGCAAGTACCAGAGGAAAATGCAAGTGGCTGAAAAGGTGTTATCTGAGCAACAAGTACAGTTAACAAAGAATAGTTTTAAAACACAATACAAACGGGGAAAATGCCCAAAGCAACAGAAAAAGAAACGAGGGTAATGAATACTTAATCTTTTGACATTAAAAATCGAAGGAAAAACAAAAAAAAAGACTAGCTGGTTTTACCAAATAATCAAGAATCACAGATGTTGGAATATCTTCAGAGATGGCAAACACAATGAGTATAAATTCAAAACTTTAACCTATAGCTGTAAGCACTGAACTACTTTCATGAACCTCAAAATCTCTGAAGAAAAAAGCACCAGTACAGAAGGACCACCCTGTTTCAGGTTTCCTGGAACACATCCACAGAATCGCAGACTCACAGAACGGTTGAGTTTGGAAGCGATCTCTGGAGATCATCTGATCCAACCCCTGGGACACAAGCAGAGACACCTAGAGCCAGTTGATTTGCTCCTGGACACAAGACTGTGTCCGGATTTTTTTTAATATTTCCAAGGATGGAGACTACACAACATCTCTGGGAAACCTGTGCCAGTGCTCAGTCACCCTCACAGTAAAAAAGTGCTTCCTGATGATCAGATGGAACCTCCTGTTTTTCAGTTTGTGCCCATTGCCTCTGGTCCTGTCACTGGGCAACACTGAAAAGAGTCTGGCTCTGTCTCCTTTGCATCCTCCCTTCAGGTATTTATATACATTAATAAGATATCCCCTGAGCCTTGTCTTCTCCAGGCTGGAGTCCCTGCTGTCATATGACAGATACTCCAGTCCCTTAATCATCTTATTCACTGGACTTTCTCCTGTAACTCCACATATATCACTCTTGTACTGGGGAGCCCGGAACTGGACACAGAAATCCATTGCTAAGGGTGCACTCTGCCCCAACATCCAGATCATTAATGAATATTTTAAATAAGATTGGATCCAGTATTGACCCCTGGTGTGCACTGCTGATAACTGGCCTCCAACTAGACTTCGTTCCAGTAATCACCACCGTTCACCTGACTGCTGTTCAGTCAGCTTTTAATCCACCTTACAGTCCGATCATCCAGCCCATAATTCATTAGCTTCTCTGTGAGGGTCTTATGGGAGACAGTATTGAAAGCTTTCCTGAAGTCTAAGCCGCTGCTCTCCCCTCTTCTTACAAGCCAGTCACTTTGCCATAGAAGTTTATCAAGTTGGTTCAAGCATGACTTCCTTTTGGTGAATCCATGTCAACTATTCCTGATGACCTTGACCTTCATATGCCTGGAAATGGCTTCCAGTATTACCTGCTCCTTCACCTTCCCAGGGACTTGATGTGAGGCTGACCCTGGGTCCTCTTTCTGGCTCTTGAAAATAGAAGCGATCTTTGCTTTCCTCCAGTCTTCAGGCAGCTTTCCCAGTCTCCATGATTGACCAAAGATTATCAAGGGTAGCCTTGCAATGGTATCATCCAGCTCCCTCAGCACTTCTGGGTATATCCCATTAGGTCCCATGGATTTATGTATTTCCAGCTTGCTTACGTATCCTCAGCAGTGGGCCCAAATTTTCCCTAGTCTTCCTTTTTCCACTTACGTACTTACAGAAGGCCTTCTTGTTCCAGGTGGGCTTTGGCTTTCCTAACTGCATCTCTGCATGTTCAGACAGTATTTCTGTATTCCTCCCAGGTAAGCTGTCCCTGCTTCCACCTTCTGTAGATTTCCTTTTAATGTCTGAGTTTGGTCAGCAGTTCCTTGTTTATCCATGCAGGCCTTCTGGCATTTTTGCCTGAGCTTCTGCTCATTGGGATGGACCACTCCTGAGCTTGGAGTAGCTTATCCTTGAATAATAGCTGGTTTTCTTGTGACCCTCCTCCCTCCAATGCTTCCTTTCTTCTCACTTCAAGCCCCTTGACAAACCGAGGTCCCCCACTGGCCATGAGTACACAGCCCACCTCTCTTCTACACATGATCTCACAGCACATTCCTTCACTGCAGAGAGGAGCCTGTATCCTCTGAGTAGAGTACTCCATGTGCATACTCTTTCAGCTGAAGTCTTGAAGGTTGAAACCATTAATAAGGCTTAAGAAGACACTTAAAAATGCAATTATTTGGAAATATTTGGGTTCACTTTAATAGTGATTTTTAAGGGCTACCTTTCCCTTTGAGGGCCAGCACTGTTGGCAGGATAATGTACTCGCAGTGAGCTGTGCTGGTCATTTGTATGCACAGCAAGGCCAGAGTTAGGTCTAGGATGTCTTATTGGTTGTAAGCCGGCAGAGGTTGTCTGATAAAGCCCGAATATCTTCCTTGCTACATTTTTTCTGCAGAGGTATACAATGTTTAAGTCAGGGAACTGAATGTTTAAGTTTTAAACTATGTTTTAAATATACCACTTTTTTACTCAGATTACAGATGCAAACAGTCAGGAAATTGCACTTTAGGATGGACCGTACTAGGAATCTCTGAAATCAGTGACTATTTGATGGAGAATTTAAGGAGAAACTTGCATCCTTCAGGGAATCAATATAGAGCATTTTAATAGAGAGATATCAATGCTTATTTTGGTTGTTATATAAAGAGCAATATTGTTGAGCTGTCTCACTAAAGGTAACAGGAACAGAAGTGGCATACGGGTCCATTTTACCCCTGGAGGTTTCCTAAATAATCACCCTATAAAAATTAAAAAAAAAGAGAAAGTGTTCACTGTGAACTCAAATTAAAATTCCTGTCCTACCTTTTTCTGAGTTTCAGGTTTTTTACCTTTTGTCCAGAGGAGCTGAGGCAACATTTCATATCTAGCCACTTAAAACATGCCAATATGAAGGAGACAAGTCCTATTTCTTAAACTACATAATTAAATGCACTGTTTCTCCTCTCCCTGCCAGCAGGAATCCTAATTTGCTTAAGTCATAAAATGCGCAAAATTCACTTAATAAGCAGCTATTTAAAAAGTAGGCTAGGGCTTATTTATTCAAGGCACAATAAACACTTGCCAGCTTTCTTGTAGTCTTTTCCTTTGCATTTATTAGCATAGCATCAGTCACTGACAGTTACTGTTCTCCCTATTGCTCAGCAGTTAACTATCCCTTACTGGATGAGGAGATGCTTATTAAAAGTGGCAAGGACAGATTCTCCCTTCCTCATTATTCTCTGTTCGCTTTCAGATTATTCCATTAAGGTTTCCACACCCACATCCACTCCTCACGTTCCACTCTATAGTATCCACTCCCACATCCACCTCTTAAGATTTCATTTTTTCCAACCACACTTTTTAAAACAAGTGGTTTTCCCTCCTCTTTGCATTCAAGCAGTATGGGGGAATAATGGCACAGAGACATCCAAGTTCCTCATATACAAGTCCAGGTGTAACCATCACGTGCAGATACATGCTTCATTCACACTGGAACACGCTCAGCCAAAAAGGGTGGTGTAGATGGCAACCAGAGGTGTGATGAAGGCCAGCTGATTGCAAGTGGTGTGTTCAGAATTTCACCTGCATACAATTTCAAAGAAATTTGAGGAATCTAAGAAACAAGTTCAAGTTGAAACTGCAAGAAGGATATCTGCAGAAAGGCAAATGTTTGACAAATTCCAAATTTCTGTTCTTCAGCAAAGAGGAGATAATTCTTATTATTAGACACTATGGCAACATTCCCTTCCTTCTTTCTTATGACATTGTAAAAAACTGAAGATAACACTCTTCATTAGTAAACATCAGTAACCTGAGTTATCAGGTGCACACAGAGCAGTAGAGCAAGATTACAATATTGATGAGAAGAGCAGCCATTCACATTAAGTAATCAAGGGTTTACTGTCTCTTATTCTCCTTTTATTTCAAGAAGAGGAGACAGAAATATATATGCCTAAGATTTAAGACTCTAAAGTCAGTCCTGTCAACAACAGCAAATATTTTACAAACTATGCATCATGAACAAACTTAGCATAGCTCTGGTTTGTTGGCACTGCTGATACCAACTTTCCCCAGACATTATTGTAAGTGGAGAACTATTGTTTTCCAAAGGAAACACACACATTTCTCCTTGTCTATGGAATGGCAAATGGTAATATACAGTCTTCCTTAGCAAAGAATATATTACTTCGCTGTTAACACTCACTTTAATGCAGAGTAGACTGTTTCAGAAGATTCAATATTTCGTTCCCCCAGATGTTCTACTGCTGGAGTTAATTCACCATTTTTATAATTATTTTGCCTAAAGAGCAGAGACTTCATCACAAAGTTTCTCATTATCTGTCAAGCAGAGCTTCCTTGAACACTGGCAGAGGACCATATGCTTAAGGGCAACTGTGTGCTCCACAAAACAACATGTAGCTTTGTCATGTCCCACTTGCAGATAGCCTATGTGTATGATGGCAATAGCAGACATGCTACCCTGACCTCAATGATGTTTTCACTTGAAAAACCTTATGCTTTCTGATCCAGAGTTCTTCAGTTCAATTTCCACACATAATTCCTGCAGGGTCTTCACATGCACTGGGATGTTACTCTATTATAACAGATTTATGCATAGTTCAAATAGAGCAAATGCAATCAAATAAATTTCAAACATAGCAAAAGTATCATTTTGCCTAGAATTACAACCTTAGCCAGAGTATGCTGTCCCGATCCAGACATTAGACAAGCTGATTTCGATCCCTTAAGGTTGTTCATTCAAAGGAGTGCAAAGACATCTGAATTTGCCTGCTGACCGTTCCATCACACTAAACCCTATTTTTAGCCACTGGCTGCTGTTTGTATCATAAAGCTGCCCTAAGCTTGAGCACAGGTTTATCAGGAAAACAGTGGAGCCAGTCTCTTCACAGGTGATGCTGCCTATATATTTCTGCACCATCTGACAAACCAACACCATTGCTCTTTGCTATTTGTTCCCATAACCTTTCAGATGGGCATTGCTTATATTTTACTGGGATAACAAAAAAAGGTTCTTGGTCATTCAGTAAGAAAGAAATTAGATAAAGATTAATATATTTCTAGAAAAAGACCTGATAACCACTAAGCACAGTAAATAGAAGAAGAAGGAAAGCTACAATATTATTGTTTGAAAAAATGGATATGTTATGCAAGTATGAATTACAACTAATTAGACACAGCAAATAATTCATTACAGCGTGGTTACTATAGTCAATATAAAAATCAATTCATAGTAATATTAGGACACTACAGACGAAGTGAAAACACTTTAGAAATTTTATTTAATTGTCCATAAATTTATATTTGTTCTTTGAGAAACCAAGACACATACATCAATATTACTCTCAGACCTGGATTGGAAACGAAAATGAAACACCTCCTCCACTCAGCAGACAGAAGGTGGGAAATTTTCAGTTTATGCTCTCAAATTCTAAAAGAATAGAACAATTAACAATTTCTTTCAAATATAACCTACTACCATTATGTTTTATTATGAAATAAATAGGTGTTAAATTTTTTCTACCAATCACCACTATTCAAGACTCCTATCACTCTATCACTTCCATCACTCCTGTTGTCGTATTTTCCATAGAGATTCTTGGATTTCCTCGTGTAGAGTGTTCCTAAAAGCACACACGTTCATACGTCACCAATAGCTTCATAAAAGTTCCAGTTTTCATTTTGCTTGGTTTGATTGCAAGCTGAAGTAGGACCATCCATAACAGGACTTAAGAAAGCCAAAAAGAGAAATAAAAAGGCCAAGACAACATGTGTTGTATTTGGGTGAAAGAAACAACAAATAATCTTTTTCTCTTCTAGAGGAGGCAACAATGAGAAATGTGAATCTCTAATTTAGCAGGAAACTTGAATACAAATAATAGCCTTAAAATGAAATGTCTACCTGGGCAAAATCCAGGGATGTACTTTTTATCATGCCCCTTCAATTCCTCAGTCTTACTCCATCTTCATAATCATGGTTTAACTAGCAAAAGTTAGCTAAACTGGTGAAGGATTGGGAGGGCCAGTTTTTACAGAATAACATTAGTTCTGAAGAGAATAAGGCCAAGTCTACTTCAGTAAAACTGTGGCCAAACTGAAGCAGATTTGTGGAATAAAGCAGCTGGCGTTGATGCTTAGTCCATACCATACACATTTTGAGGGCTAATCTGGTCCCATGAACTAAATGTCTATGAGCTGGTGCAATACATTTTTCAGTTCAGTTCCATCTTGATAAAGTCTACTTTGTGCTCTCCAAGACTACTCCAAGCTACCAAGCTATAACCCAAAGACAGTTAAGTGGAATTATCAGGATACCTCCTCCACATGCACAAGTCTGATCTGAACTAAGATGTTTATGTAGATACACTTGAAGAAGTGACGGCTCATACAATACAGAATAAGAGAAAATAAATTACATTGGAAATACGTTAGTAGCTAAAGCACAAGTAGAAAAGGAAGGAAAACAATGAAATATAGAGTACAGAAAGGCAGCGTTGAACAAAGAAAACCTTTCCACTATTTGAACCAGGAGTTTCCTTTTGCCAGTTGCTGGCAGATAATACAAAAAAAAAGAATCATAGCTGACTACATAGTAACCAAGTCATCTTTTTCATTAGCCTACTGGCAATGCTGTTATAATGATAGACTTAGGCTTGTTTCACACCTACTGTCTGTTGCTGTAACAATAATTCTCAGCTGCTGTTAACTCATGTAACCTTGTGGATTTCAGTGCCATTACACTAATTTACATGACCTACAGATCCTGTCTTTCGAATTTCTTGTGTACATATCTCCTGTGCACTGTAACTCATCTCTCTTGTGCATTTTGATAACAATCCCACTCTCAATACATTACTTTTGCAGTGAAGCCCCTGACTCCTTCAACATATTAAATAGTTAATTTTATCTTCCTGGTATCCTTTCCATATTTTGTCTTACAAAATGTATATCATTCAAACCAAGTACTGAACATAAATTATTACTTTCCTCTTAGGTAATCTTAATGATGATCTCAGCAAAGTTTGCCTATTGTTTTATAAACACCAACAGGTACATAACACTATGAGACTGGAAGTGCGCTATCTCCATTCTACAGTAGCAAACTCAAACATAAAGTGCCTAAAAGCTTATTTGCTTCAGAAGTAGAAGCCCACTGAAACACAGGTCAGAGTTACTTGGACTGACTGTGTGCAACTCAGTTTTGATCCAGAAGTATTCATGAGAATTTCAAGGTCACTTCCAACCTGGGATCTTCTAAGGGCTTATTGTCTAAGCTAAATCATGCAAGCTACTGCACTTCTGCAATAAAAGTGGCAAGTTAATCAGTAAATTCACTGTAACATAATGACTAATTTTGGTCCTTTTCTAGGATAAATAATATGTATCTATTGTCTCTAAGGTCTCAGTTTATTTGGAAAACAAAGGTAGCAAGTTGCATTTAGTTACCTTATTTTAGAGTCTGTGAGATTATAGAAAAAAAAAGCTGACTATGAGAAGGAGAAAGAGGAGGAAGAGGAATAAGAGAAGGAAGAGGAGGAACAAGAGGAAGGCTGTCATGAAGTAGTCTAGCTGTTGTGATAACCTTCAGACAAATTGCAAAAAGAGAAAAAAAATGTTATCTTTATAAGAAAAAAAGACAAAACCCCTCCATATAATACCATAACTACATTTAGAAACTCAAAGAATGATCTTTTTGTATTAGCATTAACATAAATTTGTCTATATCAACTTCTGATCTCATAACCATATTTGAGAGTGCCATTGGTATAATTTTCAGCATGACTCAAATTGACCTGCTGTCATTTGTGGTTTTTTATTCTTTTCGTAATGTTTTTACAACTTGCAGTTGTTAACCTGCATTCTAGACTATCAAATGTACTTTGAGAATTCTTTTTTGTTAGGATAAAAAAAAAAGAAGAAAAAAATAGACACCTAAATTATCAAATAAAGAACACTAAAAGATGTGATATAGATGCATATTACAGTTATAGCTATGATGGAACTGGAAAATTTTACAAGATCGGTAGTTAAGAAACAAAAATACCAGCAAGTATATTGCTGTGCTCTGTAGTAGCTCATCTGAATGTCTAGCAGACCGTAATGCTTATCCTTTTATGAAAACAGTACCACATGATTGGTATTGCAAAATGTCAGGATATTAAAAGTGGATTTACTAATGGTAGACCTGTTGAAGTCTTTCCAGTATTCTCAGGTTAGTGAAAAAGAAAATACTGAGCTGGAAAATATTTGTGAGGCTATTTATTACAGCAGAGAGTTCAAGGAAAATATTTCCATTACCCAGAATGTATCTTAGATCAAAACTGAGATCAAAATTAAGAAACAGAAAGGGATGGGGTGGGCGGATAAAAAATAAACCCACAGGTCAGAAACTGTGGCAAACACATACCCACAGACAACACTCAGGCACTGGTAACAAATAATATCTATTAACATATGCAAACATTAAGTCTATTCAATATGATGGTCCAATTATAACACTATGAGTTACACTATTACACAAGGCCAACACGATTTTTATTTTCATCAATGAGAGATTCTGAAGGATATTCTGAATTAGTATTTTTTTGTGAAGAAGGATTAACTAATATAGATGAAAAATGAAGAAAATCTGCATCTACGCACCATCTTGATACAACAGAACAGCACGTCAAATCATTTTTACTGAGACCTGAGGACTGTCATGTTTTTAAAAATCTTTGTATTGTTCAACTAAAAGAAATGTGCTGTTTGAAATGCCTTTGGAATTTTGAGTGAGGCATAAAAAATCAGAATCTACATACTAGTAGTCATTACATGTACATTCAAAACAATGCAAACACAATTTCTACAAAAGGAAACCCATATATCAATAGCCACACAAAAAAAAATAATAAAATTGTTCTCATTCATCTCACAAACCGTTTTTGTTCCTGGCCAACGCAAGTATTCACTTTTAGTTTAATATCAGCAAGATGCTAATAAAAAAACTTTTCAACATTTAGCTCATTCAGGTTTTGATATTGTGTCCTCAGAATCTGGAATTAGTATTAGAAATTTTGCCTGATGATTTTGCCTAACGACATTGTCTCTTGATGTAATTGTACAGTGTGGGTATAATCATATTAGTCTAACAAAAATGGTGTAACTTTTAAGGTCATGATGCACAAGCACCATCTGCTCATAGCAATATTTGGGTACTTTTTAACATTACTGTAAGGACGACATGAACAACTGAGCTGAACGAAAGTAGATAATGTGTTTAGTTCTCCCACCTCTATATTAAAGTTCCTAAGCTTGTTATAAGATACTGAGTGATGCTCACGTGGCATAAGAGCTGCTCTGGGCAAAAAACATCACATAAATATCTGTGATTTATGGTATGCTGAACGTGTCACTGATAGATATGAACTCCCATTTTCCCCTGTTAGCTTTCTGTGCGTATGTATCATCCTCTTGATTGTTTCCTCAAGCTATTTCCCAATTTCTTACTGTGAGTCTTCCATGTGTAAAGAATACAAGTGTACAACAGTGTAAGGCCATACGTTTTGTAGGTGTCATCTCTGAAAGACTACTTTTTTATTTAAGCTGCACTTCAAGCTGACTGAAACTATATAAATCATAGTCTAGCAAGCAAGAACTTTCCCAATAGAAAAACACCTCCATTTGAAATGTATCAGTATATTGTAATGGTTTCAAGTTGAAGAAAAAGTAAAAGAAAAAGAAAAAAGAAAAAGAAAAAAGAAAAAGAAAAAAGAAAAAGAAAAAGAAAAAGAAAAAGAAAAAGAAAAAGAAAAAGAAAAAGAAAAAGAAAAAAGGAAAAGAGGAAACAGAAAAGGGGGAAGGGAAAACAAAGGAAAAGGAAAAGGAAGAGGAAGAGGAAGAGGAAGAGGAAAAGGAAAAGGAAAAGGAAAAGGAAAAGGAAAAGGAAAAGGAAAAGGAAAAGGAAAAGGAAAAAGGAAAATACTACCTGAAATAATGTAGTTTAATGCACACGATCAACTATTTATTTCTTCATGTATTTCTTCATGTAACACTTTCCTTTCAACTCATGCTGCTCTTTATTCAGTCTCTTATATCTGACCAGTAGAAAAAAAATGTGCATATAAAAAGCCCCTAAAAGCTTGTGACGAATGTTTTACAATTCTACAATCTATGTTTCACCATATGACTATTTCTTGATCTAAAGCTTCACATCTAAAATTAGATTTATCAGAAGGGGAGTCAAATAGAGCAAAAGCTGTATAGTGTAGCTCTGTGGAGAGTGTCTAATCCATTAAAGATCAACTTGTCTCTCCCTATAATGAAACTTACAGCACTATTCCCCCCCCCAGGTTTTAGCAAGGTAGAAAGAGATGCAGACAGGACGATTTATTTCTTCTCATTTAAAAAGGCTGTATAACATATCTTAATTAAAATAAATGGTGACAAGTTAAGCCTAACAGTAAACACAGTAAGATAAGGTTCATGGGACAAGTGACTTTAAGAAATAAAAGGCTGAATGGTGTTGCCTCACTCTCCTTTTAGCTTGTTCAGATTAATTGTTAATTAAGAGTAGCCATTGATTACTATAGCTTTTGTAGCTGAAAGGAAACATTTGTGTATGTAAGTTTATGCTAGGGTATTGTGTACTAGCTAGTGAATGCCTGATGAGTGCCTTTGGACTTAGCAAATGCTGTCATTTGAAATAGTTATGTGATTAAAGCAGTTCAGTATAGAACAAATGTGTTTAAGAAGGTGTACAGTGGAGTTCCACAAACACTAATATACAAACTATCACTGGGTACTGCAAATGCCTTATATGTACTTTCCCCTGCAGTTTTGCGGAATTTGGAATTCCTTGGAGGAACCAACTGGTAAAAAGAGCCCTCTATACTTCTGATGTGCTTTGAATATCCCCTGAATCATTGTAAAATTATAAAATCCTATGTCAAGAGGAGAACACAGTTAAGAAAGGCCACTGCAATCCATTTAAACTTAATGCATACATGAGGCTCAGTTCATTATGCACAATGAGTTATTAAGCAGATGTTTCTAGCACGGCCTTGTTATGTGATGTATACTATGCCATCTAGAGACAGAAATCTACCAAAACACTCTTATGTTCCCTAATATCTGAGCAGGTCAGGTCTAATGGCAGATCTTTTAGATGCTGCTTTAACTTTCATTTCTAGCCTTCCTGGATTTTGCTCTGTTTGGGTCAGCTGAAATGAAAAAGAAAGGACAGGATGATAACAGCTTGCTCTGTGGCACACCACAACTCTTCACCCACATTCTGCCTTCACGGCATTGCTTAGAATAAAGTAGATGCAGGAAACAAGAAATGTCCGTACTCCTCTTCGTTCAACCATGTTGAATGGATGAGTGGATAGAAAGACCACCAGACAGAGATTAAGAGTGATGAGTGCCTTAGGACTTTATGCAGGAGGGAAAAGAGATCACTTGGGAGAGGATATTGATCACTGGTAATAATCTGTGATGGTAGATGAGGTAGGGTAGGACGTGAAACAGGAAAAATAGTAGGAGTTCAGGGTGAAAAAGCACAGTTTCAAATAAGTGAAATGAGAAAGAGAAGGGGGGTTTTAGCACTTTGAGGAAAATTTATAATACAGAGACTGTATCAGAACAAAAGACCTACCTCAGGCTCTGTTCTGGTTTTGGTAAGGTACCTTGGTGCAGTGTGTGGGAGGAATGTATTCTTCTAGTTTTGTTGGTATATTCCACTAGTTTGCAGCACTTTGTACTTCATGGACTTCCTGCATTGTATTTTCATCTTTACTGTCCTTTGGTCTTCTTTTTTTCCTATGAATTTCTATGAGCTATTTTTAGAAACAAGTAGATATTTGGTGTCTGCAAAGTAATGACTCAACAAGTTGACTACACACCGTAAGAAAATCTACCTGCTTGCATCTACTCCAAACCCATGACTTGATCCTTTCATTTGATACTTCTGGTTTTTCTACTTTGAGAGATAATAAGTAATTATTCCCTATTCCATGTTTATTCAACTCAACATTTTACAGATTTCTGTCCTATATCCCATGAGTTTTTTCAGGATCAATTTGGAGATATGTACAGCAGTATAAGAGGAAGTATATAAGAGAAGATCCTTCATTCATATGAGGGCAGAATCAAGGATTTACAGAAGAGATTGGAACTTTAAATCTATTTGTATCTCCTTTGGGGTGATTATCACTCCTTCCCTTTAACAACCAAGTTTCCTTTTTGCATACCCTCTACTTCTCCTCATTTGCATATGCATCGTACTTCTGTGTCTGAATTACAATTTTTCTAAAACTCTTTTGATTTTGGAAGCCTTACACATTTTTAATGCTGTAGAAGATTATTAGGAAGGATACATAAACACACTGATGGGTAAATTCAGGGTGGTATATTTCAAAATAATTAGATTAGCTAAAATTAGATTAGAGAATAATTCTTGATATTACTTTATAAAATTTAGGAGTTGCTATCTGCTTCCTTAGACAGACACCTTCTTTTTGGTAGAATAATTTTATATAGCTCAGGCAAACAATTTAGTGCATTTCCTAATATTTTTCTCATATAACCCCCCCTTACTTTTAGGGGGTTGAGAAAATTAGAAACCTCACAAAAAAAGATGTAGGGATGGAAATAACTTTAAAAAAACAATGCATATATGACTGAGATCAAATGATCACATAAAAGAAATATAAATTATACTTTGTTTTCTAACAAGGATGGAGGATTCAGTTAATATTCTTGAAAGTAATATTTCTATTCATTTTCATTCAGGCCAGCAGAGAAAAAGATATTGCTTGCTTTAAATTCAGTGACTCAGACCTTATTGAATAAACCTGTTGTTGAAGAAAAATCCATACACATAAGAATTGTTTCTCTGGGTACAGAGCTGCTGTAAATAAGGATAATAAGTATGATGATGATACATAAGTATCATCAACTTCATACAGCTTCACAGAAGGGCTTATAAGCATCGTTAAAAATCCATAATAGCTTTTTGTTGTTTTGTTTCTCATGACCTCTATTTAAAAAAGCAGTTTTATTCTCAGAGATGAAGCTAACAAAAGCTTAACAAAAAGAAAGCTAACACAAGCTCAGCAAGGATCAGATGGAGTCAGGAAGTAGAAAAGGTACATTCAAAAGCTCTGACCTCGGCATATGTCACGTGAGACATCAAGTAAGACATCATATACAACAGACTGTACAAATAACTGCAACTTTTCATGTACATTAAACTTGTTCGCTCAGTACAACTCAAATTCATTCATGAATTTCCAGACTCCTACACCACTTGCTCCCCTGCCACACAACAGATATTTCAGTACATACTGAAACATATGTTTCTTGATATGAAAGTAATAAGTGGTTCCATCTTCACCCTGTTTCAGGCATTCTAAAAAGGGGAAATAATATAAACAAAAAGATATATTTATACATCTTCAGACAACTGCTTCACCATATAGGATGAGAGAAAAATCCAACGATAAGTAAAATGTATAGTTTGGTCTCAAAGCTAGAGTATGGTCTCCCAACTTGTTTTACTTAGATGTATCAATGTGGCTTTTGTTTCTACCAGCTGTCTCTTCACCAAAATAATCCCATTTCATAGAATAACTTCATATAGTTTGCTTATGTCACTAAATACTGCACAGTATATGTTATTATATATTGCAGTCATATAAAGAGGAAAAAGTGAGTCAATGTTAATATTGGACATATAACTGATATTGTAAGTAGCCATTCTCAAAGCATGGAAAAGGTCTCAGGTGCAAACAAAAAATCCTAAGTAGACTTCTGTTTCAAAAATCTCAGTATCTTCTTGAAATTGTTATTGTATGATAGTAAGATTGTAATTTTTGTGAAGATGGTGACACCATTCTAGTCCAGCTTTAAGTTAATAAAGACTACATCATCTCTCATGCAGATATGATTTGCGGACAAGCAGAATGCAATTTGAAGTCTGCTTTTCTGTTCCACAATTTGTAAAACTTCCCCACTGCAACATTTCTACAGGCTTCTAAAAACTATTGTGCTTCATTGCCTTTTTACTTTCCCTCAAAATGTACCTTTCACAGAATCACAGAATGGTAGGGGTTAGAGGGGACCTTTGGAGATCACCTAGTCCAAGCCCCCTGCCAAAGCAAGTTCACCTAAAGCAGGTTGGACAGGAATGCATCTGGGCAGATTTTGAGCATCTCCAGAGATGGAGACTCCACAGCCTATTTGGGCAGGCTGTTCCAGCGCTCTGTCACCCTCAAAGTAAAGAAGTTTTTCCTCATGTTGAGACAGATTTTCCTGTGTTCCAGTTTATGCCCATGGCCTCTTGTCCTGTTACTGAGCACCACTGAAAAGAGTCTAGCACCATCCCCTTAGAATCATAGAAATCTCGAGGTTGAAAGAGACCTTTCAGATTATCTACTCCAAACATCAACGTTCCACTGACAAAACCCATGACTAAACCATATTGCTAAGCACTAAATCTACCCATCTTTTAAATACCTCCAGGGATGACGTTTCCACCACTTCCCTGGGCAGCCTGTTCCAATGCTTGACAACACTTTCAATGTAAAGATTTTTCCTAATGTCAAATCTAAACCTCCCCTGGCACAACTTGAGGCCATTTCCTCTTGTTCTATCACCTGTTACTTGGGAGAAGAGACTGACCCCCACGTCGCTACAACCTCCGTTCAGGTAGTTGTAGGGAGCAATAAGGTCTCTCCTCAGCCTCCTTTTCTCCAGGCTAAACAACCCCAGCTCTCTCAGCCGTTCCTCATAAGACTTGTTCTCCAGACCCCCCACCAGCTTTGCTGCCCTTCTCTGGACATGCTCCAGCACCTCAATGTCTTCCTTGTAGTGAGGAATACCTTGATACCCACCCTTTAGCTATTTATGAGAATTGATAAGATCCCTTCTCAATCTTCTCTTCTCCAGGATAAACAGACCCAGGTCTCTCAGCCTTTCCTCATAAGAGAGATGCTCCAGTCCCTTGATCATCTTTGTTGGCCTCTGCTTGACTCTCGCCAGAAGTTTCCTGTCTTTCTTGAACTGAGAGGCCCAGAACTGGACATAGTACTGCAGATGTGGCCTCACCAGGGCAGAGTAGAGGAGGCAAGATGGCCTCCCCCGACCAGCTGCCCACACTCTTTTTAAAGCACCCCAGGAGACCATTGGCCTTCTTGGCCACAAGGGCCCACTGCTGCCTTGTGGTCAACTTGTTGTCTACCAGGATTCCCAGGTCTCTCTCTGCAGAGCAGAACAGCAGGTCAACCCCTAACTGTCCTAACACAGGACCCTACAATTCCTCTTGTTGAACTTCATTAGGTTCCTCTCCACCCAACTCTCTAGCCTGTCCAGGTCTCTCTGTATAGTGGCACAGCCTTCTGGTGTGTCAGCCACTCCTCCCAGTTTTTTATCATCAGCAAACTTGCTGAGGGTGCATTCTGTCCCCTCTTCCAGGTCGTTGGTGAATATATTGAACAAGACTGGACACAGTAGTGACCTGTGGGGAACACCACTAGTTACTGGCCTCCAGTTGGACACTGCACCACTGATCACAACCCTCTGAGCTCTGCCATTCAGCCAGTTCTCAATCCACCTCACTGTCCACTCATCTAATCCACACTTCCTAAGCTTACCTATGAGGATGTCAGACTAAGGAGAAACCAAGAATGGTATTGAATGAAAGTAATATAAATTTTTGCTATAGATGTCGCGTGGGCAAATAAATCAAACGAGCCCAACATTTCTGGGATGTCTCACTCCTCCTCATGAGGTGAATAATTGTAGAAATTTTTATAACATTTATTCTAAATTTCTAGCATCTATTATGTGGCAAAACTGATGTTACTTAAAATAAATTAAAGCCAATAAAAATCCGTCTAATTTTGTTTACTTATTATTTTGATATAGGGAGGACTTTTTTTAGCTCTAGATGTTATATCTGCTGTCACTAAATGCAAAATGTTTGATTAAAACTTTCTGTTGAGCTTTGCAGAATGATAATATATTAAAACCTCTTTGCAACGATATAGAATTTTTAAAAACTTGTTCAAACTTGCTATTCAGGACACCTATCTGTCCTATTTAAAAAAAATACCTTTCACTATGCTACATTTCACTCTTTCGTTCTCAAAAATTAGGGCCTAGAGGTTACCACATAGATAGAAAGGAACTTCCTTTGATATGAATGAGACTTTCTGCACGTATTTGAAGGCAGAATTTTTCTCTGACAGTAAATATTTCTGTAGTACAAAAACAAAAAGGGATAACACATTCAGAGAGCAAAAGGTTAGGTGAAGAAAAAGAACAAAAGCTGTAATAGTATTCTGTATTCTACTGTGGCACAGGAGTTTATGATTTTTGTATTTGACCTCAGTGACAATATCCAAGACTTCAAAAAATCTGCAAATTGGGCAGAGCCAAAATCAGTATGTACAGCTTACACTTTCTACTTTTAAAAGTAGTATGAAATCACACACAGCTAAAATGATCAGCAAGAGTACTCTTCTTGCACTGTCCTGTTGCAGGGTATGGTATATATTAGTGGCAGAAAAAATATTCAAATGTGGATATACACACTACAACAACAACCTAATTTTAAGAGGTATTGCCATAAACCTCTAAACTTTTAAAACAAACAATTCACATAAAGAATCTTTTGCTATCTCTCAGTAGTGTCTGAAACAAAGTTATAAAAAATAATAAAACAATTTTAGATGTTATTAAACTTTTTTTCTAAAACTTCCCAACAACAGATTCTACAAAGTATTTTTCATCACAAAATATGCCATATGAAAAGCTCTTCCTGAGACATGGTCTTCCTCTTAATTACAAAAAAGTTACTGATGCAGGATTTACTGGTTACAGTATAGTATCTCACCACTACCACTCTTTCTTATGAAGGACTTAATAATTTTATTTTATGATTTCTACAGGCAATGATAAGAGAGACTTAATATTCCCCTTGGGGAAAAAGAGGAAGAGAAACCTATATAAGTACAAAATAAAAATTACCTCTTATGGTTCTTTATAAACTCTATATTGGTTGTGAAATCTAATTTGTGACTATGGAGCCAAAATACATTACTAACTGATATTATTTTAGGTGGAGCTATAACTACTCTCTCTCAACCAGGAGAACCTCCCAGTCATTTCAGACGATAAAGATATTGGTATGTCTGAAGAGAACTAGACATAAATGAAAGATTTATTCAACAGTGATTTTTCCCTATCTAGGATAACTCAGCATATATCTGTTCGCAACTATTTCCTACCTTTGCCATCAGTGGTGTTATACATGAGAAAGAAAGGATGCAGGTCTTCAATCCTTAGAGCTCTAACTATAAAAAACTAGGATCAAGACCCTTGTACAAATGTAATTACGACGCATAAAGATTTTGCTTATTTCACTGCAAGTGACACTGTACATCCATTAAAAAAAAAAAAGAGAAGCCTTTCAGAGACTTAAAAAAAGAAACACATGTTTAATTTGAGATTGTATACATATATTAATCATGAGATCATATAGCTTAAGATAATAATGAAGACATTTAAAAATATACATGTATACATTCATATGTGTGTAACTAAAATAGGGTATTTTTACATTGTTGTTGTGCTCAAGGAAGGAATATTTTACAAGTCCTACAGTTTCCTATCCTATGAATGCATTAATTCACCCATAGAAATAAAGACTAGATGATCAGTAACAGCTGGAGAAACTGGATGCCCATAGCTATCAGATTTTGAAAATTGTAGACCAAACCCCACTCACTTCTCTACTACAATGCTATCTACCACATATCTCACAGGAAGACTTTGATTTGCCATGCCCATACATCTGCTTGGGAAAAAATCCAAACTAACAGACCAAACAAAAAGAAGACAGAAAGAGAGAAAGACAGAAAGAAAGACAGAAAGAGAAAAAGAAAGAATATGGTATAGAATATTAAAATAAAGTAACAAAATCACAGGAGGCAGAGTTTTACATGGGAAAGTAAACATAGTGTGTAAGGGAAGAAGCGTGAAACTCAGCTATATACAGCAGTTTGCAACGAATAGCTGAACCACTACTAAGCTTATTGTGCTTTTTTTTTTTTTCTGCTACAGTCATGTTTTGCCTGCATAGCACTAGATCCAAAGGAAGAATATGCTAATATTCCAGTCATGTATTTTGATATCAGACAATGAATACTACAACATTTGATCTTTAATTCCTATCAAACCTTATGCCTAATGAATATGTTTTAAGGACCAGATGTGAGCAGAACAAACAATTCTTACAACGGCATTTAAAAAAAAAAATTACACTGAAAGCAAATTTAATATACGAAGGGCTCTTTCTAGAAGGAAATGCTGATTATTTCCACTTGTAATAATGCCAGATCATCCAGTTTTATAATGATGACAGTCCCCCCTGCCTTCATTTTATTCCCTAACATGTTGAAAATATTCCCAGCCTTTCAGAGTTAGTTACAAAGGCACATTTGGCAGACTCATCATCTTTGATAGCGTAATTTTTAATCTGCTTCTGTAACCCAAGAGAATCTTTTAATAAAGAGATTAAAGTATTGAATTTTTATTCTCCACACTCAAGAGGACAGTGTTTGACCCTGATGACTAATTGAAAGCTAAATTTTATTGCATTATACTGGACACTAATTAGACCAGTAGGAACGCTTTTCCAGCAATGTAAAATTCACCAAAAAAAAATCCTCAGCATTTGGAAAAAAAAATAGTAGGAGTACAGAGAAAGGGACAAAGAAAAAGAAAAATGTCTACTTAAAATTATCAAAAATTAAGTGGGAGATTGTAACAGAATTAGATTAAAAATAAAGAGGATTATAATTTAATTAAATTGGTTTGTGGTGGAGTTACAGCTCATCAGATTTTTGTTTGTTTTTAATATCCTATTTTGAGATAAGAGAGCGTTTCAGCAGGAACAGGAGTTGTTTACATAGATGGTGCAAAATTGTATCTTTGTAGTCAATAATGATTACTTGACTTGCAGCAGCATTAACTATCATCCTCAGTCCTGAAGCATTTTCTTCTAATAAATGCACTTTGATGTAAACTGACAATATCCCCCCAAATAAAGCCAAATTCTTGCACAATGAGGCTGTGTAAGTAAGTTAAAATGAGATCTATGTTAAGATCTGCATGGGACAGCAGTGCTGATACTTAACCAGCGCACAGTAAATATTTTACAATCAGTAGTGCCATATCTAGTACTGCTTTCCTGTGTGTTTATGTGGGTTTCATTTGTGGGTTTTTTTTGACAAAGGACAACATCTGGCTTGAAAAAAAAACCCACAAACTTGATAGTTCTTCCGTTACCCTTTTCTTTGTTTAACCAACCCTATATTTCATGCATCATGCTGATAATAATGTGGTGGAACTCCTTGTTTTTAAGATTAGACTTGCTCCTACTTAATTATTCAAGGAAGAGAGTCCACCGATAGTGTAAGCAATGATAAAACTATACTATCATGCTCCCCCTGAAGCTCTAACAGTATCAGAAAGGAATATTCACTTCCATCAAATCAACAAGCTGATTGCATTAGATGGCCACACAACTTCTAGAGCTGACACAGGAAAGTGTGAACTCATATCTGAAAGAGAAAGACAGACAGACAGAGAGAGATGGGAATAAGGAGGAAAAGGAGAGGGAGAAAGGAGTGAGCACACAAGGGTGAGCAAGCCTATACAGCAGCAATCCACTGATATATCAGCATACGCCAATCACAAAAAAAGCAGAGCAAGGTGTAGGCCTTCTAAGCATTGCATAGTGGAAACATTGCTGATTTTTCAGGCTTTCTTTTCTCTAGATATGAGAACAAGACTTTGTCATCACAACATGCTCATGAATTCAGTACTTTGATAAACTGACCTTGAAAAGGGTCACTGCAAATTTAACTTTTAAATTGCTTGAAATTTTTCAGTAAATGCAAGCTATTCCCTACCATCGATCACCAAGTTGCCCCCTTTTTTTTCTTCAAGGGAAGATAGTGGACAAGATGTCCACATGCTTATGTGATTTTCTACAGTGAGCTGAAACACCCATATACTTTAATCACAATCAGTGGAGAGAGATAAGTATCTAACATCTGAATGATTTTCAGAAGTAATTAAATAGGGGTCAAAACAGATCAGTACATCTTCTATTCTAGTTTTATGATCAGTTTTAAGTGGCACGTGCGCCAATATTCAGTCTCACATAACTCATGGTTTTCCACTTCTGACTTTTGTTTTGTCTTTTATGTTTTTTTATGATCTTTTGCTTTATAGAGCTAGTATTATAAGTTATATTTAAGCTATAATTATAAGTTATAAATATAAGTTATATTTAAATCCTTTCAAACTAACCTAAACCACTTTAAAAAAAAAAAAAAAAATAGAACAACAGTCCTTAAGTAAATAAAAGAAAAAATGTTATTTTTTTTTTGGTCACATACATACCTGCAACTGTTAAAAATATGAAAAATATTCCATTCATTTATTTCATCATTCAAACCGTAGGCACTAAAAATTCAAATGAAGCCTAATTAGAGTTATTATCTTAAAACTTCAATAGAACAGTTCTCATTTATATTAAAGAAGTTTCTAGTTCAAAGGAAAACTCTTTGCAGTGAAAGTCATGCACAATGTTACAGATCATTTTTTATCTCTTGTCAGAAATCAATCATAGAAATCAAAGACTTGGCCTTTTTAAGATAAGGGACACAAGTACCTTGTCATGAAACACCCCTACCTAATTAAAATACCCCTACTAATAAGGTCCTATTTTAAATGATAAAGAAACAGTCTTCCTTATTCTTCAACTGATGTCAATGGGCGATGGAGTAAAAATAAGACATATAAGGATAATTAAATAGTGCAAAAGTAGAGATATAAATTCTCACAAGTCTCAAGATTTGTTGTGATGTCCCTGTCAGAAAAGGGAAGGTGACAATTTTAATGTGGGTGAAATTTATCACTGCATAAAAAAACCCCACAGAAATAAACTCCTGCTCTATTGCAGGCAATAGAAGTTTTATAATTCTTGTATTAAGGTCAAGAGGTCATGCACCCAAATTTCCCTAAAAATACTGGCTTCCTAGAAATCCAAATACCTAGTGTCACTATGTACGTTTCAATATCATGAAATCATCAGACAATCCAAGCTGAGCAGGGGAACCTCAGGAGGTCTCTAGTCCAACCTCCTGCTCACAGCAGGGCCAGTTCTAAGGTCACACCTGGTTGCTCAGGGCTCTGTCCAGTCGGGTCTTAAAAACATTGATGGACAGATACCACGTGGCCTGCTTGGGCTTTCTGTATTGCTGATGGGCTGTCCACAGAGTGGGGAGGTTTCTCCTTTTATCCAGCTGGAACCCGCCCTGTTTCATTTTATGAGAATTGTTTTTCATTCATATGCCACAAGGAAGACCCTGGCTCCTTCCTCCTGACAACCTTCTCTTGCCTATATATAAATATAGGAAAGTGACTGTGAGAGCCCTCAAAGTTTGCTTACCTCCAGGCTGAACAAGTCCTGTCCCCTCAGCTTCCCCTCATGGGCAACATGCACTCACGCCTTGAGCATCCCCTCCAGAGGCTTCACTCTACAACGATAATATTTCACTTGTACTGAGGAGGGCAAGGCCGAGTGCGGTACTCCACATGTGGTCTAATGAGTGCTAAGCAGAAGGAGATAATTGCTCCCACCAGGACCATGCTCCTGTTCATACAGCGCAGCGAGCTGTTGGCCACCATTGCTGCGTGGGGCTCAGCTCACTGCCCATTAGGCCCCAGGGCCATTCCCTCAGGGCTGTCACCAGTCTGTTTGTCCCCCAGCCTGTCCCACCACAGGGGGACCTCTGACCCACGGGTAGCACTTGGCACTTGTTCTTGCTCAATTTTACAAGATCTCTGCCGGCCCATTTCTTCAGCCTCTCCAGGACCTTCTGTACAGCAGCCCTGCCTCCAAGCTTTTCAACTGCTCCCCCTAGCTTGTTGTCATCCTTAAACTTGGAAATGGTACCTTCTGCTTCCTCCCACAGGTCCGTGATAAAGGTAAGAAACAGGCCAGCTCCAAAGAGACACTTCAGAGCTGCTCCACTTGTTATTGACCTCCAGATAGAGCACCAGCTGCTAACCACAGTTCACTGGCCTGACTGTGTGACCATTTTTCACTCATTTTATATTACTTTCTTCCAGATTGTTACTTCCCAACACAGACACAGGACATCGTGGGAGACCGTCCAAAGCCTTGCTAAAAAGTCAAGGTAAACAACTTTTAAGATCTTGTCCTTATTCATAGGCTTTTTTCCTCTTATCTCACAGTAGAGCAACAAAACATTAGACAGAACTTCCTAGATGTTGTTGCACACAGCCAGAAAAATAATAAAGATAGCTCTTTAAACAGAATATTTTTTTTTCTGAAATATTAGCACAATACATTGTTTTTTCACTAGCTAAAGCAGATACAACCTTCTATTGTTCCTTTGGTTTTGTTAACTTAAGCAGATGGAATTGCAGCCACCACCCACCTATGTCTTTCCAAGTTTTCTGAAAGGATAAGGCTTTTCTTTCAGGTGATATTATTAGTGATAATATGAAAGCCTAATAAAATTAAGAGATTCACTGAAGAATATTAAAAAATACTCATCTCTCTAGGCTAAATTTATTCTTTTAGAAACAGGAATCCACTGGGAAATCCTAATCTTAATCATGTTTATCCTACAAATTGTATTTCTTGCCTCTTTCGGAATCTTGATTAGTCAAATAGAAACAAAACAGAAAGAAGTATGACATGAGGTGAAGATTTCCATGAAATTAAAGAAACATTAACTATAAAGACTATTTTTGCCCACTGAAAGACAGACCAACTTCCTTTTTTGGCAACTAGATGATCATGAAGCTCAATCTGTAACATATGTCCAGGACTCCAGTAAATAAATGGCCTGTTCTCAGCTGTAATCCAGGGCCTAAAACAGCTGGCTATGGGGCATTTGGGGCCAATAGATTTAGGCTTAGATTTTACTTAGATACAGAAAATTAGGTTACTATTTAAATACTCTTGCTATCTTGGGAAGAGAATTCTGCTTTCCTTATTCAGTATCATAAATAGAAAAGTCACTGAAAGGAAAGAACACATAAAATATAATCAGCAAGTAAGCAGAACTCTTCAGATATAAGCAGGCAATTCCTTTTCACATCTTATGTCATGGTCATGATATGCCACTTCCACATGCGTCAGGCAAAGACCTCAGCATGACACTGGGTGGAAAGAAAAATGCATTGTTCAGGCTCACACAGAACTGGAAATGAACAAAAATATGTACACTTCTGGTTTTCTCTTTCTTTGAGTTGGCTCTTTTCTTTTCATGTGGGTTCCTTTGTGTGGGTTCTTTTTCAGGGTTTTTTTCTATTTTATTTTAGTTTTTGTTTTGTTTTGTTTTGTTTTTTTTAACTAAGCTTTTGCTCTAATCTTATCCAAGTCTCTTGTTACTTCAGCAAGATAAACACTTTTCTAATTGCAAATACTTTCTTCATTTGCAGACATAAATCTCATCTTAGTTCTTTAGATATCAGTATCATCACTCAACCTTTTCAGTCTGACAGTATTTCTGAAATTCTTCAAAAGCATTCAATCTAGTATTACCAGTGAAAGTGATCTTTTTACCTTCTCACTCAGTGTTATACCTCATTCTTGTAGCCCACAGTGTGGATGCTGAATAGTCTTTCACAGTATTTTTGCATCCATTAATCTTGTAGACTACAATGCAACTACTGTTTTAGGCATGAAAGTATAAAGTTTCTTTGCTTTGTAGATGAAATGCAAATTTGTGAGGTTTACAATCACCAGTGACTACGGTCAAAAACACTGGGCACAGTCTGGTTTCAGAAACATTCAATAAATATAGAGTAATCCTAGAAATATAATTCTAGATTTATCCCATGGCAAAAAAAGAAAATATAAGCCAGAGTGACCTGTATTCCCATATTCAGTATTGTTCAGTATATCACTGACAACATTTCAAATTAATTATATGCCTATATATATACCCAAAATGGTGGCAAAGAGTATGGTATTTCAGGTTAATATCCATTCTGACTGGATGCACTGAACAAACCAAGTCTTGAGAGTCCTAAGGGAGAACTGTTTAGGCAATGCTAACTTGTTGCCATAAAAGCTTGCAGTAAACGAAAATTCAGCTGTAAAATCCTTTTACTAATTAAAAGAATATTCTGCAAGGGTATGTGGAAGGAGAGCGTCTGCTCTTTTAAGGATATCTGGTCAAAGGAGCAGTAAACAAGAGCATACAGAGACAAACCTGACTGACAATTGATAACAGAAGTTGTGATAAGAATAAACCCTGCCAGTAACACTAATTGGTAAGGATATGTGGAGCATGAGAAGATTTTGTTTTTCTTCAGTAAGACTGTCTGACTAACGACCTTGCCAAACTGGGATGATAAGGAAAGGGAGGGAGATGAACACACAGATATAAAACCTAACCAATCAGCCTTAACGAAGACAGTAGCCAGAAACAAACCCAGTCAGTCACACTAATTGATGGGCTACCAAGAAACTGCAGGCAAACCAGGACTTTGCAACCGGTAAGGATGAAAATCTGAGGGTCCAGGATGCTGGGGGAGGCCAGGGGGACTATGCCAACTGATGAGGCAATGTGCAAGGGAAGGGGATCTGGGAGGGGGGGCAGACAGGAAAGGGTATAAAAAGGGCCAGTTGCGTGTGAAATGAGGAGGGTCAGTACACTTGTCTGCGCCCGATCACCAGTCTGTCCTGTCATCTCATTAAATCTTTTCTCAACTCCCACACTCCGTAATCTCACTCTCTGTCGTGTGTGTGTGTGCGCTGCAGGGACTCAGTGCCAGTTACTGGGGGGACCAGTGTGAGTGGACTGGGTGCTAGCTACTGGAGTCAGACTTGGGGATGTAGGCACCCCCTGGCCTGTGGTGTCAGCTGCTGGAGCAAGTAGGATCTCAGCATCAGCTAGTGGAGATCAGCATCAGCAGGGGCCTTTAACTTCCAGTCACGGGGTCTGGAACGGTGTGAGTTCCCAAAACCAGCTACAGGGGGGACTGGTGTGAGTGAGGTGAGTGAGGGTCTCTGCATGGGCAGCTGGAGCAGGATCATGGGTCACAGCCCATGTGCCTGCTGCTGACTGCTGGGGGTTGATGAGTATCTGTATCTTCCCCAAAGCAGGTGTGTGTGCACTTGTGCACGTATAACTTGCTTTCAGACTTTAAGCTGAACTCAGTAGCAAGTAGGGGATCCTCAGGTCTGGGCCAGGGTATTGCGTGGGCAGGGGTACAGCTTCTGGGAGGATTTGTGAATGTGGGGTGCATGAGGGACAAGGGTGTGAGTGCTGCGAGTTTGCCAGGGAGCATCGAGCTGGATCAGCTGGTGAGTCGGGGACCATGAAGCAGGTAAGGGGGCTGGGATCTGGGCAGGTGTGCCAGGTGGACAGAGGAGCTGTGCTGGTACTGGAGGGACCTGTGACTGTGCATGTGCTTGTGAACCCGGAGAGCGCCACGTGTGTGTCAGCTGCACTTCTAACGTCACTTAACACAGAACAATTCATTTTGATGACTCCAAATAACACCTTAATGACTGTTCCTAACATCCCCGGCATATGCAAGAAGTTTGAATTTAGAGAATATGTGTTAAGATGTATTTTCTGCAGAATAAGTACATTTCTTGCAGAAAATAATTCTGGGAAGCACTTTGATCACATTATAAGAATTAAGGTAAATAATTTTATCTTTCTGAAAGTGAGAGAGAATATATCTGCACCCGCATTTCTGCTTGTCACAGCTGTAAACAAAGATGAAGGATGCATACGCAAACCATAGTGACTATTATACACTTTTCTGATTACTGTGTTCTGCTACATAAAATTAGTTTTAGAATAAGTGTATAGACTTATGGCTATCCTTTTGAAATAGTTAGCTTTTTCCTTCTTTATAATAATAACAAAATCCTTTAAAACCTGCTTCTATTTTGTAGCTAGCATAAATATTATGAGATAATGAAAGACAATTATCTCCACCTTTTGTTTCCCTTCCTTCCCATTTGCTGGGGGAAATAAAAGATCCTAAGCTAATAGGTCTCAAAGTGTTCAGCAGTAACAAACCCCCTCATATTAAATACATACTATTTGCCACTTCAAACAAACTTCTGTTAAAAAAGTGCCAACCAGTGATGAACATCTGGGAAATGCATTTTATATATAGCACCTCTCACTGCATGCAATCTAACAGTTAAGCCTGTTAAAAAGCCTTAAAAGCTCTAATACCAGCAAAAGTCCCTCAAATTCAACTTGTGATTCCAGATCTAAGCCTCATTCATTTAAGTTAATAGAAATGTCAACCTTCTCTCAAACAAAAATTTGAAAGCTGCATTTGCTTGCTTTGTAGGGCCAAAGGTGGTGAGAGAAATGACTAAAGAACAAACAAAAGTAACTCTGTCTTCAAATACTGACAGTGAAGGGTTTTAAAGAATTACCCATCTTGAATGAAAGGAAAGATTTTTCTCTTGACATGACCCCACTATACTTTTTTATTTCAGAAGCACCCAAACTTTGAGGAATAGAGTAGACAGAAAATACCAATCAAGAAACATCTCCAAGAATTGCAAGAAAAATCTTTGTCATGTCACACACAAAAAAAAAAAAAAAAAAAAAGAAAAAAAAAGCATTTGGGGTAAAAAATATTTTGAATATTTCATTCAAAGATTCAAAGTTTTAATGTCATTAAATTAAAATACATTTTGGGCTAAAGGAAGATATATTTTTCTCTTAGTTCTGAAGTAGGAGAGCATCTGATCATAGGCAACCCACAGAGGGATCATAATATTACCTGAACTTTCCGTACTTGAAAGCATTTTCCTGCTATTCTGAACTCTCTCGCAGAGAGGTTGTAGCCGTAACAAGACACAGTAGATGGAGAGAAAAACAAAACAGAAGAGAAATAGCAGTATTTTCTCACTGGTATCAAGACAGCACTATGCTTTTCAGATTATTCCTTCCCGTCTCGGTTCTATACATAATGCAGTTAATGTTTCCACTAGCTCTGATCTCACCTCCTGGCCAACAGGAAGCCTAGGTGCCCGAGAGCATTTATTTTGCACATTAAACACTGTATTAACTGCATTAACCAGGCACACCAGGGTAAGGAGAGAGAGGTGGGAGCGGGGAATGAAAGTTTTCGACATCTTTGAATGTGTTACAGCTAAAGAAACCTTGAAGTATTTGATCCTCTGGCCTTACACCCTGCTGCCTCTTCATCTGTTACCTCACTGACAGCCTCTTTGAGTCATCACTCTTAGTAGTCTCCTATTTTAATGCCCTTCGCTCATTAGGCAGCAGACTGTTTTCCTCTTTGTCAAGCTACGAGTACAACTGAAATTTGTTCAGTGTTTCTTAAAATAAGCTTTTTCAACAGCACAACATGGATTTTAATTGCCTAGGGAAATTTCCAGCCTTAGCATTTTTCAGTAAATATGATTAAAACAATTAGAACTTTTTTTTCCTTTCTCTTTGAGAAATAGAATATTTTTTTTCTTTAAAACAAAAGAGTTCAGTCTTACTGCACAGTGTGTTCTTTGCCTTTGACATTTAGCAGTTTGAATGATTGATAACTTAGCATTACTTAGGTAGGAGATTAATCTCTATGTAGATTCAGGAGTAGGAAGAAAAAGACATTCAAATCCCATGTCTTTATACCTGAACTGCTGTAAATTAGAAATGTCAAAAATGTAATTCATCAATTTATATGCATTGAAGAGCTCAGTTTTTCTTTAAAAATACTACCAGAAGGGAAAAGAACTCCTTAGGCCCAAATGATATCCGAATATATTTAAATTTGTATTTAAAATATCTTCAACTTTCCTCATCGTTGTTGAAAAATGCCCTGCCATTTAAAGAAGAAATTAAATAGAATATGGGCGTAACCATTGGCATCCCATGTAGCACAGGAAATGCAGAATGTATAATGGTCATTGTATCCAAAACATGCATGGCAAATTTATCAATTACACCTTAAAAGAATTTTTAGCTGTTGCAGGAAAAAAAAGTACGTTTAACAATATCGGAAAAATGCTTGAAAATTTTTACTTCTGTTTGAAACGGCTGATATGGAGACACCTCTGTAGGCTATGCTTGTGTCTCAAAACTGCTTAGGCAAAAAAAAAACCATCACAAAAATGCCCATACTATCACAGAGGTAATAACAGCCGTAACATGCTATATGCCAGGAACAATCTACTAGCATAGGGAATGGCTGCCAAGGATAAGGGTTGACAGGCAGTATGTCAAACTTAAAGCTGCACCAAGCTTTTTGGACATAGTTACATTTTAATGCAAATTTAATTTCTGCTTCCAGGGTGCTCCACCAGCTCCAGAGGAGGCTTATGACTGGCCTCACAGACTTCATCTTTCCTCTATCATCATTCAGGTATTGAGGGACTTCTTCATTAGCAGGATCCCTGTTTTGTTCCTTTTTCCCTTTTGAGTGATGCAACACATTCAAGAATCAATCAAAGTGAGGCCCTAAAAATATACTTCCTGAATATCTCTTCAAAGAAATAAAATCAATCTTTAAATTAAAAAATGGCAATGGAACTTTTACCTAGATCACAGTTTAAAGACTAGCCTCTTTATACCAAACTAGGACAATAGATGAACCATTATGTTATTCTGCAAAAGATGATTATCTAAATTTTATCTTCCACACAGTATAGCATTGTAGAAAACAATCAAATTAAATTACTTTTGAAATAAAATAAAATAAAATAAAATAAAATAAAATAAAATAAAATAAAATAAAACAAAACAAAATAAAACAAAATAAAATAAAATAGAAAATAAATGGAGAACAGACTGATTAAAGGAATTCAATTTTCTGATTAAGACTTTGGAAATACACCATAACTAGAAACCAAACACTTGCACATATTAGAATGAAAAGCAATCAAACAAAATGTGAATGTACTTATAGTCTTCAGATGCATTACTCCATGTATTAACATATTTCCACACAAAGTGAACATTTTCACACACACAAAAGCTTGTCATCTAGTTATATAAAATTCTGCCTAATAACATCTTTGTTGATGCAAATGTGCTTGCTAAGTGAGCTATTGTTTAAAATAAAAATCAAAAATAACTGCTTTGTTGTGCCCTTTGAAAAGATGTTTAATTGTTTCAAAGCAGTCTCCAAGAATAGGAATACTGAATCATAAAGCATTTATAATGACTCAGAGCATCTTGATGCCTCACCTCATCTTTGTAACTATAAATCTATTTGGAAAGTTGCCATAGCATTAGCTGTGATCCACTGAGTTAAGAACATACTGTATTTTCTCTTTTGTGAACTGGAATGCATGTTTTGTTACTGCGAGTAATGTGCTCTTGTTCCTCAATATGTAATTGAATATAACTAGAACATAACAATCTTCTTTTTATGCGCACACAAAAACTATGTTAAAAATCATAATTAACTCTGAAAAGTCAAGAGCCAGAAAATGCCAGAATTACAGTCTACCTTTCAGTGCTTTATACTTGCAGGTATCACTTCAACGATTGAATACTGTCACCAACATACTACCTCAAATTTATTCAGTTCCTGAGGTGGACGGTATTCACTGACTATGGAGGCATTCAGTATTGGATTTTTGGCTTTTTGTAAGTCGGGTTTTCTTTATCATTCACGGTGTGGATCCATGCATTATTTACTGCACATTATCCAGACTCTGTACTGAATAAAGAGTTATTAATTTTGTCATGGGGTTCTCCTACCATTGCATTTATCACCAGAATTCCCATCTGAGACAAAAATTACTTCTGATAATTATTAGCCCTATTTAATGCATCAGGAGCTGACATAGAGAAATTAATGCTAAAATCATTGAACATGTCTATGCATTTAAGCCATCTGATTTTTTTGAAGTTCTCAACAATATAAGAAATTTTTCATGTTCATAGCGCAGATCCTAAAACAGTTTAATCATTCATGCTTTCCAGGCCCCAAGTTCCATAAACAGACCTGTGGAAGACATCAGTGCCTTGCTGCAGGCAGTTCATTTATGTAATTTTCCTAGCAACACACAGTGAATTTGCAGCCACAGAATCCAGGCAGCGATCGAACACCATGGCCACAAGAATTTCTTAAATTCACTATGTGACATTTCTGAACAGACTGAACAACATTCTTCTGGCAATGGCCTTATTCACTACAAGCTCTGGTTCATTTTCAGAACATTACTGTGGTGGGTTGACCTTGGTTGGACGCCAAGGTACCCAGAAAAGTTGCTCCATCACTCCACTCCTCAGATGGCCAGGGGAGAGAAAAATACAATGCAAGGATCATGGGTTGAGATAAGGACAGGGAGAGATCACTCAGCAATTACCATCATGGGCAAAACAGACTCAACTTGGGGGAATTAACTTAATTTATTGTCAATCAAATCAGCATAAGGTAATGAGAAATAAAATCAAATCTTAGAACACCTTCCCCCCACCCCTCCCTTCTTCCTGGGCTCAAATTCCCTCTGGACTTCTCTACCTCCTCCCTCCTGAGTGGCGCAGGGGGATGGGGAATGGAGGATGTGGTCAGTTCATCGCATATTGTCTCTGCTGCTCCTTCCTCCTTGCTGTCTTTCCCTGCGCCAGTGTGGGGTCTCTCCCATGGGAGACAGTCCTCCACGAAATTCTCCAATGTGAGTTCTTCCCACAGGCTGCAGTTGTTCACAATCTGCTCCACTGTGGGTGTTTTCCACGTGCCTTTTCCACAAGGTTCAGTCCTTCAGAAACAGATTGCTCCAGTATGCATCCCCCACAGGGTCACAAGTCCTGCCAGCAAACCTGCTGCAACATAGGCTCCTCTCTCCATGAGTCCACAGGTCCTGCCAGGAGCCTGCTCCATCACAGGCTTCCCATGGGGTCACAGAGTCTTTTGGGCTACTGCTCTGGAGTGGGGTCCTCCATGGGCTGCATGTCAACAGCCTGCCTCACCATGGTCTTCATCATGGGCTGCAGGGCAATCTCTGCTCTGGCACCTGGACCACTTCCTCCCCCTCCTTCTTCACTGACTTTAGTGTCTGCAGAGTTGTTTCTTTCACATATTCTCACTCGTCTCCTCCAGCTTCTGTTGTGCAGCAGTTTTTTCCTCTTCTTATCCCAGAGGCACTAGCACCATTGCCGATGGTCTTGGCCTTGGCCAACAGCAGGTCCATCTTGGAGCCAGCTGCATTGGCTCCAGCTTCTCATAGAAGCCACCGCTCTAGCCCCCCGCTACCAAAACCTTGCCATGCAAACCCAATACAATTACTTATTCAACAGCAGTATGAGATGTGTATTTGAAGGTGAACAAGTAATATGACAGACCCTCACTTTCAATGTTTGTATTTAGCGTATATGAAGCTGGAGAGATGAGACAACAAAGAGAAGGAAGGCCACAATCAAGGCCCGTAATCTGCTATACTGCCTGCTCACTGTACATTGCTGTGGATTGCCCCTTTCAGTGACTGCTGGCCTTCTGGCACTAATGTATACATATACATTGTTGCAGACTAGCGAAGTCGTATTTCTTCCAGCTGCGTTCACTGCCCATCAGCTCGTGTAGGCTCACTAATTTCTACTCAGGCTTTCACGCGGGGTGGTGACTTCTGTTGCTTCACTGAGCACTGTACAAAAGGTTCTTCATCACTCCTTTATTTTGCTAGAAGGAACCACACTCTCAGTCATGACCAAGTTTGGAAATTATGGCAGCCACAAAAATAATTCAACAGCACAATGTTATCAGAAATATAAGAACATAATTACCCTAAAGAGCTTACCATATACACAGCTAACATTATGTGAGGAACTAGGAAGGTTATCTATAGGTTGGGCATTTTTAGTATCCATACATCTGATTGTTATACAATTGAGTTTTCACAGAACATCAGTTGTAAGTTATAATCAGATTCAATCAAGTGACTTAGTCAAAAAAGAGACTATAATGCAAGTAGACATCTAAGCCAATATTATCACAGACAGTTCGAAGATTCAATGTCTCATTGAAATAGGTAGTTTAGAAAACTCTTACAAAGCAAAATTGATTCCAATAATATTATCACCTACATATCTCCCAAAATAGGAAATTAAACATCTGAGCTTTCTTCAAAAATTTTGTGACATTTATAGACCAAACACTGTATTCAGACATTGCTAAAGACTGTATAAATTGGTAAATAGTAAGGTAGCAGATATACTATAAAGAAACAGTATCTGAAATTGCATTTAAGAGAAACGGCCTTTAGTTCTTAGGTAAATTATATGACTTGAGAAATTTGCTGCGAAAAATTATGATTTATTTCCATAAATACACGTACAAATTATGAAATCATTTACTGTTTTCCATTTGAACTGCAAGAACTGCTTTAGTTTTAATACAAAAATAATACAGTAACTATTCAACAAATGAAAATATGATTTATCTTGTGCGCTTAGAATCTAGAACAGCCCCTTTCAGCTCTCTGATGAGAGCATCATGTACAGAAACTATTGTTTAAAGCCCTAATTCTGGGAGTTTGAGAAGCCCAAACTGCCTCTCTACCAATAGTAAATCTTGTTTAATCTTTGCTAAAACCACTTTGAAAAGATTACAGACAGATTGAACCTTAAAAAACACAATTTGACAAATTGGAAGAAGAAAATTTCTCATACTGCTGGAATAGTAACATAGGTTACCCGAGGTGGACGTGGAATGATTGAATGATTTGATGAAATGGCTTTAATCATTTGATGAAGTAGTTTAGTGAACATTTGCTACAGATAGTTGGTTATGCTTGATCTGCCTTGGAAAGCTAGGGAATACAGTTTTTTCTTGTCCACAGTCTTGCAGTTCTGTGACAGAAAGGGCTCTGGAAAGCTTTTTCAGGAAAGACACTTCAGCTCCAGCAAATACTTTACATACTTTCAATCAAACCTACCAAAGTCATTAGTAAATATAGAACACTTATATGTCTAATGATTTTTTATTTTTGTTTGTTATTTACCTTTTCCTATGTTCATTAAGCTAGTATAACCTGAAAGTCAATCTGCTGCAGAATATGAAGTTCAATTCAACCTGCTCAGTAGGGATAAACTAGTAAATAGAGTAATGCACTTTGAAGGTACAGGAAGAATAATGTAAGAGTAGGGTGTTATGTTTCTTGATTCAAACATGGATTTGATGTGTGATGTGATCTGATCCCATTCATCAGTGCAGAAATGAAACGTCAGATGTGTGACATCATTATTTAAATGTATTCTTAAGATGCTGTTCCATATCTGAAGTATTTCACGGACAGAATTACAAAGCACTGAAATATGTCATATAAAGAATGTTTTAACTGAGCAAGAGTGACCTTCTGTATCACAATAAAGAGCTTAGCCTGGTTTTCAGAGAACAGAAGATAAAGTGAGCTTGAGGTTGCACATGTTTTTCCCCTGTAGTTATTTTTTTTTGAAGGAAGCTGAGAAGACAAAGCTGTTTTCCGGTTTATAAAAAAAATTCAAATCAGTGTTTGCAAAGTTCAGCACATGATGTAAAGTGCACTTAAAAGGAGATATGCAGACAATAAGATCTGAGAGGCCAAAAGCTCATTAGCTACTCTCAATAAGTAGGTCATAATTTATTTCAGTATTTACAGAAGAGAGATTAACTCCCAGACCAAGATATTTCATTAAAAAGGAGAGTTTGATCTGCTAACTTATAACAAAATACTCACCCACATTACATATCAAACTTGAAATGTTAAAAGCCTGACAAATTAATACTTAGGTAATAATATACTGTTGCATGCACAAAAAAAACCCCAAACAAAACATCAAGAACAAACATGAAAAAACTGCAATTTGTACTGACAACTATTTAATTTACATCAAAAACTCTAACAGCTGGAAAACCATAAAAGTCATTGCACTGCAGAAATGCCACAATCGTGTTCTATAAGCTGACTGGGAAAAACTGCAATACCCAACTCATTGCATACAGATAAAAGAGGAGAGGATAATGAAAACGCTATTTCTCAGATCACACTGACCAAAGAATGGGAGAATTTGTATCCAGGCCAGCAGGTTCATACAGAAAGCAGCATTGCCAAAGCCTCCAAGGCAACATTCTCAGAAGTCAAAATTAAGAGCGCACTTCTGAAAAGTGTAGCTTTATCCCTGAGATGCTTCTATTGGCAGCATCAGCCAGCACCTGGCTAAAACAGTAGCACGACCAGTCTGGAGTGAAAGCTGCTAGCAGCCGGCTTCTGAAATAATCAGCCAGATACGAGACTGAAAAACAAAACAACAAAACAATCCATCTGACTAATTAAATAATAGTAAAATACTTGGAAAGCCATTCAATACTTGCATATTTTCTTAGAAAAGCTTAAGTTTTAGAAAAAAACTTAAAAATGTTTTAGAAAGCCTAAATTCATTACAATGGGGGGATATGCAGATAGGCACTGATTTACTGCTGACATGAAGTGACAGAGCAATGCCTGCTTGTTTCACTTCTAAACTGAAATGTCCAGAAGAGGTTAGACCCACAGAGCTCTGTACAGCCTGTAGGCTGCTCTGTTGAGCCAAATGCCTTACAGCCTCCAATTGCAACCCTGCCAAGCAGGCAGCTGGCAGCATGGACCCACAGCTCTCTCTGGGGAAAGGGGGATGCAGGGGAGCATCAAGTCTCAGCTCTGCCACGGGGAGGACGTGTACACAGCATAGTGAATCTAAAGGCTGATTATTCTTGACTTTTAAGAATAACCAAAGGGTCTTCAGCGTGCCCCCAATGTTCAGGGTCTTCAGTACTGTAACAGCTTCCTGAGGGGGCATTAAAACTGTGCGTAATGTATATGAGGAGTTTACAGTTTCAAAGAGAAAGTATAGCACTGAGCAGGGAGCTGAGTAGCAAAAATGCCCGAGAAAGAGATATTATGAATCAAAGTAAATCAAGATGTTTACGATTTACTCCGGTCTGGAGAGCAATTTCTCCTTCAAATTGGGATCCATATTAACTCACCTGAAAGGTTAGCCATACAAAGGTCCCTCCTCCCCATCTCTGAATTTTTTTATAGTCCTTAAATATAAATTGCTGTTCAACAATGCTGCCCCTATTTTATCGAAGAGCTCAGCAGCTGCAAAATGTATTGCTTATCTGGCTTGAACTTCATACATTTAAAAAAAAAAACACTCTAAAATGCTTGAAGCAACTCTTTAATGTTGTGTTTCTTATCAAAAGCAAAGGCTTTTTCAAGATATACTAGGTGAATTCAACTGTGAAATTCTGAACCATCATCATTTTTTGTCTTCTAAATTCATTTGAAGAGAACTTCCAACCATCCAGTTCTGTGCTGTGTATTTACAGGGCTGTTAATGAGTCTCATTGATAGCATTTTTTGCTATGCAAACTGCAAACCAAATGGAAATTCGTACTTATATTTAACAGAAATCTTTCCAACTGGTACCAATATTCTACATCAATGTCCTGTGGCAAATGGAGCTGGACTTTGTTAACTTCACCCCAAATATCTGAGAATACATGCAACATCCATTTCATATAGTGTGGTTTAAAGTTATCCTTGTAATTTTATACTTTATTATTTTGTGTTTCTTGCAGAGAACCTTTAAGGGGCGGAGAAATTATCTTATTGAGATGGAGTAAATTTACATCTAGGAAAGTATATCCAGTGATTTTCATAGCAGGCTGCAGGCCAAGATGCTTATCTCTTTTCTAATAAAACCCTGACAGTTTTACTTTGGGAATTATGAAAATACATAGGATATATCTACAATGCATCTACTGGCAAAAAAACCCAAACAAACATAGAGGACCCTTTGGCCACAGCAAAACTGGTATTTGTGAAGATGGCTTGCTGCACAGGCACGAGCAGGACACTGGATGAGGACATGGGGATGGGAAGACCCTACAAGACATACACAATTTGTTTGCTTCTTTACTTCAGTTGTATTCCTGGAGCAGTGCTGACTCAAGTCATGAAGAAATATGAATAGAAACCTACACATTGAACAGAAATATAAAAATTTGCATAGTGTGTTCTCCCATGGTTTTATCTTTCCATACGAAAGCCTCAAAAGAATATGTTCCTTCACCTTTTCTTCCCTTCCCTGTTTTCTGCAGAGAGGAAACATGCTTGCCACAGACATTTCAGATGGAAATCACTGTATGATCTGTGCTCAGCTGATTTTACCAGCAACCAATACATATTTGAAAAGAAACCAGGAGTCTACAGCTAGAGGAACTATTTCCAAATACAACCTCTCTTGTGTTAACCTTGTAAGAGACATCTTTAGCTTCATAGGCTACTCAAGACAAGCTTTTCATTGATTCTAGCACAATTCTTTCTAAGGGACAAAAGTATACAATTTCTGAAGGCGACGAGTGCCTAAACAGTATGGTAAAATGAACATTTGAATTGACCTGCTACATGTGAATATGCCACTATTGGGGATGCATTTGTACATATAGTAGGACAACTTCTGTATTTTCCCTTCTGCTAGGGAGTACTATCTGCTGCAATAGAGCAGGGTTTACAGTCCTGTGTCTAATGTTCCCAGGTGCGTTCCTAATACTTCTGAAGAAAATAGGTTTTGTTCTCTTGGTTCATAACTAGTGGACATTGGGTAACATCAATCTTATTCAAGTGAATCCTGCAGTCCTAAATTAAACGTACTTTTTAGAGCTCAACCATGTTTTAAGTGAACAGTAGTTCCTCCCAGAAAAGTATGACACATAGATCACCATAATTCATTGGAAAAAAAGAAACATTTTTATTGAATGGGATGTTTTAAATTAACAGTGCATCTGAACTTCTTTTAACCTCTAGAATAAATGGACAGTCATCTCAATGTCCATGTTATTGTCAGTATAATAGGGGAGACTGCCTTTAAAAGTACATAAATTAAATTTTATAGTCCGTTAAAAGCAAGAGGTATCAAACTGATTTGGTTTTGTATATAATTTTTATTTCTCTTCCATCAGAAAAATAAGCTACGGTGTAATTTTTGTCTGACCTGAGTGCTTTGATATAATTTTTATTAGCATTACAGTTTTATTTACTTAATAGAGCTTTGAAGTTGGACTTATTTCCAGATCATAAATTTTCCCAAGAGATCAGATAATCCAAGTTTTGGAATTTTGTTCACAAATACAAAGATAAAACACTAGATCCCACTGTATCCAGTCAATATAAAGAAATACAGATTTTGTGGTTACTTTTGTATCCAACTAGAAATAGACAAATGTAATGGTTCTTTAGTAGACTTGGTATGTAATTTTGAAAAATATGAAATCCAGCTATCAAAAAGTGTGTTTACAAAAGGTCCTTGAATATGTAGTTAAAGACAATTTATAGCAGAATACAGACATGCAAAAATGATCAAATGTTATTTGCCCAACATGATACCACAGTCTTTCTTGTCTTTTCAGTTTCCACATGTGCTGCCTGTTCATGTGATGAAGGAATCAGACAGGTTGTGATAGCATGTGGGAATATGAGCCCTACCCTAAAGCCTACAGGCAGAGCCCCTTCAGGTCTTCTCTTTACAGCCTTCTCAGTTCACTACTGTGTGTGTATTTCTGTCCAGCTGGCCAAAAAAAATCTTCCCGCCTGGCTGGATGCCTCAGATGATGTCTATCTGAACTTACATGGCAAGAGAGAGTTCAAATCACTACAAAGGCACAAGTCAGTGTTCAGGGCTACTGCAATGCTGGAAACACACACCCCTTGGGACCTCGTGGCATTCATCTAGCTTTCTCTATGCTGAAGCTGACCTTGGTCATTGCCATAGGTTTGTTGGCAGAAAGGCCTAATCAAGCCAGTAAGCTTCTAATGCAGAATTATGGCTTAAAAGTCTTACTGCTGACACAATGTGTGTTGACCTACATTATATAAATTGTCTGTATAACAATAATACATTGTATTACATACCACATTGGAGATATAAGGTGCATATTGGAATTTTTAGGTTAATAACTTCAAGAGCTGAAACTTTAAGAGTTTAAACATACCAATTTTTCTATATGCTGTTAATCTTACAAAGTTAGTGTACTGTTTTAGTATGCTATCTAAAGACGTTTGCAGCAAGCTCCTACACAACAGCTCAGACCTTGCAACTTTGGCTAATACAATTGTTAGTAAGGAGCGGAATAAAGAAATGATGTGTACTGTTCAGTACAAGAAGCATACCAGGAACAACACTGAGGTAAAAGAATTCCCTCCCTTCTCTCTTCTGAGGCCATAGACAACATAAGTGTTACTTTCACCTGTATTTTCACAAGAAATCTGGACATAACCAATTAAATTTGAGCAAAAATTGCTCTAATCTGGAAGGAAAGTAACTTACAACAAAGAAGAACAGGTAAAGGGAAATCAAAGTTGCTGACTGGAGAGGAGATGAACTTTTGTGATGGGCTCAGGCGAGTGTCATTATTAGTGAATTCAAATGGTGACATTTGTGCACCTTTTCTCATATGCATAGAGTGATGTGTTCTCCTTTAGTGTAAAGGCATTTACGCCATCTCCTTTTGAAAGAGACTGATTAAAAACAGTCAAGACACACCTTGGTCCTAATTTTTTTTTGCATTTCCTGTAGCCCAGAATGTCTGCAAATAGTGCATATATTTCTGAATTTTTCACCGCCACAAATACTGTTCCAGCTGTAGAAATGTAAATAGTGATACATGGTAACAATACATTTGTGTTGTGCATGCGTGTATATATATTTATAAATAAAATGATATACAGTTCTGGATGTCTAAACCTTTAAAACACTAAAGGATACTTTAATATCAGTGGTTAATGAAGGTGGTCATTGGCAGATGCTTATGTCTAGATGAAGAGAGATCTCTGGTCCATCTTCACTGCATGAAAAGGCTCATTTAGTTTCAGTGAGGTCAGTGGGAAAACCTTTGTTGTGACAGTAGGGTTAAGGACATGTCATTGTGGATGCATTCTGAAAAAGATACGTTTGGCACAAACACCTTCTCTGAAAATGTGTGTGGGTCCAGAAAAAATGTAAATCAGATGGCAGGCTTCACAGAATGAACAACTGAATTTAATTAAAATCTATCTCATCTG
Organism: Dromas ardeola; assembly: GCA_013398915.1. Classification (NCBI taxonomy): domain Eukaryota; kingdom Metazoa; phylum Chordata; class Aves; order Charadriiformes; family Dromadidae; genus Dromas; species Dromas ardeola. The sequence goes on along the minus strand of VYZM01021938.1, from coordinate 13,544 downwards.
CATTCAGTTTGCCACTGATAGCCACTTCTGAATAAAAAAAAAA
>VYZM01021936.1:297281-325761 GCA_013398915.1 Dromas ardeola | reverse complement strand
AGGGCGAGGGGGGGGGCGGGGGGGAGGGGGACCGTGGCGGTGCCGTCCCCGCCGCCCCTGCCCGGGCAGACCCTGCCTGGCCGCGGAGGGGGGGCAGAGAGCAGGGTAGTGGGGGTGCAGGCAGCCCCGTTGCAGGGCGTTAAATACCAAAACCGAAAGGGCGTGAGTATCTTCAGGCAAAAATGGGAAGGGTTAAATTGCCCAAATACATGGTTACTGTGAGGTCTCTAATAATAATCCAGGTCTGCTAATACTTAGGTCACAGTAATTGTGACTGAGTCTTCATGACTGCCATCTGCATTTTATGTGTCGCATAGAAGTATTTTGTGAGCATAAGCTCTTTGTCTGCCAGTACTAATACCTTATTCTCTTCGATGCCTGTCAGAACTCAGCATGGTCTGGGGAGTATTTTGATGATAGACACTACTGGCAGTCCATTTCTTCAGGCAAGCCAAAATTTACTGTTACCTAATAGATCTAAAAGTTACCTCAAGCCTAGAGATAACATAGAGCTGTTAGTAGGGCCACCAGAAGCCTCCCTCCCTCGTCAGTCCCACTGCAGGTGGAAGAGAAGGGTGCAGGGTTTCTCCTTTTCTGCCAGTCCTGCGTCTTTCTCCATTCTTATTCCTGGAACATAATAGTTGACTATAAGGACTGCAGAGAGAGATCTGTCTTCAAGATGCAAAACCCCAAGAATTCACTCATGCTGATATTCAGCTCTGTTAGTCACAGATTCAGTTGTTTGCCAAAATAACCAAAATTTTAAAGGAAATGGTTTAACATGGAACTAAACATATAAGAAATTCTTCCCATATCCAAACATAGCAGTTCAAAGTCTAACACATTTTATGTCACCACAGTTGTCTGCAGTTTCTTTAATCCTTACCCCACTTGAGGAGGACCCCCATCATGTGATCATTCAGCAGGTGTTTGGTGAACACATACAAACATTTTCTTTATCTGCTCTTCCTAGTGTCCAAGATGAGGCTGTGGACAAAAGCACCTTTAAGAAATGCAACCAGATTGCTTTTTACAGGTAAAAAGAAGAATTATCATGCAGGTTGTTTGGTTTTTTTAACTACTAATATTAAAAGATATAGGAAATAGTTACACGTTGATTTTTAATCACAGCAAGTCTGCTACTTTCAGGATTTGTCGTTTAAATTGAGCGTTCCACTCACCTGTCAGCAAGCAATAATCGGCATATTTTAAAAGGTGGAATCTTACATCCAGAACCTCTTCTGTTAAAATTCAAGAGAGTCAGTCCTCTCGTCTGAGAAAACCCCAGCAATATTTTAACTATAGGTACACTCAGACGCAGCTTGTTTTGTTGATGTGGATATTTCTTGATATTTATCTATAGTTCAAAACAACAAAATTGTCAATAGAAACCATTAGTCTGTGACAATAGCATACATGATTACAGTCCTGTTGAACCTGTGCCAGAATTCAGCATCACATCTAAATTCTAGCTCATTAGACTCTTAAAGCTAACCTTAAGCTAAGTGATCCTTCTCATCCCATTTCTAACTGAGATACCTCTCCTCCATCTTTTTTTCTCCTACCCTCCATTGCTGCCAAAGTGAAAGGAATGATTGCCCAGTGTTATACCAATTAGTCACTGACGTACTGAGTTACAGTTTCAGGTATTCATTTCTGTTCTGCAGGAAATTATGTTCAGAAAACCCCAAATAACATTTTGCCAGTGGGAGCAGGACTCCTTCCTCTTTCCACATCAGCCCTTCCCAGCGTGCCACCACCTTAACTTAACACATCTAATTTCTCAGCAGGAGGTTGCCCTACATTGGCGAGCATCAGATCCTGTCTTTGCTTTGCTTTTAAAATAAATCCTTTATCTGATCACTTGTATTTGTGCAATATCTGTTTGCAAGGAAAAGAGTCAGTTTACTAATGAAGAAGCTTCCCTTTAAGGTAGTCTCCAAGACACTTACTTATCTTCAAATAGTTCATAAAACCTGGGCTCAGCAAGGAGCATTCTACAAACAGTTGAAAGAGCCTCTGTTTCAGGCTCTCTGTCCTGAAAACGTCAACAGGGCTAGAAGCTGTAGTCAAAACTCTGTAATCGGCAGGCTTGTTGAAAAACAGTTTCCTCAGTGCATATTCAGGAAGTTACAAGTTACAAACATATACTGCTTCATCTTCACAGAATGTCGAAGCTGTTCACCAAAGGGTTGCAGACCAAGCAGAGGTATATGACAAAAAATGAAAAACAGATTATTCAGCTGAAATTTCTGGGGTCATGGAAAGAAGGAAAATGTAACTGGACAACTAAGAATTTAGTTGGACGCTTGAATTAAGACTACTATTGTTTAAAAAAACCTATAGAGTGGTGATGGGTGACCAAGCCCCTCTGACATCTCATTCGTAAACATGTATGTGTGCTCAGAACTATATTCCTTCTTTTTCCCCTTGACATGAAGTCTGCTAATAATTCTAATTGAAAAAATTCAAGACAAAATTATTAAGTACACATTTCTAACAATCTTATGTCCCTCTGTGTGATATAAGCCACAACAATTAGGGAGACCAAAAATAATTTTCTGTCTTAACAGGCGTCAGAAACTTCTACATCCTGGAAAATCCTTGTATCGAGCATTGTTGGATTCAGTCACATTAAGTGATGAAAATGTCAAATTCCAAATTATTCATGAAGAAAATAAGGTGAGATCCCACGTAGCATAAGAGGGTGCTTACAGAAAGAGCAGTGAATATTACCAACAAGTATGAGATTCTTCAGTTATAATTTAAGATGCGATGCAAAGCATCAGCCTAAAGATGTCCTTACCGGTCAGTATTTATTTGACAGCTTGAGACTGTGCAAGGAGAACAGGTATTTTAAGGAACTTAAAAAAATCTTTAACTTTATGAAAAATCTGAATAGAACTCTTTTTGTCTGAAAAAACTGTTTTTAATTCAGAGATTTCTGCACTATTCCAAAATAATAAATTCTTTTTCTGTAATGGAATAAGAAGACCTATGTTCCAGCACCTCCTAACCATACCTCTGTATTCCTCTGTTTGCTCAAAGGCAGTTTTTTTGGGAAAAAAGAAGTCATCTTTGCATTTAAGAAGACAGCCAGGAAGAGGAGTGTCTTCTATTTCTCTAATTTAACAGCGTAGCAGGTTGCACATTCCTTCAGGGAACAGGCAACCTAACCTGTCTACAGATAATGGCAGTTTGGAACTACAGCTGTCTTCCATGCTCTAAGCATCACACTGTGTAGATACTCTGCATAAATGTATTTTCTGCCTCTCCTGTTAATCCTGACCTTCTTTGCAGTCAGCACAGAAAAAGGAGCCTATTTTTTGTCTAGATTTTAAGGTAGACGAAAGACTGAAAGCTCTGTGGCTTCCTAGACTGTTCGGGGCTTTATACAAAGATGGCATAATGAAAAATATTTCCTGGGAAGCAGAATCTGGAACTCCAAATTAATCTTTTCTGTCTTGCCTGCTCTCCCTCTGGTATTATGGCTCTTTCATTCCTTCATGCCTTTGAAGAGAGCAGGGCTGATGGCTTCCAGGCAGAGGGAAAAGATACCAGGCCAAAATTCTGCAGCCAGTTTTGTGTGTCACAGGATGAGAGATTAAAAAAAAAAAAAAACAATGAAAAAAAAATGGACTTGTGGCATAGGGATCTTCCTCAGAAGAAAAATGAATCATTTTATATGAGCTAGAACAGAGTGACTTCCCTGAACTCTAAAACAGCAAGTTACAGTGAGTAGGGCAGTATTATGCATTTTCTATAAGTGTCTTTGCGACAGTTCATCAGCGTCAGCACCACTGTGAATACTAGTGAACACAGAGCACTGACATTTTTGCAAAAAGCCCACATCTCAGTAGTATCCCACTCTTACATTGACAGCACAGTAGTGAAATGGTGCAAACTTCAAGATTAGTGCGTACTACCCTTGTTTTCCACGCTGCTTGTGGGGAGACCTGCAAAATACTGGACATGGAAGACTTGAAGATAAAGAGTCCACTTAAAAAAAGTGTTGCTTCTTCAAAGGGGAGAAGTAGAGTTAGTTGGTGTAAGTTCATGTGGATGATGATTGTTGCTCAGCAACGCTAAAGAACATTAAATCAGAAAGCAGGCTTTTTTTTTTTTCCCAGACAGTAAGTGTTTAGTGATGTTGAGTTGAAAAGTAAGTCGGTATATTTTATCGTTACCAGTTTATCTGTTTGTTTGCTCCCAGGTTCTTCTACAAGTAGAAATTTGTGAAATAGAAGGCAATATTTTCAGGCTTAAAATTGATGAGGCATCTCCTCTCAGAGCAAGATACAAAGTTCCTGACGTTCTTATAAAGGAACCTACCACCCAGAGGTAACTGATGGGAAGATTTGCAAGAGTGTTTTCCCTTCTCTCTCATTTGTGCTATACTACAGTTATCTTTCTACAATACAAAGTTGTTACAAGAAGAGAAAATAAAAATGCATGTGGTTAATTTACTTTCAAAAATTCTTGTTGAATACATAGGAGAAAATTTTGTCATATACATAAGAAACTTGAGGCTATTTGACCCCATGAGAAAATAGCCTACTTGTTACGATGCATCATTTTTACCTAAGGCATTACCTGTTAATAGTGAAAGGAATGCACACTATGGATAGTTTTCACAGCGGTTCTGTAGCCACCTGTTGCACTGTGCAATGAACCCTGAACACAGCATGTATTTCTGGCATTCTTTGCCTCAACATTAGCCTTGAGGTTTTTGTAACGTATGTGGATATTCTCAGCCCTTTTTTTGTTTCAAGTCATTATTTAGTCACAGGGGATTTCACGTGCTGCTGATTGATATAAAGCTGTCAATGCTTTTCATTTGCCAGACTCTTCATATCCCAGAAGGAGGCAGGTATTTTAGTGCTGTCAAGTGTTAATGAGGACTACAAAATTCAAGTCACAGCAAACCCCTTCCAGGTTGACCTACAGTCCAAGGGTGAGACTGTTCTGAGCATGAATTCCAACGGGTTGTTATATTTTGAGCACCTACAACCACCTCCCGGTGATAGGTACAGTATCTGTCTGTCGCATCATAGTATCTACTGATTGTGTTGTAGCTGAAGATAAACAATTCCATGGAACTGCAATTTCTGTGATAGAAGCTCTTATGCATTGAAATCTGTCTTCTCTTTTACTTCATACCAGTAAGTACAATGGTGAAATTTCAGTGATGAAATTCTAGATCAATTAACTGCAGACTGCTTTAATTCCTTGCAGCAGCCATGTGCAAAATGCTAACTTCATTTAATGGCAAATTCTGTAAAACACTAAAGTATCCCCTTGTCTTATTTGAGAATGAGCGATGGCAGTAGATGAGCTCATTAGTTTTCTTCCTTTTATGACTTAAACTTACTCTTTAGGTAAGTTCTATTCACCATATAAGCTCCTGATGTAAGTTTTATTCAACTTACAGTGTGCCATATAGCTGCAAGATTTTACAGGTCAGCTCCACTGCAAAATGCTGGAAGGGTGAGAAACCACAGTGCAGGAGATGTCATGACTAGAAAAAGGGCATAACAAGCATCACTTCTAGATTATTTAAAAAACTGTAATTAACAGAGAGCCCTGGACAGAGAACGACAAAGAAGTGAGGATCTTTTGGGCGGGTAAAACGCTGATGCAGACAGAAACAAATGTGAAAGGCCAAGAAGTCAACCTAACTCAAATATGGAGTGAAGGATATTTTAAAAAATTGAATATTAAAATGATTTGCCAGTTAGAGCTTCTAACTATGACATAAATTTTCATAACAGTCAAGCACCAAAACTCTTATATAATGTATAAGGAAATTCATAATGCTGTATGAATTTTCTGTTTGAAATGTTTCCTTACATTAACAATAAACTGATTATTTCTATATATTTATTTTTTCACTAGAAAACCTCCAGCAGAAAATGAGGAGGCAACAAGTGATTCCTCTAAGGTAATCCAGGTTTACTGCAATTCCAGCATGAATATTTTGTAGAAAAGAGAATTAGACTCACATGTTCATTTTTTCCAGGTACTGTGTTTACAAACATAGCCTAACCACTTTCCAGTGAAATTCAAAAAGGACCTGGTATTTCATATTGAGATATTTTGCAAATTCATAGTTGAATAAAGGTTTATGTGTTTTACCGGGGCTATAGAAGGCATCAGTCACAGAATCACAGAATGGTTGGGGTTGGAAGGGACCTCTGGAGATCATCTAGTCTAACCCCCCTGCCAAAACAGGTTCACCTAAAGCAGGTTGCACAGGAACACATCCAGGCGGGTTTTGAATGTCTCCAGAGATGGAGACTCCACCACCTCTCTGGGCAGCCTGTTCCAGTGCTCTGCCACCCTCAAAGTAAGGAAGTTCCTCCTCATGTTGAGATGGAACTTCCTATGTTCAAGTTTGTGCCCGTTACCTCTTGTCCTGTCACTGGGCACCACTGAAAAGAGCCTGGTCCCATCCTCCTGACACCCACCCTTTAAGTATTTATAAGCATTGATAAGATCCCCCTCAGTTGTCTTTTTTCCAGATTAAAAAGACCCAAATCCTTCAGCCTTTCATCCTAAGAGAGGTGTCCAATCCCCTAATCACCTTTGTAGCCCTTTGCTACACCCTCTCCAGCAGTTCCCTGTCCTTCTTGAACCGGGGAGCCCAGAACTGGACACAGTACTCCAGATGCGGCCTCACCAGGGCAGAGTAGAGGGGGAGGATGACCTCCCTCGACCTGCTGGCCACACTCTTCTTGATGCACCCCAGGATGCCATTGGCCTTCTTGGCCACAAGGGCACATTGCTGGCTCTTGGTCGTCCTGTTGTCCACCAGGACTCCCAGGAAGATCAAGTAAATCTAGCTCAAAAATGTTTTTTCTGTCGCCTTTTTATTTAGAATTTCTTTCTCTTTTGTTCTCTCATTTGATTTGGAGTAGATGTGTAAAAGGGAGTTTGTGGTGATATGTAGTCATTTTCAAATTCCCTGTTCATTAGAATTTCACAAAAAAGAGACCTGTTTCATAACCGTCCAAAAATGTACCTCCACATACACTAGTGCTTTGTAATACAGAAGTAAGATTCTGTCTGAAAAAAGACCAGGTCCTGGCAGTGCGTAAAGGCACATACCAGTTTTCTCAGGAAGTTGAGTTATGTCCATGATATAATTTTAGCCTCCTGTAGAGCAGATGGCTTCTTACTCCGCCATCCTGTTATAAATGGCAAGAGCTATGCTGCCTGCTGCATACTTGCGTCTGAACTCTGAGTTCTGCCAGAGAGCGTGCTTGCTTTGGGGGAGTCGCACAGCTGCAAGAGGCCACGTCTGCTTATTCTGGGATGAATGCAGAAAAGAAAACCAGGAAAGACGCTGCAAAAAGTGGAAATTCTGGGACAATGAATGGCAGGGCACAAGGCTCAAAATTTGAAGGAGGCTAAAAGAAGTATCAGTTACACACACAGGACTCTGGAGAGTCTGGAGAGCTTTTTGTTGTCTGACCCTTACTGTCTAGGGGAGTGGTTTGGTTTCTGTTTGTACAGGTTTTCCTGTTTGGTTCCATCCATGCAATCTTTGCATTTCATAGTCATGTTCAACATCCAGAAGAAAGACATTTTTTATAGTGAGAACAATCATTCACTGGAACAACCTCCACAGGGATGTGGTAGAGCCCCCATCTCTGGAGGTTTTCAAGATGCAATTGGACAGCGTGCTAGATAATATCATCTAGGCTCCCTTTTCCATGGAAGGCTGGACCAGATGGTCTTTCGAGGTCCCTTCCAACCTATCATTCTATGATTCTATCCAAGATGTCAGGTATTACTTTTATGCTGTAGCAGAGTGCATGTGTGCTCCGCAAGCACGTCAGTTCTTCAATGTAAATTCCTGCATCAGGATCTGAATTGTGTTTTGAATTTATTTATATTAACCATATTTGGCAAAAAAAGTAGTTATCAATATACAAATCTCATGTGAATATGCATATATTTCTTAGAAGTACATGATGTGAGCAGCTGCATTTGCTAGGCTTAGCTATTTCTGTTTATGCAGGAGAAACAAGAGGATCTAGGTCTCTGGCAAGAGAAATTTGGCCGTTTCTTAGACATCAAAGCTCATGGTAAGTCTCAGTCTAGTTCTGAAAACAGCTTTACTGCTTTGTAGATACCTGTGTTTATTCATATTTCTCTCTGCTTTCTGTTTAGCTGCTTAATGTTTATCAATGTCTTGCTCCTTTTAACTTGCCTACCAGATATCAGTGACAGGTAACAAATTTGACAAAAGGGGAATATTCATTAGATTTATCTTCAGGAGGGAACACATTAAATGTGACCCATTTCGTCACCTCACTGTATGCCATTTCTGACACAGCATAACACTATCTGTGTTGGCTGACTGGTATATAAGGCATTATTTCCTTTTTATTTTTTCTTTTTTAGTATCAGCACGTAGCATTGATTTCACTTGCAGTTTATTGTCACGATGTATCACGATACCTAAGCACTAATAGTTTATTGTCACGATGTATCACGATACCTAAGCATTAATAATTGCCACAGCAGAAGTTTTTAAGTGGGCAACTACAAAAGGAAATACTGAGCAGTCTTAAAGGATAAGAAGAAGGTTATAGACATGTGTAGGTCAGTAGCTCAAATACAGTTTAAATTATTAATTGCCAAAATTTATGACCACCTGCTGTCTGTCCAGTTGTATTGCACATGAATTGAGTTTATCCATTTTGTCCGTTACCACTATCCTGCAGACTTTTATAGCCACCAGCGCCACCCAGCAGCTGCAGCAGGGAGAGGGAAGTCTGAAAGAGTTTCCTTTTGGTGACAGGAGCTTCTTCAGTTCACAGTCAAGACACAGAGGGGCAGGAAGCTGTTGCCTTTGTTGTTCATGCTCTGGCTGATGTATTAGGCCCGCATCATGTTTTTTCTGTTTCTTTGTGTTGGAGAAATAAAGTCCATATGGTCAGGTTCTGATCCTGAAGCCACTGCTTGTCAGTCTACAGGATCTCTGGTCACCTGCCAAAAGTTGCTCTGAATTTAGTAATGTGACAAGATGATATCACTGCCAGAGGCTCTTGTGCATGCTACTCCTGTGGCTGAGGCTGAAGAGAAGAGCAGTAGAAAACAGGCAACTCTGACTCTAAATTCCACTCTGCTGTACCACTGTGCTGCAAAGCTTGGCTTGTAGGTACTGGGATAGAAACAGGAGATAGTTTTAAGCAGTTTCACTACAGAATAAAGAAGTGACACACTATTACACGTTATTTTTTTCTATTGAAGTGATTAGTCCTATCTTCTTAAGTAGATCAAAATCAGAATAAATACAATAAAGTCTGTTTAAAACATTACCTTTATAGTGCATAAATAATAATGAAAGTGAAGTTGAAATGAAGTATGAAGGAGCTAATTATTAAAACTGGCTTTTCAGTATTTTTTTTGCAGTTAGGTTGCTCTGCTCTGTGCTTTCAGCTAAGCCCGAGAATGGAATGTGATCTTCTCTTTGATTGTTATTCCCACAGGTCCTAGTTCCGTAGGCATGGACTTCTCTTTACATGGATTTGAACATGTTTATGGAATACCACAACACACAGAAGCACTTCTTCTCAAAAACACCAGGTAAAGGTGGCAGATTGCTACTGAAAGCAGTATTGTTTTTGTAGAGGAGAGATATAACATTGTCTTACAATTTAATGCACACAACAGCTTGAGATATGTATATTATATAGTGTATGTTTTAGTTTAATGATACAGCAAGCTGAATCATAGCCCCTGTCCACATGGAGTAAGTTGTTCTGCTTTCCCTTTCCGCTCTGGGATTTCATGAATGATTCTTTCTGTTCTCTTTCAATTTTCCATGCAGTTTTTTTCAGAATTACAGGATTGGTCACGTTTAAGTAGAACTCTTAAAAGAGAAACTCAATGGGAGGATGGGAGAGTTCAGAATTCATATATTAGGACTTAGAGCAAATGAGCAGTAGTCTCACTGACAGCAAAAATGTTGTTTGATTCAGATAGCTACAACCAAAGCAAAGAAGCAGTACTCTAGGATGTCCACATTTCAGCTCTGGATGCTAAACGAAAGACCATAATACAGAGCCTTCACCGAGTGTTCACCGAGTTTAGTGGAATAGTAATAGATCTAAAATTGGCCTAGTGCAGGATGCTTACATATAACAAACAAATCTGTTTGTTTGTCCTAGTGATGGTGATGCCTACCGGCTTTATAATTTGGATATCTTCGGCCACAAGATACATGACAAAATAGGCATTTATGGTTCAGTGCCCCTCCTCTTAGCACACAAGCCTAACAGAACTTCAGGAATCTTCTGGCTGAACTCTTCAGAAACGCTGGTGGATATTAGTACAAAGGCAGTAGCTGAGGTGAGAGTTGCTCACTTTCCTCAGAATTCAATAATGAAAGAAAACACTCCAAGACAGGGCCAACAGGAACCTGACAGACAGCATTATTGGAGATTTATCTTTTGCTCCCTCATAAAGAATTGTCAGTCTCTTCCTCCTGTCCTCCCTACCGCTAAATTTCTTGAATTAGACCACTGAAAAGAATAAGGCGATGACTCCTTTCACGAGTCAAGTTACAGAATTTGTATCTTAACAGGTCTACACGAGAAGGCAGAGAGGAAATACGTAATGTTGGAGCAGAAAAAATCTACACAGGTGGATGTAGCAGGCAGAAAAAAGGGTGGACAAAAATCTTGACAATCTCTTGGATTTGAGGAATTTTCTGAGTTTTTAAATTCTTGGAATTGCCACTCATTTCTGCTTAGCAGGCTCATTCTTCTGTGGAATGTAATTGATCTTCAGGAAACATAAAATGTTCAGGAAATGAACTAACTCAATTCTTGAGACACAAACATATGAGTTCTGTTTAAAATTGAAACAGTGAAAAAAAATCTTGCTTTATTCCAGCACTTCATTACACAGTTAAAATTATTAATTTTCTTTATTATTCATGATATAGTTATAGCTGTTACTCAAAGATCCCACAGAAAATGCATAGTCTTTAATAACAGAAAAGCTTTAATTACTTTGCCCCTCATTACCCATTTTTCCTCATTAACTATTACTTTGTATTTTGTGTAAGCAGTATGCAAGGTAAAAGATTTGTGAAGGATATATAAGAAAAGTTTAGTGTGTATTCCTAATACCTGCCAGGTATGTGTTAGTGAATTTTGTGGGTTTCCGACTTTGCTCCTTCATCGAACAGAAGTTCGATAGAGAGAGATTCAGTTTTACCTTGGTTTCCTTCAAAGCACAAGCCATCCGGATCTGCTGCAGAGACTGCTAAGCAGAGAGCAGTGCCTCTAACTGATGTGCGCTGGATGTCAGAGAGTGGGATCATTGATGTTTTCCTGCTGATGGGACCCACTGCTTTTGATATCTTCAAGCAGTTTGCACAACTGACAGGTACTAACTCACATAACTGGAGTCAGTATGGCACACGCACCTGGGAGATTCTCTGAGGAGCATGCGGTACCCAGGAGTGGGTTAATATTTACCTAGCCTATTGTGTGCAGGAGGCCAGTTGTTCCCAAACTGCAGTTTGTAGAGCAAAGGCTGGTGCTTTGTGAAGACAGGCCTCCATCCTTTTCTCTAGTGTCATGGTTACTGATATCTGAAACTGCTCCCTTAGATGAAGAGATGAGACATAGGGGGCTAGAACTGCCAGTCACCATCAAGACAGGCCACCTTATAATGAGAAAAGACTGAAGTTATGGAGTAATGTATCCTGAAGAGTAGAGAAAGAAGATAGGTAACTCTCCAGTGTGTCTGTTAGGGAAGGGAGCAGAGATGACATACAGATATGGGAGAGGAAAGAAGCAAGAGTGTCAGGAAGAGAACAGAAAAACGGAGGCAAGAGGACTTAACATTTTATGAAAGCAAATTCTCTTTGTACTAAAGAGAACTAAAAGCACAGAAACATCCCTGGTAGTTCTTTAGTGTGTTAGCAATGATTGTTTGCTGCACAGTTGTTATGGGGAGAGTGTGGTTCAGCTGAATGGGAATAGGAAAGTAGCCAGATCACAAGAGGATCTCACCAAGCAGAAGCACGCACTCGGGAAGGTTTCTCAGCTCCCTTTCACCATATGCATACATGTTTTCTAATTTTAAAAATCCTAACTTTGCAATTCCATGGTTCTCCTTGTACTGCAGCACCTGTAGGCCTGCTTATACTACTCAGCTTCAAACAGTTGCAGGAATTGCGTTCTACTGATTAAAATCTATTTAATTGTTTGCATTAATGACAGTTAAGCTCATCTGGAATATTTTTACATGAGAAAAGATTACGAAATAAAATTATATTGGTTACTGGAATAACATTTCAGCATCATGGTACATTCCTTTTCACTCTTGTACTATGATTACAGCCCTCTGCTCTTTTTGGCTCTTGAGCCCATTGTAGTGGTAGATATTTCCAGAGTTCAGTCACTTGGGTGTGAAGAACATGCTTTAGACACAAATTAGGCCAGCATTCCCTAGCTCCAGACAGTTACATATTAATCATGTTAACTTTTCTGGAGTCTCTAGATAAAATCCTGAAGGGCATTAACAAAGTTTTCTTCATCCATATACTCTTCCTAGGCACGCAAGCCCTGCCTCCGCTTTTTTCTCTGGGCTACCATCAGTGCCGGTGGAATTATGAGGATGAGCAAGATGTGAAGGCGGTAGATGCTGGCTTTGATGAGCATGGCATTCCTTATGATGTGATATGGCTGGACATAGAGCACACAGATGGCAAGAGGTATTTTACTTGGGACAAAAAGAAATTCCAGAACCCCAGAAAGATGCAAGAACATCTCAGGAAGAAAAAACGCAAGGTAAATAATATAGCAGGAAGAAAGAAAATATTTCTTTGTAGTGTGAAGCTACCCAATCTAGCTTTAACCAAGGTACTTCAGATTCTGGAAACAGTTTAACTACAACAGAGTAAATTAGACTGTGTTGTGGTCTGCTTCCAGTGTGCAAGCAATTAATTAAGCTCCTCGTGCCATTTTATTATTTTGTAGTTTGTTCTGTATCCTGACCATCAGGCTAAGTTTCACCCGTGTGAAGCTCCATCTTACAGGAGCAGCCCAGTGCTGTCCTTGATGGGTACGGTAGAAAATCTTTATACTTAACATGAGCTTTCACCATTGGTAATTGCTGTCCTTTCTTCAGCTTTTCTTTGTATTGATAATACTTTTTATTTTCTTCTTACACTAACTGGGATTGCTTACCATAAACTAAATGGTTTTTCCTTCTGGTGAAGTCCTGGTATGTTGTGCAGTCCATTAGCTTAGTTAGCCTTTATTTCTGCTTTTACAGCTAGAGTATTTTCCCTGGAACTACGGAGGTATTAAAATGTACACAGTTAATATCTAAAAGTTGTAGAATTGCTTAATGCTTTATCTTTGCCAATTGTCAATGAACAGGGGACTGTTGCAATAGCATTCAAGTTTTATAATTCATTAGTTGGAGCTATAGTACTTTCTCAGCTTTACAGCAAGGCAGTTAATGGCAGCAGAAGGTAACTGCAAAGTACAATACCTGGATGTTTAAAAAAAATTTTAAAACTTCTGTTGCTGTTGTATGTTGTACAAATTAAGATATATTTAAATGTCTTAAGGCAAATTATTTTAAGCAGGGACATGAACATGGAAGTCAGGTATTTTCCCTTTCACAGAATATAGTAGTGGATTAAACATGGTGGTTTTAGGGGTTGCGGTACTTGCTTTTGTCTGGAACAATGTTTTTTGGCCCTTATTTCAGATGGGTAAGGATGAATTCATGTCCTGCTTGTAAATCCAGCTGTTGTACGTAAGTCTAGCACAGCATATACAAGCACTGGTAACTGCTTTCTAAAATTAGTGACACAACTACATCTTTACCTGAAATGAAATTACTATCTGCCTTTTATCATAAGTGAATTCTTACTGTTTTATTCAGTACAGCTGATGCTAATGATGTGTTTTATTTTCTTATCCTGGCAGCTTGTCGTCATTGTAGATCCCCACATGAAGGTTGATCCCACATATACCCTGTATTCACAGGCAAAAGACAAGGGATATTTTGTGAAAGACAGAAATGGGCAAAATTTTGAGGGCATCTGTTGGCCAGGTAAGAAACCAGTCTGTCTCTACATTTCAAGCTGTTTATTTTAAAAATTTTGCAGAATAGTTTAATTGGGACCCATGGAAGTGGAATTAAGCTCTTACATTCCTTGCATTTTTTGTAAATATTCACAATTTCAGGTACTTCGTGGTTTCTTTGATATAGTCATGTTCTAATTGCCTCAGCTGTACAACTTCCTCTGTTACATCTGTTGGCTCTGCAGATAGTCCCAGTGCCTAGAGCTAAAAAAGTTGGATTTGTTGATCAGAACAGCCATCCCTCATCCCAACTTGTCTCGAGTTACAGAAATGCAGCCTGGTCTGTTGCACTGAGCAATCAAAATCAAGGGTGTATTACAACTTTTAGTAGCGTGGCAGGATATAGTTATTCAACTTTTAAGTGACACTTTCCTGTTTGAGCCCAAAATGCCAGGGATGCCATCTCTCCCTGGCTTCCTCTTCACATCTGAACATATTTCAAACTGCTAGCAGTCATCCTTAAATGGTGCTGAGTTTCAGACCTCCAGAATGGTCTGCAGAATATGGCAAGGGGTGCACTGAGAGTTCCAAGGCAGCCTGGAATTTGCTGTTGAGCTTTTGTCTCAGAAACAATAGCGACCAAATTATTGCTGCCTGTTGTGGAAAGCATCCTAGTTTTAGGCCACTGTATTTAGGTGCAAAGACAATGCATGCATGCTCTTAAAATTAGGTAGGTAATTGATCTCCCACATCCACAGGTTCTTCTTGTTACCTGGATTTCACCAATCCTGAAGTGCGAAAATGGTATGCAGATCAATTTGCCTTCAAAACATACAAGGTGTGTATTTGTTTGCCCTGATCTACATATCCCAGAAAGCCTGAAAATGGTGAAAAGAGAAAAGATAAACTACTGGCTAAGCAAGTTGGTGGCTTTTGCAGCTGTATTATCATAATGTAGAGGAAAATATCTTGATAAGCTGAAGTACCAGCTGAGTAATTTTCTCCATGGACTTGTCTACACTAAGAAAATTGGAACCCATATGCCACCAGTGAACCTGCTCACTTAGTTGCAACAGTAGGATGGACAAACTGCAGGCATTTTAGCAACCCATAATGTAACACAGCTACTGCAATTCCAGCTTCTGCTACTATGATAGCACACAAGGAGTGATATGGGAGTGCTCTCTCATAGCGCATGGTTACTTCACCCTGACCTTCTTTCCAGCAGTCCTGCCTAGTGCTAAAAGCATCTGGGTGAACACTGCTGGACACCCCCAGTTCCCCGCTCCCTGCCCTGAAGTTCTGCTTTGCAGTAGGGTTGTTGAAACCACTACCATAGTAGACATGTGTAGTAGACATTTCCCGTGCTACTTTTCCTCTCCAGTTTTTCCCTTCTGGACTTCTCTGATTTTTTCCTCATGGCTATTTAATACCTCTCTTTTCCCTGACGCTTTTCCCTCAGCAGAAGTCAGCAATAGCAAGTACCTACTGAGTTTTGTAAGAGTTGCAAAAATCAAGTGGGCTTGTAGGCTGCCACCCTGACCAGAAGGGCCACCAAGAGAGATGAAATGAGTGACTGGCAGATTTCAAGTGACCACCAACAGGAGGATAATTACCATGTTTTGCTTTGCTGATGATGTTTCTACTCATACCCCAGACTGGTCTGACACCCACTAGAAATAAACACACTAAGTCACAGCAATGGCTCTGTTATGTGCTAATTGCACCCTGTGTCACAGGGATCCACTGATATCCTCTTTGTATGGAATGACATGAATGAGCCTTCAGTCTTCAAAGGGGCAGAACTAACAATGCAGAAAGATGCTGTGCACTACAACAACCGGGAGCATCGAGAAGTACACAACCTCTATGGATACTACCAGGTACAGTAGCTGGAGACACAAACCAGCAGTTATTCTCATGGAGTGTGTCTGAAGTGGTAACTTACACAGTAGTGGGTATTCTGTAACCTCTATCAAGGACTGAAACTCTGCTGTGCTGGATATTGCTATATTTGAAATAAACTCTGTGATTGGTCACAGGAAAATGTGACGACATCTGTGCATCTCTGCCATAACAACGTAAATTACATTGACTGTGACTACACGATAATAATAAGTTTTTGTTGTTCAAGTATATTCTAGTAAAAAAGTGTTGCTTTAATAATAAGTATTATTTGTGGGTACGTATTTCTTAATTTTCCTGCCTTGAAAGGGCTAAAAAGGCAGTGTAGCAAATATCCTAATTACAGAGTTTATCTTCCTGACTTTTATATTAATGATTTTCAGCAAATGGCAACTGCAGAAGGACTCATCAGACGTTCTTCAGGAAAAGAGAGACCATTTGTCCTCACACGATCTTTCTTTGCTGGATCACAGAAGTATGGTAAGTAAGGACTAGCTGGATGCCTTCCATGCTGCTTTGTTCTATTAAGTTTGGTGTGTAGTAGTTAAGTCTAGCAAGGACAGAAACTGTCTTAGAAATACTGACATGGTGAGTTCATAAGAATGCAAGTGATTAAAAAAAAACAGGAGAGGCTGTCAAAATGTGTACAAGTTAAAGGCAGAAAAACAGCCTGTGTCCTGTGACAAACCACTACCTGCCTTTCTTGCATATTTCAGGATCCTGTGTGTATAAATAACAAAACTTGCAATGAACAGCAGTTCACCAATAGTTCATGACCATTCTTGTCTTCTTTCCTTAACTGCAAGCATAAGCTGAAGCATACGCCCAGCTTTCCTGTGTAATGCTGAAACTGGGTATTTCCAGGGGCAGTGTGGACTGGAGACAACACAGCAGAATGGGGTTACTTGAAAATATCCATTCCAATGCTTCTCACCATCAGCATGGCAGGGATTTCATTCTGTGGAGGTAAGGTGTTTAGTTGGAGTTGCTCACTATGCATAAATCACTGGTGCCACCAAGCTTGTATCCCAAGATAGACTTCAACACAGGTGGTGGAAAGCTCCACAGTCCAGTGCTTTTCCAGGCAGTTTCACAGATTCGTCTGGTTTCAGATGCCAATAACCTGGCTCTTGCCATCATTTCTCCACTAACTTCTATGTAGTATTTGCGTCCCATCTGGAGCAGCTGTCCTCAGGTAGCGTTCCATAGCACCACTGTGACTGTCCTTTCTCACTGCGGAAGGCACTCACTTAGAAAGCTCTCTTGAGGTTTTTGTTAAAGGATAACTTGTTACACCAGTTTTCCACTTTTATTTGGACAAATAGCTGCCCAACAGCAGAACTGCAAGCACACTGTGAAATGCATGGATTTATACACTCAGAATGTTTGTTAGAGGAGTACTTCACATTTTTCAGAATAAATTCCAAAAATGTGTATTTTTATTTGTCTGCGCAATATCTAGCTGATGTGGGAGGGTTTATTGGAGATCCAGAACCAGAATTACTTGTTCGCTGGTATCAGGCTGGAGCCTACCAGCCCTTCTTCAGAGGTCATTCTAACATGGAGAGCAAACGGCGAGAACCGTGGCTCTTTGGGGAGAAGAACACCCAGATCATCAGGGAAGCCATTAGAGAGCGCTACGTCCTTCTGCCATACTTATACACACTGTTCTATCGGGCACACACAGCGGCTGAACCGGTTATGAGGTAAGAGCATAAGTCAGGAGGTTTAGTGACTATGTTCAACTTGGAGGAGGGAAGTTAAATTGCCATCTCTTACTTTTTTTATTGCTTATTTAAATATTAAAAAAGAAAAAGCACACAGAAACTATTAAATTCTATTTTCATGCAGTCTGCAAGCTTTGGTAGGGTTCTCAGCGGAAAATTCTATGTTTTGGCTTGTTTTCCAAATGACACCTGGAACACACTAATTCAATAACCACTGCACAGCCTTTAAACATGTTTTAAAAATACTGTGGACTGCAAAATTCTGCTCATAATAAATAACATTATGTAGTATTCCAGCCCACACTTGGTGCTTAATGGACTTGGAACTTGCTGACCTAAAAACATTTTGCCCCTCATGAAAATAATTGTTACTGTTGAATTGTTACTGTTATAAAAGCTTATTTTGTATTGTTAATTTGATCATTTATCTCTGCAGTATTTCTTACAATTTTTCTTTTAGTAGAGAATCTCATAATCTAGAAGAGAAATGAAATTAGAAAATAAACTTTTGCTCTGCTGCTCTCTAACCTCTAAGGAAGTGTCTCAGTGGAACTGAATGCAACAATCCTTTCAGCAAGAGATGAATGTCATTAATCTCCCTGGTGTTACCGTGTCTTTGAAGTTGCCCTAGAACTCTCCTTTTGCGCCACATTTACCTTTACTTGTTGTTACACAAGTACAATGCATCTCCTAAGTTTTAAGAACATAAAGGTCTTTTTGAAGAGGGTTAAGTGGTTTGAACTTTGAAGATGATTTGCATTACAGACAGTGTGAACATCTGTCTGCACATGTGTAAGCATAGATGCCCCTGTTGTATGTACTGACATAGACAGTGGGTTTCTGTCTTTCTTGAAATGAAGCTTATGTTGACAGGTGCACTGCCCACAATATTAAATAAAACTTTGATTACATTAAATTTGCTTCAGTAGCTACAGAATTAGAGAGGACGCATGGCATTTTTTACACTGAGACAAGCAGAGTGGAAAGTGTGTCTCATTAGCAAGCACATGAACAGCAGGGCTGCAGTGAACAAGTAGGTGCCTATGAGTGAGCAGGTGAGACAGGCCTTTTGTGTAAGGAAACCCAGACCCTGTCTCTGAATGAGCTATTATTGTCATAATCTCTTTGAATATACAACTTTAAACGTACAACTCCTGTTCTGTAACCAGATGGTTATCGCGCTACCCTTTTTTGAGAAAGACTGAAATTGAGTTTCCGGTGCAGGTTTTTCAGTCATGACCGGGAGGAGACACTTTGTAAAAGCAAAGGCCAACTGCTGAGGACAGGAAGGACTGTGCTGCAGGGACTAGCTCATCAGGTGTCAGCATTGCTGGTAGACGGTGACAGAAAGGCTCATCCATCTCTCCTTTGCTAGAAGGAAGGGATATGTAGTGGAAGTTTGTAAGGAAGAAGGCAAGAGAGAAGAAAGTGAGGCTGCAGGAGGCCAAACGATAGGTATATGTGGAGTGTCTTAACCCATGTTAACTGGGAACTCTCATCAGTGACTCAAAAGGAGTACTTTAACACACAGAAGAGGACCTTGCCCTATCTTCAGTGCTTGATAGCTGTACATTGTAAAGAGAGGGAGAAAATGGAGCCTGAAAATGCCAGAAGGTGGGAGAGGGGAAACTAACTGAATCTCACTATGTTTCTTTCTACAGGCCTCTCTGGATAGAGTTCCCAGGGAAAATAGAAACTTTTGGTGTGGAAAATGAGTACATGCTCGGTAAGCAGGTGTCTTCTCATTCTCTGGAATTTGAGTTAAATATTTTTGAGGTGATAGAGTATGTCAGAAATGACAGCAGCAAACAACTACCATCCAAAACTGATTGGTTTTTGCTCTGGTATGGCTCGCTGCTAAAGTCAGTTTTCTCAGAAATTAAGCTTAAGAGATGAATGTGTTTGTGTAAAGCACATTCAGCCAACATGGGAAGAGAGAATGGGAAGGGAATGTTGCATTCCATTATTCTTTTTTACCTCTGGGCTCAAGAGTGCCTACTTACGGCTTTCAAATGAAGGGGCATTCACTTCTCATGCAAAAGTCTGACCAAGGTAGGCAGGACACAGCTGCAAAGCTAAGTGTGGTGAAGCAGAGCATTTCGGAGGACTGTGGAAGTTCAGCTTCATCACCAGTGAAGCAAGGAGGGAAGAAGTTTATCAAACTGTACAGTCTATATACATTAATGCATTTTTTTTAGGAGTAAAGAACAACCATCCCCAATGCAATAAGCTTAAGCAGATTTTTCTTTACAAGGACATTCCTGTCTTCCACTCTTGGTTAGAAAAGTGTATTTTTTTGTTCAACCGTAGAGCAAACAGGAAGTGAATTGTTACAACTGAGGGGCCCAGAAGTGCCTCCAAGCTGGTGGGTATACAGTGCAGCTCACCTGCATCCCAGTAGCCTAACAGAACAAGACACAAGCAGCCACCAGCTCCCTACACATGCCTTTTTTTCCAGTAGAAAGTGAACCTAAGCACATGGCATGCCCCAGCAAGCCCCTAAAATGGCTATGGGAAGCTGACAACCCCAGAGCACACAGCTTCCTCTCCAATGAGATGCAGCCTTGAGGACCACAGCCATGTTTATGTTTTTCTTCAGGAAATGCTTTGTTGGTGCACCCAGTCACAGAGAAAGACGCCAAGGCAGTGAGTGTTCTCCTTCCAGGGTCAGAGGAGGTGAGGATACGTATGAAGCTGCTTAGCTGTTTAGCCCAAAGAAGTATTTTATACAGCAACGTTCCAGCTCCCCATCTCTTAACTGCTGAGCGCTGCCACTGTGCCAAGTGCTGGACAGCCATTCTGTGCTACTCTGAACCTTGCTGCCATCTTGATACCTCGTATGCTTGGCTCACAGTAAATTTACTTTCTTGCTTTTCCAAGAGCTGCTGCACAAATCTCAGGTCTCCTATAATTTAAAACTCCCCTCAGGCCTGCTGCTTCTCATGAACACCAAAAACCACCTTCACTAAATTGTCCGTTCCCTTTTTTCATGTATTTCTCTTTGGGTTAAACTTCTCTTTTATATAGAAGAAAAGAGATCTTTGAAGAAAGGTCATAAGGAAATCGGAGGGAAGCTGTGGGGAGGGAAAATTATAACAAGGAAATACAAGCCTCAGCAGGCTGGGTTGTG
The DNA here is from genome assembly GCA_013398915.1 of Dromas ardeola. Taxonomy (NCBI): domain Eukaryota; kingdom Metazoa; phylum Chordata; class Aves; order Charadriiformes; family Dromadidae; genus Dromas; species Dromas ardeola. Next base: position 304,930 of record VYZM01021936.1, on the reverse strand, counting down.
TGTAGCTAAGACTTTGACATGTAGAGAGATCAGTTCCTCTCTGAAGTAAAGTTATTTATCCACAGGATGGCACTGTGATCCACTCCTACAAAGAGTGTTTGGCTGCAGCAGCCGAGAGGTGGAGGAAGGAAAGGAATTTGGGGAAAATAGTTCCTAAGGGAAAGCCTGAGACTCTAGAGAGGAATGAGAGGAAAGACAGCAGCAATGGGGAGTGTGTGAGACCATGCAGAACCTTGTGACCCTAATGCATCTGGGGACACTGAGAATTCTTCTCAATACAAGGAGAAAAAACAGACTAGGCTCTCCAAACAAGTTAAGAAGAATATTTTTATCAAGATCTCTATGGGAATTGACTGCCTGGCACCCTGAAAGGAGTTAAACCTGTTGGCGAGTGTGGTGCATGGGAAGTTTCAGGTGTAGTTCTCTTTTGTGACCTGTTACTAGCACCTTTGTTGTTAATTTTCACTGCAATATAAATCTGCTTATTCTGTAACTTGGCATTTCTAGATAAAAAAGAGAGTGGTATTTCATTGCTTTGCATTTCCAGATGCTTTAAGACATACGAGATGTTATGCAAACTGTAGAACAGACCAGCTTATTTTTGTGCTTCAGGAATGAGAATTTATTCTTTCCATCCAGAAGGTCATTTGATCTAAAAAGTAAATGCTATTTCTTGCGCATCAAATAGGTTTTTAGGAATAGTGACAGTAAGGTTAAGCGGGAGAACAACTGCACCTGCAGAGGGAACAGATCATGCCATATGTCATGCTAATTCTTTTTTCATTTTTCCTAGATTTGGTATGATTTCAGAAAATTTAAACGAATGGAAGATCTAGGCACTCTGAAGATCCCAGTAACGCTGGAGAATGTATGGTTTTGTTTTAAAATACTACTTCCATTGAGCAGAAAAAATCCAAATAGGCTTTTGTTTTGTCAACATTCAAAATCAGAAGAGTGACATTGCAATTTCTTTGTAGGAATGTAATGTAAAAGAGCTTGTTGTTAGATGGAACACTAATATGTCCTGGTAGTAAAGAAAAGTGAGATGATGTAAGGATGACTTCAAGCAAAGGTATTTTGCTTGTACACAAACAGGAAGATTACTGCTGTTCCCATTGTTAGCTGAATAGTTTCTTTATGTACTTGTGATAAAAGCTCATTTTGAGCTTTAGTGAGAGCAAGCATCAGTTATCCCTGTTCCAAGTTAAAATTAGATGATCAGAGTATATGAACCTTTCTACACTGCCTTTTTTTTTTTAATCCCCCCAGATTCCTGTACTCCAGCGAGGAGGCACTGTGATACCTCTGAAGACCACAGCTGGAAAATCCACTGAATGGATGATAGATATTTCTTACGAACTCCACGTGGCCCTGGACATGGAGGTACTCTGAGATGGTGTTCCCTTTACAAAGTTGCCTTTTATTCCATCTGATCTTGTTATGGTCCTTGCTGTCTGTTCGATCAGCACAATGGTATCTGCATCTGTATGCCAAATGGCTCTCCTGCACTTCTCCTGTTTGGGGGGGCTCCCACCTCCCATCCCACAGTTCCCTTAAAATGAGACTATCTGAGTATAGCAGTGGCAGAACATTCTTCTGACCTTTCTCATCCCTCCTCTAGTCCCTTGTAGGAAGGAGCAGAGAACGATCAGGCCACAAACTTCCTCTTGGACACAGAGAACTTCCCACAACTGTCTTTTCTAATAAATGAGGTGACACCTGGCACCCACATCAATTTACAAAACAAGAATGTCAAAGTCTTCCAAGCACTCACAGACCTGGACTCCCTGAGCCTTCCAGGGATACAAGTCACTAAATAAAAATAAACACACACCCTTCACTATGAAGCATAACGGATAGCGAAACACTTTTAGTTTCTTTGTCCAGCCCTAGAAGCTGCTGTTAATTTGTACTCCATCTGGTGTGTTTCACAGGCCTGTGCAATAGGTGAGCTCTACCTAGATGATGGGCATTCATTTCAATATCTCCACAAGAAGCAGTTCCTCTATCGGAAATTCACTTTCCACAAGAACATTCTGTCTTCCAGGTAACAGCAATTATGGACAAAAGCCACCAACACACTGTCATTGGAAATGCCTTTTGTAGTTCATGAGGCCGCCTTACAGGTGTAGAAGTATTAGTCTCATCTATTGCTTAGCGAAGTCCCAGAGTGTGCAGAATCTGTTATAAAACTGCAGAGGTAAACAATGTTTTGTATAAGTCTAAGGGCAGAAACACATGCAATACTAAGTTGTCTCATTGTTTCAGTCTAGTCAAATCTGCAGATTCTACGTATTTACTCAAATACAAAGAAAGTCGTCAGCAAGAGTAAAGCCTATCAGAGAGACAAAAAGAAGATAAACTGGGAGATTTGCAAATAGGCAATACCTGGAGTGCTTGTATTTTCTAAGATGTGTTTTTCTAAGGTCTTCACTGAGAGGGTGGTCAGTCACTGGAACAGGCTGCCCAAGGAAGTGGTCACAGAACCACGCCTGTCAGAGTTCAAGGAGCGTCTGGACAATGCTCTTAGTCATATGATTTAGTTTAGATAGTCCTGTGAGGAGCAGGGATTTGGACTCAATGATCCTTATGGGTCCCTTTCAACCTGAGATATTCTATGATTTTGTGTGGGAACCACAAACAGACACCATTACATGTAGTCTCCAAAAGTCATCAACAAATGTACCATGTATATTAGCATGGTAAAAAATGCAAGAAAAGCATTTGAAAGGAAGCACGAGTGGACACAAGCTGCAAAGGTTGAGTGAAACAAGCTAAAAGCCAAAAATATCCATAGTTGCTTGTAGGGAAAGAGATCCTAAATATGTCACTATGACGCTTTTACTATTGAGGTATATTGCCCGTGGAGCTGTGCAGTGCATAAATGGTGATTTTACAGGCATTTCTTTATTTCTTATGGGTTCAAAAATATGCAGGAGGTCCTAAAACTGTAAAATTCAACACACAGCAAAACTGTAGACTAGCTTGGATAATGTAGTTAAAAGTATGCTTCAAATCTCTTATCTGGGATACGGAATTTGAAAAGCTTAAAAATTCAGGATGGAAAATAAAAATGCTGCTAAATTGCTAGCAAATCTAGATGTTGAAAAAAGTCATTTTGAGATGAATGATACAACATTCTGTTCGGTCTGGAAAGGAAAGCTTCATTTTGATTTGGGGGCTTTTTAGAGCTTTTTAATAAAAATTAAATTGGTTACAAAATGAAGGATAACTGTGCCTCAGACTGAAACATCTTACTTGAAAAATATTAAAATTAATTTTACATTTATACTTAGGATTTTTAACTATCATTTAGCAAAAATCCAGAACCTTTCTGGTTGTCAAAGCCATGCTTTTTGCCACAAAATATCTTCCCAAACCTCTTTTTCCCTAACTCTGTGAAATCTGCTATGCAGTAAAAAATTAGATGATAATGGGAGAAAGTTTTACTTGTTTCATGAGAACGGTAAATAAAGGAAAGGAAACCAATATAGGGAACTTTCAGCGTGAGACTGAAGTAGTACTTTCTCTATATGGTGCTGAACTTTTACTGATGGACAGAAACTAACGTATATGAAATTATTTTCTTTTTTCAGATGCACAGATGAAAGCGGACAATACCACACTACATGTGTGGTTGAACGGGTAATAGTTCTGGGATTTGGACAGCAACCCACTTTTGTGACAGCCTCTTCCAAGGGTAATGAACTGACCTCCATTTTACTCCAATTATTTGAAATACCATTGCACTGCTACCATTCACTAGAGGTGGCAAACTGACAGCTCTATAAAGGAAGTGTTATAGCATAGGGAGCATCTTTGTTTAGTTTGATTTGCTACTTTTTGGATATCAAGGACAGAATTTAGTGAAAGGAGCCAGCAGCTACTCACCACTAATATTACAGGCAAAATTAAAGAACACTCACTTTTTTGTAAGGCAAATAGATACATCAATAAAAGTGGTTCAGACTTAACAAGTTCAGATAACTTTGTCCTGCACAGAATACGACCAGAGATAGCATTTCAAATGAAGGACCGTTTGCTTGGATCTGTAAGCCTGCCTGGTTTAGAACAGGAAACTTGCAGACAAAAACAGAATTACCTTTATGTTCTCTTGCTCATTCAAAAGCGTCTGGAGTTCCTGACTATGTGGGGGTCTTTAGAAGTTGTGTGAGATCCTATGTGGATTGGCAGCGGCATCTAGAGAAAGGGGTTATGATTTCTGGCTGCTTTCCAAGCACGTCCCTTCACTTTGGGAATCACGTGGACATGGACTTTCTGCCTCCACCTGTTAAGCTTGAGGACTTTTAGGGTGCTTGGAAGAAAACCTATGCTGAAACAGGGGTTATTTTATTCAGAAAAATCCTTGAATAATTCCATAGTTTGATGTACCATAGTTTGAAAGGTCAGAAAAAAAGAAATAGTTTTTCCAATTCTGCTACATTCTTATGTGTATACTGACTACTATTTCTTGTTAATCAATCCTTTCCACCAGTGGTAGGGACAGTCTGAATTAAAAACTGGAGGGAGTTATGTGTAACTGAATTTCAGAAGGGTTCTTCTTAAATCTTATAGTAAACTCTCTTGTCCTGTTCAGATCGGAAAGAAAAAGAAGTGGTTTTCACATACAATATGAAGACCTCCGCACTGACGCTGGAAAATTTATCCCTGAGTGTAGATGCTGACTGGGAGATCTGCATCAACTGAAAGAAGACACCACTTTGAAGAATTCATTGAGAAGTTGAGGGAAAATACGTTGGGAGGACTTAAAATGCTCACTTGGATCCAATCAAATCAAGGAATATATTTCCCACCTACAGCCCAAACTAACATTTCCTACAATTTTTCTTTTAAAGCAACAATTTAAACTTGAATAGCTCTTCTAGATGGCAGAAGTAATAGCACTAGGATTGTATCTTTGGGGAAAAACGCTAAATACTATCTGCTTCAGGCTAGCTTCAGTTGGGCATAGAGTTCTACCTTCACTTGCACTGGAAAAATCATAAATTGATAGGGTGAGATTTTGTCTCGTCAGCATTGGGTTTAATGTAAGTATTTGGAAATACCATTATTCAGAGACTGGAGTTCTTGAGAAGAGCAGATCTGGGCCAGTTTGACAAGCAGCATCAGTGCCAGACGCAGAGGTTATCATCAGAGTTCTGCCTGCAAGCTGCCTTGTGACAACAAACCCAGAAGGAGCCACCCAGTGTGATTACAGACACTTGCCCTTTCCACTCCTTATGACAATGCGAAATCAAGCAGTCTACACAGGAAAGTGAACAACAGGCTAGCCAAACAGTTCAGTCACGGAAGGTAAGATTTGAGTAGGTTGTGCCAGTCAGTTGTGCGACAGTAAAAGACAGTAACGTGGGAGCGCAGAATTCTCTCCAGTAGCTGGCTTTGAAAATGGTATTTGGATTTTGAAAAGGCACAGGTCTACGTAAGTGCAATACTGGCTTGGGGTAGCAGCTAGACTCACACAGAAACATTTTCCATGTTATTGCTCCCCTCTCTCTGCAAGTAATACTTATAAAAAAAATCTTTTGTTAGGAAAGAATTGGCATTTTTGGCTGATTGAATGTCATTAGTTAAAGCCAGCCCAGTGAAGCAACTCTGCTTATGGAGAGCTCTGCTTCTCCACATCTGCCAACTCTTGCCAAGATTTGGCTTCCTTTTCACATATTTTAGTAATTTCTTGGACAATTTTTAGTATCTGGCTGAGATTTGAGCCTGGTATTTATGAAGCAAATTTTTTAATGTAATTAATTCTGCATTTCGCCATCCCACTTCGTGCTTATTCCCCTATTCTCTTACAACCCACCCTAGTGTTCCCTTTCCTCCTTTTCCCACTGTCTCTGCAAACAGAACTGCTCTGTCCTGATGCTTTCCCCCCTTTCAAAAGTAGGAGTCATCCTGAGTCCCACATCCCCTACGTCCTACCTAATTCCACAGCCCCTTCTGTATCAGCCATCTCTTTTTGCAGGCTGCCATTGCTCCATGGCTCAAGTTGTTTGCCCTTTCTATTTGCTACACTTGTCAACTATATTTTTTTTAAAACCAGTTCTGCTTTAAGTCCAGTCTGAACATGCCATCAGTTGGCTTTTGTGAATATAAAAGGGCAAAATTTACTTAATTTCCTTTAGCAAGATAAGGCAGTATTTTCTAAAAACATTAGTAAGTTAACTCTTAGGAAACGGAGAAGGATGCTCACCATTTTTGCCAACTAAAGGCAATGTAACCGTCCATTTGTATGTTGTTCCCTACTCTTCTTACCAAGTCTTCCCTGTGCTTGGTCAGTCATTTCCACCTGCTGCTGTTTGTCCTCTGCAGAAGAGATTTCTGGGACAGCAAGTGTGAGAGCAAACTGTGACTACTCCGTCCGCTCTTGAATACCAAGCGCAGTTTGTTCCTCACCAGACCTTTAGGTTCCTTCTTTTTCCTTCTGCAGAGCTGTTCGTCAGCCCCTTCTAGCAGACAGTGTGAGCCTCCGCTTCAGGAACTGGCAGCCTAAATTCTGCTGTGCGTAATGCAGACGAGTAAATCCAGGTAGAACAGTAGCAAATAGATCTTTACCTCTGTGAGAAGAGGGACAGACCCTATTTTTGAGACAGACCCTATTTTTCTATCAGTTTCTAAGCTTTCATTGACAATTGCTTCTTATGTTTAAGCATAGCAGTGCTTCTGACGGGATACAATTATTGTCTGGAGCATTTTAAAGAAATGGTTTAGCTGGTATTTCTGAAGTTAGAAAGTAAGTGAAATAAAGTAACAATGAAGCGAGTTACATGCCTTATTCCTTCCAACCTTCTTTCTACTGTTTAGAATCGCTACTAAGTATTTTCCAAGGGTATCTGGTAAAAGGGAATGACTAGCTCTTATACTCTGTCCCTCAGTATGATATCTGCAATATAGTATATACTCATGAGTCAAATTTTCAGTGGTATGAAGTGCCTAACTTCTATGGATTTCAACAGGAATTAGTGGCTGAAAATCTTAGCAGTTGTGTCTTTAAATCTGAGGAAATAAATTTCAAAGAATATCATTTCCATTGATATTCTTAGCAACTCACATACTTTTCCACATTTTTAAGCCATAGATGAAGAAATAAATTTATAGTGTATCCTTACAAAAAAAGTAATTGAATTAAATTAGTGAAAACAACTGGAGATAAAACTTTCAAAAAATTAAATAGAAAGATTATCATCCATGTGGTTCACTTTTGCTCTCTCTGAACAGGTCAGCTATTAGGGTACTTCTGCTTGCAAAAAATTCCATTGCAAAAGGTGGTTTAATTCCTAGTGGACAAAGGGTCTATTTTGCTGTTTGTAGCAGACAGCATATCCATTCTTCTCTATGGTAACTTGTGGTTTTTTAAAGACACCATTTGTCTTTTATTAGCAACTGCTGTTTCTCACAAAAAAGACCTACATAACAAAACCATCTGTCCAGTATAAAATAAGAAAAGGAGAAGCTGTTTTTTGAACAGGTGTAACTGCATAATACTCCTGAACATCTGTAAAAAGCAACATTGGGTTAGAAGTGAGAAGTGCATGTCCACCTGCCATTCCCTATGCAGGCACTGGCTGAACTGTTAGATGTATCAGTAGCAGCAGATCATACCCTGACACTTGCTGACCATCCCAAGAAAG
>VYZM01021936.1:271705-297028 GCA_013398915.1 Dromas ardeola | reverse complement strand
AAAAAAAAAAAAAAAAACAAAAAACAAAAACAAACCACTGCTAATCCTTCACTTGATCCTCCCCAGCAGCCCACAAGGAGTTTGTCAAATACCACACCTACGCTACTGATATTCTTCCCGAAACAGAGCTCTGTGTACGAGACGTAATAGATGAATTTTTGTACTGGGCAAGAAGGGAGAATATGAAAGAAAGAACATACGCACAGGCTCCAAAATGAGCATTTTTGCTGAAGCTGTGCAATGAGAGGCCCTTGCATCACTTGCATTGCTCTTGAAACATCCTGGAAAGAGACATAACTCTGCCAAGCTCTCCTGCAGAGTAATGTCAAATATGAGCCCTGCAATCCTTGCGTCTAAATGTAACGAGGAAGTCATCAATTCTGCATCTGGACTATCCACCGTGAAGCAATTGCGTTCCTGTTTCCGCGAACACTTGAATCTGCCCTTTCTGGTTGCCCTGTTGGTGCAAGAAGGCTTGCATTCATGATAAAAAGAAAAGGATTTAAGCCACCACTAGAAGACTGAGGGTTAATACTCCCAGAGGGTAGTCAAGCTTGCCAACTATATTGTCTTCTTTAAAAGTTCCCCTAGTGGAGGGGTTTTTAATGAGATTTAGAGATTGCCCATTGTACTGTTGATTTGAAATGTGTAAACCAAGCAAATGGTTGAGGAAAAAAAAAAAGAATCAGTGCTTTGGAAAACACCATAGTACTAGGGCAGAAGGTCATGTATACATGAGCCAGAGTCCAGAGACAAGTGTCATTAGGCAAAAATAACGCTTATGTCATCGTGTGATTTAAGACCTCCCAATCAAAGAAAAATCAAGGTGTTAGGGGGCTTTTCTTGACATAAACAGCGTCACCTTTTAAAGAACTGGGTTATAGAGAAGAGCAACGTGTTTAGATTTTCTTTCGTAGAGATTGTGAATTTGTCCCTGGTCCCACTGTTGTGTGACAATATAAATGTGCAAAGTCAGTCATCTCCTCTAAAATTGGTATATCCTAACACACATAGAATGGCCTAGTTTCCACACTGGGCCCCCTATATGAAAAGGTGCCTTTTCAGGTGAATCTTAATGCTGGCAAGCTGCTTTCTAGAAGAGCCAAACCTGGCTGGCAGGTATTGACCTGACCTCAGTAGCATCAAATAATTACCTTTTTCACTATTAGGAGTATGTCTTTAGATAAGCCGCCCTACTAGTAAAAATCTCTATATAATCTTTTCTGCAGCAAAGAGTAGAAACAACAAGTCGAGTACAGCCGTTCCTTCAGGAGTGTCAGGACTAGTTTATTGTCTGGCAGTAATTCATAATTATGTTCCCACATCAGGAGGAGTTTAACTTCCAGTTTCACTGTTCTGTCTACTTAAGGAAAAGATGGGCTGCTTGCACCAGGAGTCACCCTGCACACGGAGCCTATCCTAGGAACATGCCTGGCCTCGGCATGAGCTGCGCAGAAGATTGACACCATCTCACTAACCCCGTCCCTCTCACTTTCCCTCTCTCTCACTCTTTGCCTGTAGTTATTTTTAGATTTCATGGGTAAAAGCTTGTCCCTTCTGGACTCTTATACGCACAGGACAGGCACACACACATGCTGTAGATACTACAACTCAGGCACGGGAATTAGCCAACAGATTATCCTGTTCCACATTGAGGAATAAATTCCGATTTCTCTGAGAGGATGCACAACGCGCTTAACCACATGGAATTCTATTGCTTGCAAATTTGACTAGGAGACTTTCAACGGATAGAAAAAGCGGTTTACCCAGCAACTTCCTCTTCTCTGAAATTTCCTTCCAGTTTGCAAGACCTTGCTTTCTTTCAACATCTGCTTTAAGCCTGATTCCCATGCCGACCGCCATAAATGCAGCGGTGGCTCAGCAGACAGGTGCTGGGTCGGTTCCCAGCGCTACTATTAGCACTACAACTGAAGGTGCGGGTGGGGGCACAGGGGGGATTTATTCTGCCATTATAAGTCGCAACCAGCCCATTATCAGAGTGAAGGAGAAGACCTATGAAGAGCTTCACAAGAAGTGCCTGGAGAAAAACATTCTCTATGAAGATCCTGATTTCCCACCGAATGAATCCTCCCTCTTCTACAGCCAGAAAATCCCCATCAAGTTCGAATGGAAGAGACCACGGGTAAGTAACATGTTTGCTGAGTGCTTTTTACTTTCTGTAAATTGAGGTATTCACCCCGAGCTTACACTTTTGCAGAAAGTGTGTGTTGAGGGAGGCAGGGGGGAATAAGCTGGAAACGTATTTCCCTAGAGGTCTCCTGGAAGATAACTAGCTAGGGCTGTGGAAGCTCAGAGAGTGTGTATATAATGACTAAAATACAATAAGCAAAAATTAAACAAAATAAGAGATAGAATGAAATATGTAGAAAAAGAAATACGGAATTTCATTTTCTTCTTTCATGATTTGCTAGGGATTTTCTTGTCTGAAACTACCAAAAAAGAATTCTCCTTATTCTGCTACAAGTTGTTGGGTTTGCTGAGGCTTAATTTTTAAACACTACCTTATTTCTCTTATAACTTTACTTTAGCATTCTGCTGGTTTCCTAATCTGTGAAAATAAAAGTACAGGTTATGGTCTGAAAAATGCTTTTATTCAGTTGGTTGTTTCCAATGTTGCTTAGCCAACTTACGAATGTTCTTTAGCCTGTTATCCACTTACCATGAACGTAAGTGTTGTAATCACTAGGAGGACCCACTTCTGCCTAGTAATCCCATTTATTTTTCCTATCTTGTGGGCATTCCCCAGCCTGCCTTCCTCTTCTTTCCTGCCCTGAGTCTCTCTCACAGGCAGAGGACTAATTCCTCAATTCCCAATTGATTCCCTGTCCTACCGCAGGAGGAGTTCTCCTCTTTCCCTGGCATTCCTGCTGGGCAGCTGCTTCCCTCCAGTGCCCCTGGGACGCTGCCTCGGCCCCTGCCATCCCCTGTCTGGCAGCAAGGACGTGCTTCTGAGGAGCTTCCCCAGCTCCCGCTCTCTGGCAGTTTTTGGCCGCCTCGTCTAGATTTGTGATACTTCCCCAACACCCAAATCTGTGCTTCAGTGGCAAAGTCAGTGGTAATAGAAAAAGCTAACCGCAGGAACGTATCTAAAGAGCAAAAGCTCAGGAGCTTTTTGCGGGTGGCTGTTACAGACGCGGGGAAAGGCCACGTGCCACTGTCACAACAATGTGAGCAATGTGGGGGGAGCAACATGACTCCCCCATCTGCTGTGCCCTGTGTGTATGTGCTCTGTCACTCCTTCACCATCACCATGGCTGCATCAGCTCCTGGACATGCGTGTGAATGAGTTAAATGCAGCCACAAGTCAATCATCTTGAAGGGATGGATTTCCGTTATTTCTACAGCGAGGAAAGCGATACAGCAGTACGGTGGATGAGTGCCAGCACCCTGGGGCAGGGACAGACTGCTAGTGTGCATATGAGAAAGCACATTAAAAAAAAAGCACAGTGTAACCTCACACACGTCTAATATATCTGAGCAGGCACAGTCCGAGCCTTTGGTTTTGGGAAGGTTCTTCCCAAAAAAGGGAAGACTTCAGGTTCTCTATCCCAAACATAGCTCTCTAAGCCACTCATTAACAAATAGTTTTTGGAGTTCTATACTTATTATTCATGTAGCAACAACATGCTGAGGACTGTAGAAAGACTCAAAATACAACCTAAACATCAGAACCAAAGCTATCTGTGTTCTTTTGACACAAGTGTTGACACCTGATGTGTCTGTGCTGCCAGCTGCAGGTAGAGCAGAGGCAGGAGATCCAGAGAGCCACAGTCTGTGCCTGCCAAGTACTGGTGTGCTTTGGGATCATGGTTCCAGTCGGTCCTGGCCCCAATAGAGATGGCTGTCCTGCTGGGGACGCACCGGGCCTGTGCCTTCTGTTGCAAATGTGTGTGTTGGTTTTAAAACAAACCCTGCAATTCAGGTCATTGCTGCACCCAGTAGGTCCCCAAAGAAGAGAGATCACATTTAACACTTTCTCCTTTTATAATGTATCCCCCACCTTGCCATCATACCACAACTGCAAAGTGAGACCTCTTGAGCGCTGATGCAAAAGACCTGTATTTATTGGTGCTGATCTCAGATTGACTCAGGACTTTGCTTCATAGAATGGCTTCCTTTGAAGGGACCTTAAAGATCATCTTGTTCCATGGGCAGGGACACCTTCCACTAGACCAGGTTGCTCAAAGCCCCATCCAGCCTGGCCTTGAACACTTCCAGGGATGGGGCATCCACGGCTTCTCTGGGCTCCCTGTTCCAGTGTCTCACCACCCTCAGAGTGAAAGATTTCTTCCTGATATCCAGTCTAAATCTCCCCTCTTCCTGTTTGAGGCCATTACCCCTTGTCCTATCACTACATGCCCTTGTAAAAAGTCCCTCTTTCTTGTAGGCCCCCTTCAGATACTGGAAGGCTGCCCTAAGGTCTTCCCAGAGCCTTCTCTTCTGCAGGCTGAACCCCAACTCTCTCAGCCTGTCCTCATAGGAGAGGTGCTCCACTGGACTTTGAAAATGTAGGTTATATAGCACCGGTAGGAAGATTTGCCTGATAATAGTACGTACACCAATAGCCACAATAGACACATTAACAGAACGTCATAAAGTCAAATTAATATGAAGTAGCAATACTGGGCTAAAGAGTATATTGCTAAGAGATTAAAGCAATCATTGAAGCACTAAATGTAAAGATTCGACTGCACAGGCCATGTTTTGTAATAGTCTGTAAAGATACAGACAACTTCTGTTCTTATTAAATTGCAGTGGCATTTTTTTGGCAAAGAAAGCGACTAGCTTCTAAACTGTTGTCTTATAAAGTGGTAATTTTTAATCGCTTTGAAATTCAGGTCAAACTTGAATTGAATCAGACTTGATAATGCATTCTAACAGAAAACTAAATACCAGACAATTCAGAAGTCCTGAGCGAGTATCCTAACACTGGCTTCACTCTAGATCCTTTCCCTGATTTCTATAGCATATTGTATATGCCACATACCCCCAGAAATAGCAAACAAAGTGACCTGTGTGCTCTAAGATCTCATTTAAAACAGAGAGCTGGGAAATAGGCAACCTGTTCCGGACTGCCTCTGGCTTCCCGAGTCACCTCAGTCATATCACCTAACCTATATATGAAAGATTAACGCTGGCCTTAAATGAGCATTATTTGCAATGACATGAATTGACATGGAATTGTTGAGTGCAAGTTTTCCAGAAGCTCCAAGTATTATTTGAGGAATCACAAAGTTAGTCTAAAGGGCACATGTTTGCCAGTTACCAACACTATAACCAAGCACTGATGATGGTGCCATTCCTCAGCTGAATAGTGCTGCATCTCTGTAGCTCTCAGTACACTGTGCTGACATGTGGAAGGGCTATGCGTCTGCTGGGGATTTAGAAGGACCCCACAGCAAGTCAGCCACATGATGGCACTCCCCCAGTCCCGGGATGGGCAAATCCCCTTCCCACCTGTGGGATGCTGGGACCTGGGCTCTCTCTGCTTCCCCTGGCAATGGCCATGCTGCGACTGGACCTTTTCCTCAGGGCTCCTGCAATTCATTACTGAGGTGGTGAGAGGTGTCCAGCATCCCAGCGCCAGAGCTACCGCTCGCTCTCCTGCGTCTGTCTCTGCAGGCTCTTCTCTGGGCTACTTGGAGGTCAGGTCCTCCGCCGCCGCCTCCCAAAATGATTGCCCTGTGCCACTGCGAGGGCAGCGAGGGCACAGGGACTGGTCTTGTGCCTTACCATCAGAAGGACGGCTGCCATGCAGAGCAGCTGTGAGCCTTGGCACGGGGGCGGTGAGAAGGCCCCTGTAATTCCACCCAGCTAGTGACTACCATGCTGCGACATGAATGCGCAGAGCAGACCACTTAATACTCAACTTGGGCAAAAGCCAAGTGACAGCCCTGAAAGTTTCCCCAAGTAAAGGCTGCAGGATCCATCCAGTGTTTCTCTCCAGAGTATGCGCGAGTGTGGTTTAGGTACGTAGAGGGGAAATAAAATCCCCCTCAGTTAATGCATAATATTAAATCATTTGCTCACCCATGGAAGGTAAGAGAAGCCCAAAGAGCTGTCCTCACCTGCACCAGGTCACATCCAGCTCAGTGATGGGCTGTCCTCAGCTTTCTTAATGACCTCTGCTTCTCACCCCTATGCTGCCTCTGGGAGCTTCTCTCAGCTGACAGCAGGGACAAGGTCACCGATCTTTAAGAGTTGTGGAAAAGTCTGTATTATAACACAATGCAGAGTATTGAGAGGTCCTGCTGCAGTCCTGTTTGGATCTAATGACACTAGGGCATTAATAGGAAGGCTCTGCCGTGGCACTGTGCTTTCAAATGCACCATTGTCATTTTCCCTGTTCACAGCCAGGAGGTCACAGCATTAATCGCCAGATTTAATGACTTCCCTATGGTGATCCTCTCCATAGCCAAGAAAGTCAGCAGGAGGAGCTTTCTTTTCATAATGAATACAAATAAAATCAAGTCAGCAGACTAGCGGATTTTGCTTAGAAACAAAATGAATCAGTCTGATCATCTGCTGCTCAGGTGTGAAGCTGTTTGAATTTAGTAATCACAAAATGTGTGCCTCTGCAGGCAGTACTGCAAAACAAAGCAAAGACAGCATTTAGTGCCACCAAGGCAGGACTTTCAGATGAGGGTAATCCAAGTCAGAAACTCTAAAACCAGTTTGGTGTCTGACAACGTCAAGCTCTGCCTTGAAGTCTGCAGCACAGACGTTTAATAGCATGGTCTGGAAGGGACCATGAGAGAAGCCATTTAATAGCGTGGTCTAGAAGGGACCAAGGGAGCAGCATGAGGCTACAAATTGTCTTAGGCAGAACCAAAGAAGATGCTTCCGCTACTTGATAGAATCAGGTCAGGGAATTTACTTAGAATGCCATCATTTATTCAGAGCAGGTTTTTAAAGGAATGAATGCCTTTTGCTGCAACAGTATAAGCTGACTGGAGGATTTTTCCTGACACAGAAGAAAAGTTAATGAAAATGTAACAAAGGTCAAATGCCATTTTTAGTTGCATGCTGCCTTTGCATTTTCCAGTGCTCTCTTCCAACTGATTCATAAGTACCCTCTGCCCAGAAAGCAGCATGCACTACTAATGGAGTTTTCCTAGGATTTTCTGTCCCTCTTGCTGTAACCTTGGCTCTTTGTAATGAAGTTACAGTCTGAACTGAGTCAAGCCAGTCAAAACAAAGGTCCTTTGGATAGTACCAAGGCACTCTGAGGCATTCAGATCAGAGAAGATTCTTTCTAGAGGAATTGTTGCATCATTGAAGTGCAGCCTGTTGGGATTCTCTGTGATAACTTGACTGAAGAGATGAAGAGCAAACCCTTGCTCAGCCAGGGAGACTGGGAGGACAGACCTGTCACCTGCATCTTGAACATCCAGGTCATCTCACTCTGCTCACCGAGTACTTTTCATCAGCCTTGGAAGACCTTGAAACCTTTCCCTGTAAATCCGGCTGTACTCAGCACAGCTAGCACAGCTGGAGATGAACTAGAGTAATACAATATTAAAAGTATATCCACAGTGTACTAAACGCACCTGGCCACCATAAGGAAATGCAAGAAAAGCATTTTTGTCATAGCTAAATTGGTCCATCTGACAACTGTATGATTCCCTCCTTTGCATTCATTTACCAACCACCCTGCAAAGCAGACAAGCCCGAGGTGCAATAAATTGCTCTGAGGAACAATAATTGCTGTACATTTAATATTTGGAAACACACACCATCTAGCTACCTTAATCTAAAACACAGCATGCTGGATTCCAGAGCTTGTTGCTGCAATAGGAGCAGGATCAAGCTAAAACACAGCAATAGAGGCTGGAAAACACAATAGGAAAACCTGGTATCTCACAGCTAATTTTCAGGAGAGCACGACAGCTATGTGAGGAAGAATATTTTCAACAGAGCAAGTGGGTGGAGAAAAGCCTGAAGGCATTTCAAACAGCTGCCTTGACAGAACTGGACCCCAGGACAGCTGACCGAGGCCCAAAATAACAGGACAATCCCTCCATTCCCTCCCTCACGGAGAATAAGGTAACTGCTGGGAGGAGCCGGAAGCTGGCCTCTCTGGCTATATGACTAATCCAAATATTTACATTAAAGCAACTCTGCTGATTACTGTGAAGGAGCAAAAAAGTGGGCTCAAGCCAAGTGAAACTACTAGACCTGAAACATGAGTCTGGGAAAATCCAGGGTTACGCTGATGACATGGGAAAAAAGCTTTAGACCGCAGAGGTAGCGTCAGCTGCCTGTGCTGCCACACGAGCAATTGTCAGTTGTTTTCTCTTTCTCCTTCCCACTCCAGCCCTGCTGTCTTCCAGCAAATTTGTTTCCTGGGCTATACTTTGTCTTCTTCCCCATTTGCAGCTGCTCGGTGAAGTGGTCCTCAGGTTGCAATATCTAACCCTCACAAGACATGGGTCCAAAAATTAGGGGTCGTCTTTTTCTTCCCCATACCAAGCATTCAAGCATGAGTGATGGCATAAAGCAGGGACTTTTTCTGTCTGTAGGACAGGTTGTACCTACTTCTTCCCTTGACTTTCCTACACCCTGTAGTTCTTTGTCCTATATGGAAGAGGTTCTGTGTAACCCTGCAATAGTCCCACCTCCATTGCTGGTAGTTCCTGCATAGTTCTTCCTTCCCTACAGAAATTTCTTAATTATTTATGCCTGTACAGCATCTTGTGCCTACTCTGTACTAGCGTAAATACTGACAAACCCAATACATTGTCCTAAGTGCAGGGTAAAAGAAAAGCTACCTGTCCTCAGAGACAGATGTATCTATTATATTTCTGAATACAGCATTGGCAATTAAATACTGCAACATGAGCAAAAGAAAATCTCTTAACCAGCAATTGATTATTCCTGAGAATTAAACACCTAATACTGGCCAAATTTCAAGGAGGAGTATTACTGGGGTTCATTCCTAATGAAATGCACTCTTCAACCCTATTAATACCTCAGCATATAAGTTACTGCAAATTGGATGCCTTAAACCTGCAGCCATTTTTAAAGAATTTAATCTGGTCCCCTGAGGTTCTTCCCACCTACCTGCCCTCCTCTCTCCTCTAACATTTATTTTTTCCATTGTATGGAAAAAATATTTTTCCCTGTTCTCCTCATTTTGACTGCACAGAAGGATCCCCCTAGACTAGCTCTTAAACCCTGTAGACACATGGAGGAAGCTGTACCTGAAGTCTGGAACATCCAGATTCTAAAACATTTCCATAGTGAAACTCTGCCACTGAAAACTCTGAAGGAGATTTTGATATCCACAAACTATCCTACACAAAAACATTGCCCTAAACCAGCCTTTATTTCTGTGGCAAATAGGCATTATAATGCATGTTTTTCCTGCTTATCCACCTGTTTGTTTATATTTTTCAGGAAATCTGTGAGAATCCACGGTTTATCATCGGTGGAGCCAACAGAACAGATATCTGCCAAGGAGAATTAGGTATGAAATTCTTACTTCAATCCTGAACTTTTTAAAGTCTGCATCATAGCTGAGCTCTCACTTAATTTTCTTTAGCTTCCAAGATGATATTTGAAATCCTCTGTTTCAGTATACCACTACACATCTACTGATTCCTGCTCTATATAGCAAATCATTGGTATCTGCCTAGTAGCAATCTAGGGAAGAACTTCAAGCAAAAGATACTTTGCAGGGTGTTTTGCTTTTCATAAACTAATACCATGAGTGTATTACAAAGCACCACTTGGCCTTTCTCTCGGGATTTGAGGATGAACAAAATGAGCTAAGATGAGAATAAGAGGTAAAGAGAAGGAGTTATTTGACTGAGAGAAAAATCTAATCAGCTACTGTTGTATTTTTTCAAGTATTTAGTCCTGTTATTTCCATGCAGAATCTTCTGAAGGCCTCCAGCGAAGTGTGCCTTGTACTCAAGGACAACCCCTATATCGAAGAACTTAAGCTTAGATGCTCAAAGAGACTTTGATATATAGAGCTGTTACTTGGGTACCAGTGATGCCTCTGCAACAGTCATCCACGTGGCACTCACCTGCACTGCTTTGTACAGTCATTCCCCGCTCAGCTTTGCCATGTCTTTCATGGTTTTATAACTTCTCCTGTGACCTTCTTCCTAAGCTAATGCATCCTAATGTGCGTTAATCTTTTCATTTAAGAGTTGTTCTGTGCTAGTGACTGTCCTCACCTTGCCAGTACTTTCTTAAAAACAAACAAACAAAAAATCTGTTGACTTTCCTTTTGAGGTGACCAGAACTTCACAGTTTCTAAGCTGTGGACACAAATGAATTTACGTGCATAATATGTTCTCTCTTTTGTCTTCCATTCCTTCCTCAACTACTCATAGTATTGTTTACCTTTTTGAGTTCTGCTGAACATTGGATAGTTTAGAAAACTCCTGTTTACGGTTGACCCCACATCCTTCCTAAGGAGAAATAGGTAACTGTCATGCTTTAACCCCAGCCGGCAACTAAACACCACGCAGTCGCTTGCTCACTCCCCCCCAGTAAGATGGGGGAGAGAATCAGAAGAGTAAAAGTGAGAAAACTCATGGGTTGAGATAAAGACAGTTCAACAGGTAGACCAAGAGCCGCACAAGCAAGCACTATATAGCACTACACTGCTGCCAGCAAGGAAGTATGCAGAGAGTTGGCTTTCCAAAATATATACATATATGTATTTCTGTGTTTTATCACTCCACCCATTTCAAAAATTTATTTTACAACTCCCTGCAATTAGGTTTAGTTTTTGCTACCTCATATAATTCTCTCACCCCGCTAATTCATACTGCTCAGGCAACTTTACCATATAACCTCTCATACAGTAGCAGCTAGGAGGTTTTAATTAAGGGTTGAGGCATCCTTTGCTGAACACAGAAGTACTATGGGAGAAAGTCACTTTCCCAGAGCTCCTACAGAGGCAGCAAACTTGTGCAAGAGTCTGAATGAGGAACCAAAAAGCACTAGAGGAGACAGTGTTTACAACAGTGCAGAAACAAAGAGAAAAACGCATCAGAGCAATGAAGCAGGAAAGAGGTTCCACAGAACGATGACTGGGACAGTGGGTTATCCTGAGAGCAGAACATGAAAATGCGAGTCTGAGCCTCGGCTGTACAGAGCTCCACCTGCGAGAGAGTTATTTCTCAGCTGGTCTCTGTCCTGAGCTTGGAAGGAAAAGTAACATGGGAATTTAGATAGGAGTTCATATGGAACAGGGAAATCTTAACACAGGCAACAGTGCTCATCAGATTTTAGGCTTTTTCTAAATTACAGGGAACATCTATTTAACAGGCATGTAACTAGCCATGAACGATGCCAATGAGCATTTCCAGAGCACAAATAAATAAAGTGCTAAAGTACAGCAGAACACACGGAGAAAAGCCCTCTCCTGAAAGGCGATGATGGCATGCTTTGCTGAGAATTAACATGTTGCTTTGCAGTATCTCAGGTTTTCCCTTTCATTCTAGTTGCTCTGTCCCTTCATTTTGTCTGCTGCTTCTGCTCATTTACAGGTGACTGCTGGTTCCTAGCTGCCATTGCCTGCCTGACACTGAATAAGAAACTCCTCTGCAGAGTCATACCACATGATCAGTCCTTTATACAAAACTATGCTGGCATCTTTCACTTCCAGGTGAGTCCCTGCATCTAGCGGGAGGCAGATGTAACTGTATTTACCCAAGAGAGAGCTCAGCTCTCAGGATGCTCTTCCCTTTCACTTCTCTGCCCTTTGGAAGCATGAGCAACAGCAGGGAAGGAAGAGGGATTGAATTGCCCCACCACAAACTCTTCCAACAGGGCAGTCACAGAAGGGCCAGCCCATAGAGGCAATTAGGGAGCAGTAATCCACCAAGGAAGCATTTGCTGGTTGCTCTGTCCTGCATGTAAGGGACAGCAACAGGTGCCCAGTCCTGCCTCGCTGCTCAGATGCAGCCCTACAGCCAGCACAGACACACGGGGAGTTGGCAAGAGCATCTATTTTTAGGCCCACAAGCAGCTGGTCTCCATCAAAAACAAGTTATTGAAGAACCTCTTATTCAGAAAAGATTGACTGCTTTCCATAATTCCCTTGCCTCCCCTAAGGCACCTCTCACTGGTCCACATGCATTGCCCAGGGGAATTCAGTCCAGCTGCCTCCCTCCTGATGCCATCACTTTTTGCCACGTGATGAAGCAGTTCGTTTCCACATTTGTCCTCTCTCAGCCTGGCTTTTCAGCCAGGTTCCCTCTCCCTGCACCAAGTCAACACAGGGGTTTTTTTTTCTGTTTGCCTTTATTCAGTTCTGGCGCTATGGAGACTGGGTGGACGTCGTCATCGATGACTGCTTACCCACATACAACAACCAGCTGGTCTTTACTAAGTCCTCCCAGCGCAACGAGTTCTGGAGTGCCCTCCTGGAAAAGGCCTACGCAAAGTAAAATGACCTGCTGGACTGTGACGGGCTCCCCACTGAGGCTTTGGCTGGGGAGGTGGTTAAACCACTGCATACAGGACCTATAATGAACACGTAGAGAGGCTCTGAACATACCACTGTCTTTTCCTATAGATCCTCATGCCTCAGAATTGGGGATGGGGTAAAACATATTTTCTAGGGGGTTTTGCTACTGATTCAGAGGTCCGCATTTGATTGTCAACATTATTTTTTTTTTTTTTTTAGTGTGTACAGGTGGCACATTTTAAAACTTTTAACTTGAGGGTTACCAAACAGATGGGTTTTGGGTTTTTTTTTAGTATGGGTATTTATATCTATTGGGTATTTAGTATGGGTATTTATATCTATTTATATTCACACACAGTAAGATAAGTATAAATATATAGGTAGGTATCTTTATCTGTGTAAAAGAGAATCTCATTATTCTTTTCTCTTTCCAAGACTCCATGGGTCATATGAAGCTTTGAAAGGAGGCAACACCACCGAAGCCATGGAGGACTTCACCGGAGGAGTCACAGAGTTCTATGAGATAAAGGATGCCCCTAAAGATATCTATAAAATCATGAAACATGCCATTGACAGAGGATCCCTCATGGCCAGCTCCATTGATGTGAGTCCATGAACTTTGCAGATGAGCCATAAGAAAGGGTAGATGAGAGGGGCCTCTTTATCCGTAATTAAATATGTGCCACCTTTTGGAGCTACTTGGTTTAGTCCATATAGCAAACATCCAGTTCTAGGAGATGGAGTCATCTCCACTAGACACCACCCATTAGGAAACAGCAAGTGCTAAAAGAGAAACAAAGCAAAGCAGAACATGGAGTTGGGGAGAAGGGGTGTGATCAGCAAAACCAGCACCCCCCATCCTCAGTGCCCTCATCCAGATTAGTAGGGGGGTGCCGCAACTCTGTTAAGACACAAATCTTCATGTCAAACATGCTAAGTGTGCAAATGCTTGGGAAATCAACCCTTCGATTGCCTACGTTGTCTTAAATTGTCTTCATTTACTGTGGTTAATGTAGAAGTGAAAGTAAAAAAACTAGCTTCATTACCCATTATGAAGTATGAAGTTGCAGTAAAGGCAGAAGAACAAGCAGTGCTATCAACCACTGTAGGTAAGTATGGACCATCTAGCATATAATGAGAGAGAAGTTATCTGTCTAGGCTATCTTTTACCACTCATCCTTCTTGTATAATTTCTCTTCTCTCTCCCTGCCTCATCTTTCTGCATGACACTTTTCTCCCATTCTCTGTACCAGGATAACCTAGGCTTTTCCTACGGATCAGCTCCTCGGAGCAGCATTGGGGAACTGATTTCTCGAATGGTGAAGAATCTAGAAAACGCTCAGATGACTCACTCTACTGTAGACTACCAAGGGACAGACGAGAGGCCAGCCTGGGTTCGTATGTTTCTGGAAGCAGTTGGCTTCACAGGGCTTTTATTTACAGACAGAACAGTTAGAGGAACATATCATCTACGCTTTTAAATCCTTATTTGGCTTCACTGAGTTATCCCAACACTAAAGACCTGCTCTTATGGATGCTATTTGACATGTGTATTAAAGGATTTCAGTCCTTTCAAACACAGCGAATGATAATAGAGGGCTTTACTGATACTGAGGCAAAGGGCTGTTGGCTTGTGGCAAAGGCTTATGATTTCCAGAGCTTACTCGTACAGTAGAAACGGAGAGCAAAATCACATCAAATATGTCAAAGTGGCACATTGATTATTGTATTTGGGAACAGGACATGATTGGTGGATTTTATAAAGTACCTCGCTTGCAAAGTATGGCGGGAGCAAGGAAATTAAAATACTAGAATGGAACAAGATCCCCAAGTGTGGAGGGGGTGTGAAAGAAAGAAAATGCAAGCTCTGCACAGCTCTCACTCCAGGCACAAAAGCTCCCGGTGAACTTAATTTTGAGACAGAGAGTGCTATGGAGCTCTGCCCACCAATGGAGGCGGGTCCGGTCTCAGTGTGCTCTTTTAGATTACTGCCTTTAAGATCCTCATTTAAAATGTGTAACAAGGAAAACGAAAAACGTGTGTTGAGTTTTACACGTGTGATAAACTACAAAGTAACTCCAGCATACCTAAGTATATAGCAAAATAGAGAGAGGGATGTTAAAAACGTGAAAGGAAAATCCCATATTGGGAAACTGAAAAGCTTCCAAATCTGTAGAGGGACACACTGCTTTCTCCTTCTCTCTGTCAGGCAGCTGTCATACCTTCCCTTTAGGGAGCTGGATTTCCATGACAATGAAATTACATCTGTCACTTTACAGAGAGAAAAAACACCCAACACCCACCCCAATTACATCATCTAAAACTTTCGGTTGCGCAAACTGTCTTCTGCGTTTGCAGCAGAAATAGATGATTTTTCCTCTTTTGACATCCATGTTTAGTCTTCCTAAAAGACTGAAATGGTGTAACTCTCCGGGAAAGCCCAGTATGACTGCCTTGTTTTGCAAGCATGCCTACCCAAATCACCCATGTTTTGGGGAGAGTTTCCTCCCCAGTGACTGTCTACTCAAAGAAGTCTGGACAACTCTCTATAGCTGCTGCTCCCACAGCCATTTTGCTGCATTATTACACACTCCTGAGCCATCACCAGCAGAAAAAATAATCATGACTCTTGAGGGAAAGAGGCAGATAGTGCAGACTTCAGAAGCCACTAGAGAAGTGGCCCAGAGCACCAGCAGAAGTTAATATTCTTAAACAGAAGAGAGAAAGGGGTTCTAATAAGTAACAATGATGACAAGCTGAATAGAAATGAAGAAAAAAGCAAATAGATATGAAGTTATAGGCATAAAAAGTATGGAAACAGGAGCAAGAAAGAGAAGAAACAGGAGCAGAAGGGAAATAACAGAAAATAATTGCGACAGACAGGAAACATTTTGGATGAGATCCTCCCCGTGCAAGCTGAGAATGCATCTGTGTGACCTTATTAAATCTTTTTTTCCAGCCCTACTTTTCTCATGCCCTCAAAAAGGGATGGCAGAATTACTGGCAGGGCCTTGCGGTCATCTCTCAGCCACAGACGTAATGGAGGACGGGAAGTTTCGCAGATAGTCCACGTGTGCATAGCAGGGCCTTTCCTCCTCACCGTTCTCAGTGATCTCTCCTACAAACACAGTAGACTGTGTGCGTCTGCCATCTTCCTCTCAATTCTTTATCTCCCAGATAAAGACCATTCTGAGATTTGCAAATAAAAATCTATCAGGCACACTAACAGTTGATTACCAAGACAGTAAATGTATTTACACCTGAGCACGCATTGCTGAAGAAAGCTACACCCTTCCTGAATGCCAGTTGGAAAAAATTTCAAACATAAGGATTTTAACAATTATGGAATAAAATGTACATCTCCACAGGAAATTAAAAAAAAAAAACAAACCAGTAAAGTTAGTAGGAACACTGTATTTAAATAGGGTGTTTTAATGTCATTGTGATAAGATTGCAGCCATGCATAAAGGTAGAAGTATTCTTCTAGGTCTTGAACTGCTCTGATGTTTCCAGTTAATATGCAATAACCTTACTGAGCCATACCAGAACATACTATCCCAGAAAGGGCTGAATACTCCCACTAACAGAAAATATGATCATTTTGATAAAGCATCCTATACATACATACATATATATATACACACACACACACACACATATATACATATATAAAAAAAGCATGTTCCGAGTGGAAAAAGCAGTAACCTACACAAAGGTAAAAAGTAAATCATAGAATGTTCTTTCCAACTGATATTATTAACATTTTGCTTTTTTAGGTCATTCTTCACTCCTTTCTAACCAGCAACATTAATTCTGTGGGCACTAAGCTCGGCCACCTTGGCAAATGCAAAAAAGACAGCAAAGACAAAAACCCCTGTCACCTTAACGGTGTCATCCTCCCTCCAAAAGCCCTGGGTGGCCATACCTGCCTTAGAGCAGCCGGCTGAGCTTTGCATGACTCTTACAAGTTTTTATCTTGTGTCTAACAGACCATAATGCCAATGCAGTATGAAACTCGGATGTCTTGCGGGCTTGTCAAAGGTCATGCCTACTCTGTCACTGCCGTGGAAGAGGTACGTACGGTCCCTTTCTTCCAGCTATGAGGAGCTACTGGCCTAGCACCATGCATGTTCAGCAAAGCTACAAGGGGGGAAAAAAAGCAAAACAATTTATAAGCTAAGGAAATGAAATTTATTTCTAAATAAATGAAAGCTTTGTGGAGAAACAAACCTGTCCAGGTTCTGGCTTTCTGGGGAAACGGATATTCCACCATGGTGTGCTTGGGCAAAGGTGGCCACAGCCGGCTACTTCCTGGTCTTACAGCCTTCCCGTACTCACCCCAAGAAGGTCAGGCTGGGCAATGGCCCAGTAAAGTACCATCACTGGAGGAGCCGGTATCAGTGATTTGACAGGCAGAATGTTTCCTTTTGAACAGCCTATTCTTGTTGCCTTCTTTTCCAATTAGACAACATTTAAAGGGAAAAAAATACGTCTGGTAAGGCTGAGAAACCCCTGGGGGCAGGTGGAATGGAATGGACCTTGGAGTGACAAGTGAGTAAAAAGAAGCTTCACGTGATTTGAAAAAAAAAATTGCAGCTTTATTTGCCCTTATGCAACTTGTGCATGACCCTAACATTTAATAATGGGGTATCTGAATTGTCTTTGCTGTTATTTTCGTACATGAAATTTGAAGCTGATCGTATTTGAGTGCTTAGCTGAAGCTGTAAAAAGAAAAGAGTAACTAGAAAAGACGTTAAGAGGCGCTTCAATTAATGGAAATGAAGAGAGTGCCCAGTCTAATGACACAGTCAATCTGATTTTACTGTCTAGCAAGTTCAGCGATGTCTATTTTCAAAACAATATGTGACAGTAGAAAAATCTTTTCAGTTATGGAAGAACTGGATGAAGCAAGATGTCAGTACATGAGCGAGTTTGGATAAAGCTTCTCATTAGGTTTTACTGAAAGGAATTTCAACAGCTACTCCAGCAATCAGAGTCTGCAAACATTTTTGTCTTCAAGCTAAATAAAATGAACACAGTTCAGCAGATTTTTTGAGAGCTGCTAAGAGGATGTCTGAAAGGAAGGCAGAGAGGAGTAGGGCAATTGCTTTTGGATTTGGGCTTGTGGAGAGGAGGGTAGCATCGAGAACAAATGGTTGTAAGGCTGACAAAGGAAAAATTATACGGATATAGCAAGATGACTCTTGATTTTCCACTCTATGAGGCTTACAGTAAAGAGTAGAAATTTTAATGAAAACTGTATTGCAAATTGTAATCTAACTTGCTTACTCCTCTGAAGGTCAGAAGAGTGGAACTTCGTTAACGAAGCAGAGAAAATCCGCCTGCAGCACAAGATCGTGGAGGATGGGGAGTTCTGGTGAGAATCGAAAACCTGTGTTTCTCTAGGAGATATGCAACTATTGCAAAAAAGAACCACATTGCACTAGCTAAATCTGCTAAAACTGTTGCAGTAGTCCCTGTTCCCCTCATATTCCCAATTAGCCCTGCTCTGCAATCCCCTCATTCTCCCACCAGGGTTTATTGAGTGCCACCAGCACAGTCCTCCTAATTATGCCGCACTTCCACAAGCTCTCCATCACCCGTCCTACGTACCATCCTCTCAGCCCAGTTTCCCCCAGTTTGGAGATGTACCTGTGTTAATTGACCAACCAGCATTAGGAAATCATGGAGCTCCCACTGCAAACTTGCCCTAAAAGTGGCAGTAATGTGGGTCACCCTCCTCCACCTCACCAGGGTCTTTCAGGGAACCACCCACCACGTAAATCTATTTGGGTTCAGTTTCCCCTCAATTCCTCCAGGATATCATTTGAAGATTTCATGAGGCACTTCACAAAACTTGAGATCTGTAACCTCACACCTGATACTCTGGAAGCAGATAAACTCCAGACCTGGACTGTGTCAGTCAACGAAGGGCGCTGGGTGAGAGGCTGCTCAGCTGGAGGTTGCCGCAATTATCCAGGTGAGCAATGGGTTTTAAGAGAAATATGGCCTCTTTGATGGGGACTGTATTAGATCCCACAGGCTAAGGCATACCACAGCCTGATCAGTGCTCAGCCACAGGAAAAGCCTTGCTTCCTCAGATGGATGAGGCACGCAATTTTGTAGCTGGAAATCTTCTGTCACTATGTTTGTGACAGCACCTCGTAAGCCCAAAGGTAAATCGTTGTTCAGATACTTCACAGTGGCCCAAGTAAGAGAAAAGAGAACGGTTTCACTCTATCAGATTTCACTTGGGAAATCTGCTTTCTGATAGCTTTAGGTGCTTTTGAAGTTTGTCAGATGCCAATTCTTCATTTTATATCCTCCTTTGCTGTGCAGTTTTGTTAAAACTAGGTAAAAAAACATATCAGGGAAAAAAATATATACGTATTAGCCCAATTTTAACCTTTCCCTCAGGAGCCACAGGCAGGGAACTTACAAGTTCTCTTTGATTATGAGTATCATTAGAAAACTGAAGCTTTACATGTTTGCTTTGGGTTGTTGGTGGGATTTCACAGATACGTTTTGGACCAATCCCCAGTATCGCTTGAAGCTCCTGGAGGAAGATGATGATCCTGAGGATGAAGAAGTTATCTGCAGCTTCCTCGTTGCACTGATGCAGAAAAACAGAAGGAAAGAACGCAAGCTGGGAGCCAACCTGTACACCATTGGCTTTGCCATCTACGAGGTACCAGCTCTAGACTTTCTTTTTCTCATCATGGTCACAAATCCTGACAGTATGCATTTACCAAGAGAGTCGCTGAATCATTCAGCCCGATTATATGAACTGCAATTTTGAATTCACAAGGAACGCAGGGGAAACCTGGAAACGAGGAAGGAAATTCAAGGCTTTGTAACCATTCAGACCACAGTAACCTCAGAGTTTACCCCACCTATAAGTAACACACTTTTTAGGCTTTTATACTGACTTAATGCCAGAATTTAATATATTCTTTCCCATATATTCTTCAAACTCCCTTTCATCCTTGCTGAGACTAAACATTTCATTGGCAGAATTGTATAAAAAAAAGGAAACAGACTTCCAAGATGCATACGTAGTGATTAACCTCTGTCCTTGCTGTTGGCTTCATGAAGAAGTCAATTTACTCAGTCCCTTGCACAAACTTACTTAGTTCAGCTCTTAGTGGATCTCACGTAGACCCCAAGAAATCTAGAAAGGAAGAGAGAATGCGCTTAGAATATTTATATAACTTGGGGCATTTTAATTACTGTCTGTGTCCCCAGAAATCTATGTGAACACCCTTCCTGTACGATCTATAAGCAAGTGGACTCAGCTAGCAGCTCTGACTGTTTCTTCTCTTTGTTTCTCCCTCAGGTGCCCAAAGAGGTATGAGCAGAACGGAGGCAGATTGACATCTTGGTGTATACTCACAGCTAGTGTTACTGTTGTGCCTGTCTGTAAGTCAGCAGGAAACTGTCCAGTCAAGCTTGTTTTCAGGGATGTAACAGAAGTGAAACTGCTAACCTTTCCGCTTTGAGTGTTTCTTAGTAACATTTTGCGAGTAATTTTTAGTTCCTTCTCACCCAGCACCCCATTTTCACTTGCACCTTTTCCTCAGTCCTTCTCTTCTGTTCTGTACGAGACCTGGCGACGGCTTGCGCAGTCAGTCAGCCAGCCTGGGCTGCAGGAAGCTGTGCCAGCGAGCACTTTGCCATCACACTCCACGCAGAACCACCCTAAATCACTTCCGTTCCCTCCTGCAAATAACACCAATGGCCTATATCCTGCAGCCGCAGAGTTTTCTCTATAGTCTTAGAACTTGTTTGGTCTATAGTCTTAGAACTTGTTTGGAAAAATCAATGGTATTTTCAGCCATTGAAGAAAATGTATTAAAAGTACACAGATTAAGTTTTTCTGAGCCCGCTGGTAGCTGAATCATTGGCATCACAGTTTTTGCAAACAAGCTCACCTAAAGGCTATTTTACTGGGAAAACATGAAGATAAAAGTCTGAATATTGTCTTTGCTGACTATTTTACAGGTGGTTATTTCTGCAGAAAACAGCCTGCAAGCGTTCTTAGCCCACAGTTCTTGACTTAACGTTCATATTTGAACCAATGCAACATTTGATTATGTTTCTTTAGCAGATACAGAATTCATGTTTTGTCCAGGCAAGGACACGTTTCCACTGAAAGCATCTTCACCTAACCACACTGCATGTAGGAGTTTGCATATTACCTTTCCTTGCCATGCCACCCTCCAAGGAAAGTAGCTGAACTCTGGTTACACACAACTCGGCATCCAACAAAACAGTCAGATAAAAGTGCCTACACAGCAGAAGTCATCCAAGGCTCTGCAGGTGGGCTCTGGGGCAGCCCTGAGAAGCCAACTAGACCCAGCCAGTAGCGACTTAAAGGTGACAGCCTCTGTATCTGTTACCAGCTAGCCTGCCTCTTCAGCTCCCTGCTTGCTAAGCTGCTGCTTCATTTGTGTTTTCTGTCCCAACCACGTACTGCCCTCATGACAAGCCACCTGGGGAATGGGTAAGACTTCCTTAAAGACAAACTGAGTCATTTGTTCTGCAGATGCATGGTACTAAGCACCACTTGCAAAAGGATTTTTTCCTCTACAATGCCTCCAAAGCTAGAAGTAAGACCTATATTAACATGCGAGAAATCTCTGAGCGCTTCCGGTTACCTCCCAGTGAGTACGTCGTCATCCCATCTACATACGAACCCCACCAGGAGGGAGAATTCATCCTGAGGGTCTTCTCAGAGAAAAGAAGTCTTTCAGAGTAAGTTACAGATCAATTTAGCTGGCTACAGAGGTGGAGGTGAGCTCACTAGTCTGCTTTAGTCATGTTCCCAATTTGCTACACCTGCTTTTAATTTTCTCAACCTCATTAGGAACTCGAAGCTGCAGACTCATTTCCCTGAGCTTCCCTCAAAGTCTACCAAAAGCCTGCTTTGAATTGTCTTTGGAGAAGCTTACTACTTGCAGGATATCCTTTGTAAACATATCATTAGCCGTTTTTAATAATGAAAATTAACCTGTTTGGGTTTTATTGCTATATGCCACTGGATGAAGTTTTGGCCAGATAAATCATTGAACTAGATCTAATGAATGAAACACAGAAGTAGGTAGTTAGTTATTTTCCATCCTGCTCTTCAACTGTTTTCCCAGAGCTGAGGAAATTGCAGCTAGTGTCACCCTACTTAGGCCAAACAACTTCTGTTTTACTCCCAGCTGCCGAAGTTCAGTGTTGTCAAAGGTTCTTTAGAGGTGTAAACCAGGCAGCAGCCCTCCTGGAAGTGGTACCTGGGATGCGCAGCTCAAACCAGGAAAAAGCTATGTCTAGAGCCTGCAGTTGTAATGCATGGAAACCAGCGCACACCACTGGCTGTTTGGAAAGTTCAAGCATCTGCTTACAAACCAGCTACAGAAACAAGACACTTTCCTGATTTATTTATTTTCTGCTTTCTTCTAGGGAGGTTGAAAACATGATTGAGGCAGAGCGTCCATCAGTAAGTACTGTCCTGGGCCTCTTTTGTACATGAATAGGGGCAGGGAGAGGAGGAGCATCACATCTAGGGAAACCTACAGCAGGAAACAATTTGCAGCCACATCACAGCTCCTTTAGCATAAATGCCCACATTTTCTCATCAAGATACTTATTTTAACACTTGCTTTATATATACTACTTTCTGATTTGGCCAGAGGAACATCTTTTGCCAGATTTGAAATCTGCTCCTGGCATAAAGAAGCTGGATGCTAAGCATTGCCTTTGCCTCCATCAATGGAGATTATTAATTTACCAGCAGAGGCCTAGCTCTGTGCTCCAAGATATTTTGTTTATGAAATTGGCATCTCATCTAATAAAGAAAAAAAGTACCTTATTTTGAAGTACATCCCTTTCTGGAAAGGGATCCTAATGATACTCGGAACCAAACTAGCATCCATGACAAGCTCTAACTCCTCAGCCTGGGGTTTTACATGTTTTTGTAGCAATATACTAAAGCTAACAATACAACTAGTCTTGAAAAAAAAAATCAGAGGAAACGCTCTTGCACAGAATTGAGCTCCATCAAACCTTGCTCAGAGGTGTTCCCCTTTCGTTTGCTGCCATGATTACAAAATATCTGTCCAAATCTGGTGGAGTTTAACTGCCACTTCATACAACATTGATCTGTGGGCACAGAAGTCTAATCTCCACTGTGCTCATAGGTTGGGAAAAAGAAAAGGAACAGTCAGAGCTAAAGGTACAACAGAGATATTATTCAAGCAGACAAAGCCCGAGATGAGATGGGACACTGTTTTCATATGGTTTCTGCAATTTCTGTCCTTCAGTATGCAATTTCTTGGTGGGTGCATTTTCTCTCATTTTTGGAGATTTGAAAACTGTATGAATATAGGAAATGGGAAATAATTGTATGAATATAGAAATGAGAAAAATAAATGTGAGAAAGGGCAAGAGAAAAGAAACCACAAACTTTACCATCATCTCTGCATAATTTGGGTAAAATCTATAATTCTGTTTAAAACCATTTTTTTTTTTTTTTAATTTTGCCTCTTTTTGTACAGAAGAAGAAAAAGGGCAAGGTGGGTACCTGTGCAATGTGCTGAGTGCCAGCAAGGTGATGAGCGTGTGCAATGCATGCAGCAGGAGCGGAGTCCCATGGGGTCATTATGATTTCTCTGCATCTGGAAACTGATCTAGTTAATGAAGGGCACTGGAAAAGAGGCCATTTGCAGGCAGCAAAGATTTTTGTCTTCCTACACTAAATTCTAATGAGATACCATTAGCATCGTATACCCCCTCTCATTCAAAGGGGTGGAAAAAGGGTAACAGAAACTTTTCAGCTTTATAAGCTTGATCCTCTGGGTTGCTCAAACTGCCTGCCTTTCCTGCCCCTCCACAGGCACCCTGACACCCCTTCCTGGTGCAAAGCACCCTTTCTCCAGACACGTGCCCTCACATTTGCTTTCTGTTGCCTAGTGCAGCTGCTCCTCTTTCCTGACGTTTCTGCTCACCAAAGTCCAGGATTCTCCTTTCTGTTCTGCGCAACGCATTTAGGGCCTTGAAAATGTAACCAGGCATTTTAATCTCAAGACAGGCTGATTGCAATTAATACTCTAGCGTAACACTTTCGCATCTTTCTTGTAGCAGCTTTCCTTCTTTTAAATAAACTAAAACAGAACAATTGCACGTGGCTGCTTACGGCTGAATGCTTCAAGAATTAATACAGATAAAGTACATACACTTTGCATAGCTAACAAGCTCCTACACAAACACTCCTTTTCTGTGTAGGATTCAGATTCTGTTTTCATTGCTACTGTCCTTCATAGAGAGGGGCAAGTTCATCAGTTTAACTGAGACCCGAGAATCCGGGAGGCTTATTTCGCTTAAAAAGAAAAGAAAAGTAACATTTAAACGGCTACTGTCTTTCTGAACAGCAAAGCTAGAAGCCAGAGATTGCACTCTTTTTCCAAAAAGATGTTTGCAGCTTGCTTTTGAGCATGAGAACAGTAACTTCAGAAGTGTGTCCCCCCACCTTTTTTTTTTTTTTTTTCCTTCTTTTCTTTCATTCCCAGCTCTGGCTTCTCCAGTCATGCTCTCAGGGGTGGGAGCTGTTGCTGCATGTGCTTTCCCACAGAATGGTTGTCACCAAATATTTTCCCTTCCACTATTTCTGGCGTAATTTCCACTTCTCTTCTGCTCTCTTCCTCCTTCTTCTAGCCTATCATCTTTGTTTCCGACAGAGCAAACAGCAATAAGGAGCTGACAGCAGATGAAGATGCTGGCAAAGATGGTGAAAAAACCCACGTAGATGAGAAAAAGGTTTCTGCGGCAAGCAGCAAGGGGGGAAACAGAGCTTGGTCTGGCTAGCATGAAAGAGTAGCTGGGGGGAGCACAGGAATGGCACAAAGAAGTGTCTTAAGATACTTAACAGCTTTTCATCAAATCTTAGCATAACTTGCATCTGGTTTAGCTGGATCTAATGAGCATGAGTGAACTGAGATTATTTTACAATTATTTAACATCTGTGCTGGAGGATTTAGTTGCTTGAAAACATGCCCTGGTTGCGCTGTCATACAAGGACCCGGGCAGTTCCCTTCACTCTTACTCAGGCCCCTGAAGCTGTATCCACTTTACACAGGGCACACGCACAAATCGCACCTGAGGGGCTTCAGGAGCTCCTGGCAATGATCCCAGCCTCTCCCCATTACAAATTGCACGGCCCTGTACCAGTCCCCATGGCCAGGGGAGAAACAGACGAGGAAACACCGAAGCTCCTGCACCTCTCCTCTTCTGTCTCGCTACTGGAGAGGAGGAAAGCAGGGTAGCAATTCCAGAGTTTTTGCCTGCAGGTGGGTGAGGGACGTGAGATGCAACAGCCAGATCCTGCATCCAGGCTCGTGGTGTCTGGAGGCATGGCTTGAGCGTCTGCTTACAGGGAGCGCGCTGTTCTGCCGCACGACTGCCAGAGCATGCAGGTGGCAAAGTGGGAACCATTTAGACAAACAAAAATAAGAACTAAGCCAAGAAATTCACTTTGCTTTGTTACACATAATTCCTTTAATTTAATACAGGGGGGNACAGGGGGGGCGGGGGGGAGGGGAGGGGGAATATAGTTTCCTTTTCCAGTAGCAGCCACAGAGATCAGGCTTGCTCTTTGCGTGTGTCTGAGGCGCAGGAAAATGGTGAAAGTGAAGCTGTCTCATGTGCTGCTCGTCTCCAGCAAGGGGCCCCCCACATTGCAAAGAGCTCTCAAGCCCGAGTCCCTCTGGTCCATTCATAGCCTACAGGGTGGCTATGGAGCAGATATGCCTCTTCTGCTCCAAACTTCTCCTTTGCAATGCTTTGGGGGAAAAAAAAAAAAAAAAAAAAAAAAAAGAAAGAAGAAAGAA
>VYZM01021936.1:259309-271658 GCA_013398915.1 Dromas ardeola | reverse complement strand
AAAAAAAAAAAAAAAAAAAAAGAGAGAGAGAAGATAAGCATCTGTCAGTGAAAGTAATCATTGAGGCTCCTTCCAAGAAAAAGGAGAGCAATAGGATGAAGTTAAGTACTGAACAGTTTTGCCAAGGAACACATTTAACCAAAAAAAGGGGAAAGGACCAGGAGGATGACCCGTTCCTCCAAAGAGCTCCAGATTCAGTAAGAGGCTCCTTCACATGCGGATGAGCGAGCGGTCCAGGCCCCTCCCCTTCCCTGCTGGGCTAATGTTGTCTCTCTCCTTTGCTTGCCTCTTTTCAGCGCCCTTCAGCAAAAGCTCGTGAAGGGAGTGAAGAGGAAAAACAGTTCAGGAATATTTTCCGACAGATTGCAGGGGATGTGAGTATGCAGCCGATCCTTGTCTCTGCCATCAAAGCAGCCTAGCCACAACAGCACCTAAAACAACTGCTTCACAAATTCAAAACACTGAATTTTAAAACTTCCTTTGAATTTTCTTCCATCAAATTTCCTTTGAGAGTCGAAGCTAAGCAAAATCAAATCAAAATCCAATTAAGTATGCAGCTATCCTCATATGTACATATAAGCTATTCCCATTGTGTACAAGGGAGCCTGATTTAAAGCTGGGATTTTACTTCTATCACTACTACGTGATGCTATCATGCATAGAATGTATAAACAAGTTAGACATACAATGCCCTCCAGTATATGATTAATGAGAGAAGTTAAATGTAAAAACAGGTCAAAGAACTGCATAAACCAAGAGGCTGCAAATGGGTTCCAAGGATTTTCGCATTTTGCTTTTTGGCTTATTCAGCGACTTGAAATTACTGGTCATTATTCTAGTTGCAGTTTAATAAGCACTATATGGTAACTTTAGACCTACCTCGTACTGCAGCCTCAAGAAAGATTTGGATCACTGTTTATATGAACTAGAATGCGCTCTACCTTGAAGCATATATATGCCATACTGAAAAGCAACCGAAGACTTCATACTTTTAGCATATACATCCATAAAGTGATCTGCTTAATAAGCAATGTTGTAATTAATTATATTTTCGCCACATTTCCCACCAGGACATGGAGATCAATGCTGAAGAACTCAGGAACGTTCTCAATAATGTCGTAAAAAAACGTGAGTTTGAGCATGTGAGCGTATCTATGATATACTGTAACCCTCCACCCCTGAGCGGCACTCTAAAAATTATTTATGGTTTCAAACTCACAAATTTCCTAGTTACGCTTCCATAGACTTTTCATCTCAGACATTAGTGAACTGAATGTTTCATAGAGATGCACTCTACCAGTGATCACGTATTGATCATGCAGAAATGAGCGAAAGTTCATTGGAAGCACTACGTGGAATAATATAGCATTTCAAGCAGTCTGCAAATGCCCTTTAAAAAAGAATTCTAACGGAGAGGAAGGCTTTTCTCCCTGTTTAGCAAACTTTAGCTTACAGACCCTGGGCTTGCTTAGTTACCTGGGAGTTAGTTTAGAGTTTTCCAGAGGTTTTTATTGTATATAACAGGTCAACAAAAGTCATCTCTAATTCACAAACAATAAAGTTAGAGTCCTTTCCGATTTCTCTACTATTCATTTCTTACTGGGTGAAGGAAGTAGGTTTGGCTTCTACTCTGAGTAGAGTTACACCTAAGAGGAAGAAGCGCCTGCTGACTTGCATAACCTATTTTCACCTGGGATCATTTATTTCAGATAAGGACCTAAAGACAGAAGGATTTGAACTGGAATCCTGCCGCAGCATGATTGCTTTAATGGATGTATCCTTTTCCGGTGAAAGAGGAGTGCTTGATACCGCACTAGTCCACTTGGGTTGTACTTCCCATCACTACACACACACAACTTAGTAAGCCAGGGAAACAGAACAGGACATTATCGTCTGTAGTCAGGTAACGCAGCATTCCTGGTTTGGCACATCTTAACTCCAGTCATCTCAACATTAGCGTAGTTGGCAGATGAAAATATCTCAAAACAGAAAACTACAGAATAAGTCAGTCAGTATGATATCCTTCTTTAGGTATCAGTGACTGGCCAGCTTGCGTACAAAAGCATGATTTTTACTTTTTTTTCAAAACAACTCAACATAACTACAGTTCTTGCCAACAAAATGACTATATTTCTCTCTTAAGTTTATATGTATTATACATTCCACTGAGTGCTTAGCATGCAACGCGTATGGAAATTGTCTTACAGCAAGTATAATAAAACACGCTACAAGGTGCCATACAGGGTTACCTCTGATACAACAGCACTCAGTTTTCCTATTTGATATAATCCATGATTTTGAGAGAACACAAGCGCACTCACACATAACCAGAACAAAATTGTAACTACAACCCAGAGCCATAATAGTTGGAGCCTAAACACATTTTTGTAAGTGGCTTTAGTCAACATTTGGCTTAGTTCTCAATTCATTTTAAGCAAGGCAGAAAGAGCTCCATTCTAGGATAAAGCTCAGTTGTCTTAAAAATGTTGAGTAAGCTTCACATTTGGAGGTATCTGGAAAGAGCCCGCTAAAACATCCTGCTCATGTACTTTATAGTAGCTGCAGGAACAAGCCTCTCTCCTGTACCAGATGTTTGCTTCTACACAAAGTAAAAACAGTACTTCACACTCCTGAAAGAAAATACTCCAAAATGGTCACAAATATTTAACTGCGCAGCTCAGCCAGATCTTAATGCTGAGGAGATCCTGAACTTAGTTTCATGTTCATCCCTTCACCAGTAGCTGCAGACTTAATGAATTTTCTCTTTAAAATATTGTGGGTTTTTTTACCTGAATGTTTGCATCACAGACAGATGGCTCAGGGAAGATAAACTTTGATGAGTTCCGACACCTCTGGGACAAGATTAAAAGCTGGCAGGTATTGCTGGTATCCGCAGCGCTGTTCTTCACAGCTTTTGCAGCACGAAAGCTTGCGTAGGAAAACCAGACCTCTCTACATACAATACAATGAAAAGAAAAGCTAAAATATTGCAAATTAGCTTCTAAAAAGAAAAGTAATGTCTCGTCCTACTCACAGCCTGAATCTCTGAAGCTGTAGCACTCATGTAAGGATTTCCCCCATGAGAATAGCACAGAGGCATACAAATTGGAGGAGGAGGGTGATGGGAACTAGATTAAGGGCTCACAAATAGCTTAATTAGGACAATCAAGAGAGAGGATTAACAGCATAAACTCAAGTCAAACAAGGAGAGTCTCTAGGGGAGAGCTTTTTGCTTCTCACAGCATGGATCTAAATTATTTTACTTTGTGACTGAGAGGAGCTCTGTGGTAACAACCCAGGCTGCCCAGCAGCAGCAATATAAGGCAAACAGCAAAGCCTCTAAGAGCCTGAGGTACACATCCCACACCCACTCAGTGGGTACATTCAACAGAAGTACAAGCTTTTATTTCTGTTGTCTATTTATTTTTTTTGTTGTTTTTCCAGAAAATTTTCAAGCGTTACGACACAGATCATTCGGGAACCATTAACAGCTATGAGATGCGCAATGCAGTCAATGATGCAGGTACTTCTCCCAGCATTCAATGCCCAACAGCCAAAGAAACCTTATTTTGGCTGATCTATCACAGGTGAAATCAGGAGCGCAGTGCAGCCTTTTAGAGAGATGCTATAGAAATTTAAAAATCCTTTTTTTCCCCAACAGAACTTCTAAAATAACCAAACGGCAAGTCTTGTATCTCTTGCCAAACAAATAGCTTTAAACTTTAAACTTCAGGTCTTTAAACTTTCCAATGAATGAGGCTCTGCTGTCTTCAGGATCTCGCACTCAGGGTCCTACTCTTCAGGGGGACAAGGGAGCGCTGAAGACATTTGATTTCGTTTAAGCTGTGAATTCTTTATGTTTGTGTAAGTAACAATCAATGAACAGCAGAAAACCTTCAACCCAAGTGTACAGGCACTGAAACCAAGGCAGAGCAGGTTAATGTCCATCAGAGGCAATTGGATGGATGTTTGTAGAGTCCTGCGTGTGTTTCTTAGTGGCACTAAGCCACTGCAGGCTCAGTCTCCTCTTCCACCTGCACAGCAAGAAGTATTTTTGCACAAGTTGCGGTCAATGAAACTTGTCCTGCGAAGAGAGGCTTTTGACTTTTCTTGCTTCTCGTCTCAAGCACGTTGGTGTGCTTCTTGCCCTGGGCAGCAGGCCTCCCCCAGCAAGTGTCTTTACCAGCTGCTGCTTCTCTAAGGGAGAAAGATGGCTTCTTTAATCAGAAAATCCGTAGCATCACTATAAAGCTAAATGTGATGATTTCAGTGACATTTTGTCTTCAGTAGTATTTTGGCACATCAGGTACCAGTTCATCAAGGAACAGAGAGAGACGGCTATCTTGTACTTTAGAAAACCTCAGTGATTTGATCCTTTGTTAAGGACAAACCTACACCTGGTTTTGGACTCCTGCCGCAGTAGAAATATGGGTCATTTTTATTTTCCAGGTTTCCATTCTCACTGGGAAAGTTGTCAATGTTAAAAAAAAAAAAAAGAAATAAACAAAAATTTAAATACCTCCTGCCCTGACTTTAGAACTAAGAATACATTTTGCAATAAAAATGTCTTGGTCTTACAGGACGTAGGCTGTACCTGACCTTGCTTTTAGCCAAGAACCATCAGCACCCAAATCACAACAGACCCTTAGTGAAGCTGCAGCAGTCAGTGCCACAGTCTGGCAACACCACGCCGAGGAATTACCCCATCTATTTTTTGACCATTTTGTAATTGTGTTTTCACGGCAACTTCCTCCTGTGTTTCTGTAACCCGGTTTTTGTTGCTCTGCTCTCATCAGGCTCAGCTAAGCTGCAAAATCTTTGATGCAGACCTCTCCTCTTCATACTGAGAGCGTGCGCTAACTCCCATGCTATTGGCCCTCCCAAATCGTAATTTCGAAACGTTAATCCTGTTTTGAGAAAGCAGCCGGACAGAGGGAAGCTCCTTATAGCTTTACTTCCTTTTATTCAGCGGCCGCAGCTTCCTCAGCTGGGGCCGGGAAGCGCTTATGGCCAAACCTCTCCTGGAGGCCTGACCAGCCCCAGCGCTTCCCCCTGGCCGCAGCCCAGCTGTGCCCCGTTTTCTGGTCCTCTGCAGGGTTTCGGCTGAACAACCAGCTCTACGACATCATCACCATGCGCTACGCCGACAAGAACATGAACATCGACTTTGACAGCTTCATCTGCTGCTTCGTGCGCCTGGACGCCATGTTCAGTGAGTGGCTGCCCCGGTTTTACTGCGCTGCGTCCCCTCCTCACCCCCAAAACGCGCTGTTGTACCCAAACCACTACCGACTACATATAGTTTTAATAATTTATGTGCTTAGGGAATCTAAAATGTGACAGCCATCCTATACAAACACAAAACAAAATAAACCATTGCATTTCTCTTTGTATTATAGGATAGAATCATAGAATCATCTAGGTTGGAAGGGACCTTTGAGATCTTCAAGTCCAACCATCAACCTAACTCTGATAGAATCCCAAAACCACCACTAAACCATGTCCCTTAAGCACCATGCCTACCTGTCTTTTAAATACCTCCAGGGATGGCGATTCCACCACTTCCCTGGGCAGCCTGTTCCAATGCTTGATAACCCTTTCTGTGAAGAATTTTTTCCTAATATCCATCTCCATTCTAAACCTCCCCTGGCACAACTTGAGGCCATTTCCTCTTGTCCTATCACTTACTACTTGTGAGAAGAGACCGACCCCCACCTCGCTACAGCCTCCTTTCAGGTAGTTGTAGAGAGCGATAAGGTCTCCCCTCAGCCTCCTTTTCTCCAGGCTAAACAATCCCAGCTCCCTCAGCCGCTCCTCATAAGACGTGCTCTCCAGACCTCTCACCAGCTTCGCTGCCCTCCTCTGGACCCGCTCCAGCACCTCAATGTCTTTTTTGTGGTCAGGGGCCCAAAACTGGACACAGTACTTGAGGTGGGGCCTCACCAGTGCCGAGCACAGGGGGACGATCGCTTCCCTAGTCCTACTCACCACACTGTTCCTGATACAGGCCAGGATGCTGTTGGCCTTGGCCACCTGGGCACGCTGCTGGCTCATATTCAGCTGGCAGTCGACCAACAGCCCCAGGTCCTTTTCTGCCAGGCAGCTCTCCAGCCACTCCTCCCCAGGCTTGTAATGCTGCATGGGGTTGTTGTGACCCAAGCACAGGACCCGGCACTTGGC
The DNA here is from genome assembly GCA_013398915.1 of Dromas ardeola. NCBI lineage: Eukaryota > Metazoa > Chordata > Aves > Charadriiformes > Dromadidae > Dromas > Dromas ardeola. The sequence goes on along the minus strand of VYZM01021936.1, from coordinate 265,478 downwards.
CTCGTTGAACCTCATACCATTGGCCTCAGCTCATCCATCCAGCTAGATAAGGAAAAGCATGGCAGATACACCTGCTGACCGCCTAAGTAAATATCTGCACAAGATTGCACAATACAGCAGGAGCACAATTTGGTTTGCTATTTGGGATCTTCTTTACACATGCAGTAATTTAATCTACTCTGTACACTTTTGTTTCCTTACTTTAGGAGCATTCCACGCCTTTGATAAAGATGGAGATGGCATCATTAAGCTCAATGTCCTGGAGGTAAATTGGTTTATGCCAGTATTTCTAACACAAAGTCACAGTACTAAATTTTATTTGTGTTATTCATTGCACACATTCTAAAGGGAGCCTATGAGAGTTGGTCTAGAATTGTCATCCGAGTGGTAGGAGTCCACAAAACCTCCTAAAAATTTTGCTATGTATTTTACACAGAAAATACCTGTATCCATGATCTGGCAGCAACAGCCTCTCTGTAAGACACCAGCTGGTGCTGACAGGCACAGCTGCGGACTCCTCATAGCATCTTTAAAGTGGTTCAAAAAACCTTTGAGGTTTTGGGTTTTTTTTAATGAGGCAATTTAAATCAAACATACTTTAGTTTAAAGGCATCAACTGATAATGGGGTTTAACATAGTTTTTTACGTTTTTATAAATCTTATTAAGAAGACTTAGGAAGTTTCAACTTAAAAGCATGTCCTCTGCTAGGGAGGCCACGAAAAAAACCCCTTCACTTGTTGCAAGGGAAGGAGGAATGGGAGCAAGAAGCCTCAGACAAAGTTCCCCATTGCCAGTAGGCTTCATTCTAAGTATCAGCAAGCAGCTGCCTTCCAGCTGCAGACAGTGGTGTCTCAATACAATTTGTTGGAGGATGCCAGCAAGTCTTTCACCATTTAATTCTAACTCTTCTTTCAGTGGCTGCAGCTCACAATGTATGCGTAACACCGGAGCCAGTGCCCACCTTCATCAAGAAAATGCTCAGGATGCCCGTTTTGAGTAACTAGCTCCATTCATCCCCAAGTGCAAACAAGAGCACTTCCTAATTACACGCTTCACTCGCCAAGATAAACAGCGCATGGGACGAATCCCTTGGAGAAAGACAGCCGTACTTCAGTGGGCAGACTAGGGCGCGTATTCTGTAACTACTTTTATAACTTCCTGCCACTTTCCTTCAGGCAACAAGGATTAATTTATTGATGACTGAATTAAGCTTTTTATGCGTGGTGAAGACATGGAGCATACATCGTTATTTTGCTTATGCTGACGACTGGAAAAGTATTCCCTCAAGTCAGGCAAAACTGTAACTGTATTTGAACTGTGAAAGTCAGAGGTGTTTACTACCACCTTGTAATTAGCCATTAGCTCTTTGTCCTGCTTTTGATACCATCATTTCAGCCGCTCCATAATGTTGGCTGAATATTTCACACAAGATTGTGCTAGGTTACGTGAATGTTATGCATCCCAATCACTTACGTTGTTACAGATGTGGCTGTGCAGGTTGGTTCTCTGCTATGCTAGAAATGTGGGAAGTACGGCACAACAGACCGCAATACCCAGGCACAGCTTGGTCTAGTGTCTCACCAACAGTATCAGAACTGAGCAATTTGGTCTCATTTTTAGTACGCCCATAGTATCTTAGTTACACATTGGACATTTTAAATATTTTTTAGTACAACTGCATTCTCTGTCATATTGAGAAAGTTGTTTGCCATTCGAGACAGAAGACCTCTGTATATACATACAAATATATAACATCTACACATACTTCATCCCCACCCCGGTCCTATTTCCTGACAGTATAGTGTATTCCTTTATTGTAAGAAGCAACTTGTAGCAGAATCGGACACTATGTTAGCATGACCACTTTGGGAAGATAATTAAAATGTGTAAGTACAATTTGTTTAACTGAACCAAAAATAAAATCAACTGAATTTTGGCCCAAAGTTTAGGGCTGGTTTTTGGGTTTTTTTGTTTTTTTGTTTTGTTTTTTTTTTTTTTTTTTATTTTGAAGGAACAGAGGAGGATGAAACATTGAGAATGCTTCCGTCACTCTCCTGAATATACAGCTGCTTTTGAAGTTTCATGGCAAGCATGCAATCAGCTTAGTATCTCAAACACTTGCCGGTTTGCTCCTTGAATGCTTTAAAAATAAAAAAGCACTTGAGTTTGGGAGCTGTCATTAAGGATGACAGCTTTTCAGAACTGGCGAATTGTTGAGCAATATAAAAATGGAAGGAAAAACAAAATGTGGAAGATGGGGTGTGAAGGGAACAGATTTCATCAGGAGAACCTTCTACTTAGTTCTGTACTGGTGAAAAGTAACAAAGCAATCCACTACTGTAAAGCAAAATTGTTAAAACAAACCCTAGCACCCACTGAAAGGTATTCTGGCACATGGCACATTTAACTCAAAGGTCACTACGAAACAGAAAACCTTTTGACTATAAAAGCTCTTAATGTTGTCCTGCACTGTAACTTACTCTGAAAGAGTAAGAAAATGCTATAGTTTATCTAAGGAAGAGTTATTCTCCTTTAAATTCAACTTCTGTTTTAACCAAAATCAAGCTTTTAAGATGACTGGAACAGTAGGAGCCCTGGGTTCCAGCCATGTGTTCTCTCCACTAAGCTATTATTTTCCATAGAAAAATATGGCAGAGATGCTCTTGGTTAGGGTGTTCAGAGAAAACCAAAATCTATCAGCCAAAAGATCAAAATAAGGATTTTTGATTGGCAACTCAAAACTGGTCCTTAAAGTTCTGGTGAGTGAACTACCAAAGCCCTAGAGACCTTCCCTTTGCAATGGGCCATGGAGCAAGGAAGTCAATACATCACCTTGGTTGCACCAGCTGGGTGGACAGTTTCCATTTTCCCTGCCGAATGACTAGGTCTGAGATTCCTGCACACTGGGCGCAAAAACTTGCCCTGCCAGTGCCGGAGCTTCAAAGTGGCCTGTATCGTTTTATCCAGCCCTCTCAAAGGAAAAAAATCCAGAACAAAGTCAAGTTCTACCGCATCCTGTGAAAGAAACATTCTATTCAAAACGAAGAATCAGACTGACAAACCGTAACAATATAAAGAACTTTTATTTTTTTCTTTTTTGTGTTTTTTTTCCTTCTTTTTTTTCTTCTTCTTTCGCTGTGTAAAGTTTCGTTATTACGCTCACAGCTTTGTACCAAAATGAAGGAAGAAAACTAAGGTCAATCTGTGCACGTGTTCTACACAGCTTAAATTATTACATATCCAATCATGTTGTTTTATTCCACTTCCATTCTTCAAGACGACTGTTTAACACTTACAGCAAAATGAAATTAGAGAAGCTGGCAGGCGCATATAACAGAATATATACCTACACAGTTTGCTCTTTACTTTCACTGCTAAATATTTTACAAACAGTAGCTGAAACCGTTTCCTTATCCATCCTCACGTATTCTGCTAGTCTGGAAAACTTAGACTGTTTGAATGATAGTACCATACAAGCCTCAAAACCAAAATTCACCTGTACCTGTGTTTTAATTCAAAAGAAGGGAAAAATATTTTCTCAACACCACGCTTTTGTTTCTGGGAACCTAGAGTTTATCAGGAGTTTTCAGTTATCATTTGCTTTGATCTAGCATTATTGTACAGTTTGAAAACGTGCATTAAGAACTGCACTACTTCAAACACACTGCACAGCCAAACTCCTGCTATTTTGCAGGTGTCGGCTCATGCGCTGGTAACACATATAAAGTCTGCAATTCACACGTAAGTGACCCAAGGCAAGCAGAAGCTGGGATATTTAATGCATCTTCGTACCAACGGATGCAGCAGTTTTCCCTCCGGCTCCTTCCACAAGCAGAATCATCAGCATTAGGCCATAGAGTATTTTGCACTGCCAGTTAGCTGTTATTTTTCCTTGTGATTTGAAGGAAAAAAGGAGCAACGAATATAGACCAATACATGTGAGGCTACTGGGGTTGGGGAAGGTTAAGTTTTGCGGCGCATGTGAACTTTAAGTGATCATTTTATGCTACTCGCCCTCCTTTTGGGGCTCGGGCAGGCCTTGGTATGCCTATAGCGCAACAAGTTCTCACCCTTTTGAAAAGAATGATATAACTGGTTTCAGTAGCACCTGGCCCATTCTTTATTAGAAAAGTGGACAATGTCTCTGAGCGCTCTCTCTCTGCTGAGGAGGCTCATAGCTTAACAGGCACAATGTCAGTCCTGCTAAGAGGAAAATGGTGGCTTGCCCCCCAAAGGGCCTGCCATACGTAGTCAGCCATATAGCAAGACCAGAGCTCATTATTTAACAGTGGACTAATAAAATAAACACAGCTAACCCCAGAATAAGCCCTCACTCTACGCACTCTTCCACCCACAAGTTTTTACTTGCATAGAAAACAAACTGAAAACAAAAATAGTCCTGAAACAGGCTTCAGATGTGCAGCACTGCTTTTCGAAAATATTAGTCCATTAAATTTCACTAATAGTCTGCCTTACAAAGTTATTACACTCTCTGACCAGAGGTGTATCAGGGGAAAAAAACCCTAAGTTGCAAGACCGGAGAGGATCTCATTAATGGCTAGCAAGCCAATACCTTAGTTTGGCATCTCTCTTCTGCAATTGCCTCCGGAAGAAGTGAACGGCCAATAGCAAAAGCTGCACCAAATTCCAGCTGAACAAGTGGGAAGCCTCCCCACAGGACTCCAGAGAAGCCTGGGGATTTCCACAGCTGCACAACAACTTCATAGCAAATCCTTTTAAGATATTGTCAGGACAAAACAGTACAGCATTTTCCTCTGAACCCCTGAGCGATTTCTAATTTTTCTTTTTAACTTACAGAGCAAAATTTTTATAAACACTTGAGCAGCTCTGCTATTTTCCTGCCTCTTAGCCATTGTAAGAATCTTACAATATATCTGAAATTACCTACAAAGTAGCAAAAGACACCACTGCTAAAGCTAAAGCTGGATTTCAGAAGTCCAGACTTTTCAGGAGGACGGTTTTCAAGGACAGAGAAGGAAATATCACGGACTAGTAGAAAAGGAAGTCTGCTTCCACCAACTAGAAAAGATAAACCCAACAAGCAATCAGGAATGCAAATACAGTGTAATAACTCTGTTTGTTGCAACACCTAGTGAGAAAGATCTTTACACATTCCCAAAACCAGCTGAAAGAACATGAAGAATCACAAGGAAGAAGTAACAAAGTCTACTCTTACGCACCATTTTTCAGAATTCTACAATCACTCCACACACTTATCCTCAAAACACACACCCCCACTTCAAGCACAGTCCATGAAGGACAGCTTGAGATGTTCGCATTGTTTATGCCACACTTTTACATGCTCCCTCCTTGTGGTTAAAAAAAAAAAAACAAAACAACAAAAACTCAGAAAAACTCTTGAACATCGATATTATTGAAAATGGTTTAAGTATTACCCAGTATTCTGCTTTGAGGTCATGAAAAAAAACCCAAATACTCTCAGAGGCTCTAGGGCAATACAGCCTGCACAGAAAACATTTACACTGTTCATAGATTTCCCTGAACTTGATTCTCTCTTGAATTGCTTCATCCGCAGACCACAGAAAGAAAGGGAAAAGAAAAACCAAAACCACAAAAATACACCCCAAAAACCAAAACAAAAACACCCTTAAAACAGCCTGGGGTCTGAGCCACATACTGGGTTTTTTTTCCTATCTACGAACAGCTTAATAAAAAAACCCCAAACAAATCACCACAAAAGCATTGGAACCTCAGAGATTCCCATGAGTTTGAAGTAGGATGCTACTGCACCTCACTCCTATTTTACTCCTGTTTCTCAAAAAAAACATCAATGTCAAGCAATAACAGAGAAATTATACTTGTCTGCTAAGACAATACAAAAATAGCGTGCTTCAGAGAAGGCCCTGAAGTTACTTGATTTGATGGCAGTGAACACCCATGGGCTTTCCCCAGTCATTTTCTTGGTCTAAAAAGGATTCTTTATAGTCAAAGAATGAGGCTATAAAACTTATTTGGTCTATGGTTGGCATACCAAGCCTCAAAGTAGTGGTGAAAGAGATGCCCGGTAAAAATAGTACATTCAATTTGTTCGAAGAGCACTGGATTCGTTTATAAGCAGCTCAGTTTTGACACTGGACTGTCTTTACCTTCTGGTACAGTTTAAGAAACCTCTTTTTTTTTTTTTTT
>VYZM01021936.1:233291-245910 GCA_013398915.1 Dromas ardeola | reverse complement strand
GAAGAAATGCATGCTTAGATGAGGTTTAAACAGTTACTGTGTTGAATTGTATGAGGGAGAAGGTACACAAACCCTTAAATTCTGAATACACCTCTAACATCACACGTCCCTTATTTCCCACAGGAAGGGGGAGGGAGAGAACTTAGTCATTTAAAAACAAAACAAAACAGGAAAATAACAGTAAGGGGCAACTTAAACTGAAATTTCTAAAACCAAAAGTTACTAATTCTCAGCCCTTGGAGTACTACAGATGTTATAAAAGGAATCAGGAAATCACCATGGTAGTGCAAGAAAACAAAATCTCAGTTCCGCAGGTGGAAGAGATTGCTGTTACTTAGGGGAAACCAAATGCAATCAGCTCCTTCACAGCAAGGCTGAGCTGACCTCCTAGGGAAGCTGACAAGCCAGATGTTTAACCCCCAGAAAGCAGATAGCCTGCCCTCAGAGAAAATTCCTCTCCCCCAAATTAGAGAATTTACCTGATGGTAAATGCTTATTTTGCCCCCAAATGACCAAATTCATTTGATGGTAGACACTCATTTTAAATGTAGCACACACAGAAATTGATCAATATGAAAACCACATTAGTTTGACAAACAAACATCAGAAGAACTTTCTTGATTTTAATATGTCAAAAATAAGTTTGTAGGAAGCTGAAAAATACGCTAGTGTGATGATAACATTTTTAAAGCAATTATTTAAGTAAGAAATACCGTTATACATTGAAGGTTCATCTTTATGAGAAAAAACTAAAAAACCTCCTCAGCTTCTCTCATGCCTGTACAGACATCAATAAAGTCTGAAGATTCTGCAAGCTATGCCACTGCAGCTAGTGATCACTAAATCTTTATTCTGAATTATCCAACTCTAACATTAAAGAAAAATAACAAACGACACCTCTCTTCATTGATGTTTAAACATAACAAAATGGCCAATACAAATGGGAAAGAGAGGGAAAGGTAGTGGCTTCCTACACGCTAAGTCTTAACAATGCAAACAAACACAAAAGTTGATTCTTCAAACACCATTCCCCCGAGTTTACTTTAGTGTACACCCCTAGGGCTTCATAATCCTTGTCAAATCTTCCAAAAAGAGATGAAGTAAAATTCACAATACTACATTAATGTAACGTAACACAGTGGAATACAGGAACTGCAACAGTGACTAAGAAAGCACAAAAAGCACTATTTACACAGAATTCTGCATCTGAAGAAAACTGCAAAAAGGTAAAAAACCCCTTCAAATTCATGTATTTACAGGTCTAAGCTTCAATTCAGCCAACAATTACCTTGTGCTTGAGAAAAAAACACGTTTATAAAAGTAGAACAGCATGGCTTTTTCCAATAGGATTTTCCACTTCAGTTGAAGGAAAAAAAAATTATGTTGGCTATATTTACCTTTAACAAGGATCTTACTTATGAACCTTTATCTCAAATTATCTAAGTTAAGGGTTTGGGTAAATGACAGAGTTAAGGCAGACAAACAACTGTCATTAGAGTCACCCTGCTTGACTTCAGAGGCTCTTAGGAAAGTAAAGGATAATTGAGCTTTTTAGTCTTGAGGTAGTACCTTTAGTCACTGTAGCAAGTTGCTGTGGAAAGTACCAAAAGCATTTAAGCCTTTGACCACAGACCACAGTACATGAGTTTTAGGGGTTCCAAACTGCCTAAATAGTTAGCAATTTCAGCTACATCCATAAAGATCTCATTTTTCTGAAGCAGTAGCTCTCACATCAGTAGTTCAGTTAATTCACCAGTTTCTCCTCCAGACAAAAGTGAACATATACCTTCATTGGCAGCCCTCCCCTACTCACTCCCCTCACATTAGTGAACAGTGTCAAATGTCCTTCTTTCAGTAAATTGTTTAATGAAATCACGAATAAGATCACACAAAGTTTTAATGAGGTTATTACACCTAACTTGCATCTCCAGACCAGTGGAATTTGGAGAGATGGAGAGGAGGAGAAGATGGATTGTTATTTTTAATATCACAAATTATACTCTTTGTGCTTACCCAGCAGGGCCCAAGTGGTAGATTATGTAGTTGGTCATAATCTTTTTTAAAAGATCTTCAGGCATACATTTTTCCTTTGCAGGTAGATTTTCATCTACCAATGCCCATTTAATGATGCAAAGTAGACAAAAATTACAGAGGAGGTTTTAAGGTTCAGGGTTTTTTGGGGTTTTTGTTGTTGTTTTTTGTTTGGGTTTTTTTTGACTAAATTATTCTGAGACAATGTAATCTGCAAATTCATGTTTGTTCTATTTTTAAGGTAAAATAGAAACCTGTAGGTGCAGATAACTACAATTTGCATGTGCTTAACAATTTCAAAAACATGGAATCCATTTGGATGTGTTGGAAAGAAAGTCCCAGTTTCTACGATTATTAAGTTGACAAAGTCCTACACCAGCTGATGGGAGCTCGCCTCTGCACAACAGGCTGCAGGTTTGAGACCCAACTTACGTTCTTTCAGAAAAAAAATAAAAATCCTTATTTTCTTAAAGCTCGTTCTCTTAAAGAGAAGCCACACATACCATCCTTCTGCTCCACCTCTTCTGCTTGTGAAGCACATGGAGAGCTCTGGAGTACAGAATTCACTTTTTCTTCCGAGCCTTTTGGAGACACAGGTTCTCGTTTAACTTGCACTGAGGTGTCAGGAGGAACAGTAGGTGTGATGCCAGAAGACTGGAATGGTGACGGTGTATTTACATGAACAGAAGCTCCCATTGGAGGTACCGAAGAAGATAAAGTGTCCAAAAAGGGCAGGAAGGAGCCTGCAGGTACTAAGTCAGCTGCCATCTGAGATTTGCTGTTTCTTCTCTCACTTAAGACATTGCAGGAAAGTTGCTCTGACAGTTCAGAGGGTTCATACGTTTCTAATGGCAGAAGAGGAGAGAAAAAAAATACAGAACAAAAATGTTCACATTTTACAATAAAATTTAGTGCTGCCGAGAGCTCATTTCTTGTGGACACACAGACAAGGAAGAGAAAAACTGGTTAAAAAGCCACTAGATGGCACTAGCAAAAAAGACAGATCACACTTGAATATTCAAGACTTCAATGTTGAAAGCCTACAATTTTATTGCACATTTTAAACAAGTGAATTCAAGTTAAATGCTATTTTTACAAGATTCTGAGTTCAAAGAATAAGAGTCAGCATTCCACTGTCGTAGTTTTATGGTATCTTGTACCTTGTAGTCCCTGCAAGATCTGGATTCTCTGACTTCTCAGTGTACTCATTTCCATGGTGATCTGCAAAACAGTTGTGGTTTAAATCAGTCCTACTTAAGGCAGTTTTTCAGGCTACTAACTTATAGTTTGGACAGTCTCAAAAGCCCACTGTTACCTGTTGCTTTAACACAAGGAACCGTTGAACCTCAACATACGCAGCCTGCAGGGCAGCCCTGGCCTGCAAGAGACTGCTGTCCACACTATGCAGGGACTTGCTTAACTCTTCTTCCCTCAGCGAAATAGCCAACAACTGGTCTACCTGAGAATGTTCTGAAAAAGAAACAAAATTAAGAGTATAACTGCACTTGACAGTTAATAAATTACACGTGATATCTAAATAAATACTACCACCTCAAAAAGTAAAAATAACATAAATTATGTCAAGCATCAAGAGTCATAAAAGAAGCTGAAAAGGAATATCTATGCACAGGAATAGTCACATCTACATGAAAGAAGAGCAAAGTCAAGTATTCCTCTTTGCAGGATCTCAGCCTTGATTCTAGTAGCTTTTTTTCCATCATAGCTTTGCCAGCACTCTTCCACAAAGATCTTTTGCTGAAGTACACGCGTACATAAAGTACAAATACATACTTTCCATTAATGTAATCAAAAAGGCAAAGGCAAGTTTAAGCTAAACAAGATTTAAATTATTCAGTTAATCCAGAGGCCAAGGAAAGGCAGCTTAAGAGAAAAATCCCAATGATAAAAAAATCATTTACTATTCAGGATGATTTTGGGCCATGAGACTCACGTTCACAATCTCTTGAGAAAGAGTCTTTGAGCACTGTACTCAGGAAAAGATCCTCCTATACTCCTTTCTAAAGTCCTTTGGCATTACAGACAGATTCTCCAAGCAAATTAAGTTTCAGTTTGAGCACTTAGGTTCGTTCAGGTTGTATTTTCCTCTAGTAGTTTTACTACAGTAATGATGATGCTGAAGCAAAGTAATGGGAAGGAGAGATTTTACTAAGTCAAATGTGTTACTATTCTCCATAAGAGACACTAGTCATTGAAGACAGAGACCAATAAAAAAACCCACCTTTTCAATTAGTGAAATATTAGTTCCCACAAGAATATACATATTAATTGCCCTGCATTGCAAACAACCCTTAATATAAATAAATAATTTTAAAAAGAGAAATGGAACATTTGAAAGCTATCTTCTGGACCCCAAATATATCATTACAGTGATGTAATGATTTAGTTCCCAATGAAAACATTTTCCCTAAAACACAGATGGTTAATTTTGGTTCGCAGTGATGTGGATGTGTTAGGCGCGTTTGAAAAAGACCTGTCTAATGCTTCCGTCAGGAGCAGGAAGGAGTGAAGCATTCCACATTCATTTCAATTAAGGACAGGGAAGAAGGAATCAAAAAATAAAAAGCATTGCTAGAGATGTCAAAAACAGAACACAGCCCAAGCTATGCAGACTACAAGTTTTCCAGTAAGACCAGACAGAAGTAGAAAGGGAAAGTTGCATGGCTGAATTAGAAGGTAGCGATGGGTGCTTCTCCCTTCAGAACTTTGTCCTAAGAGGCAACAAGCCGCTCTTCCCTGAGCAGGGGAAAGCAAAGGCCCCACCTGTGCAACTGGGAACACGAACTGTAGGCAGAAAGAAGGCACAAAGTCTTCCCTTCGAAATAACTTCTGACAAATTAAGATGGGACTCCTCAGAGAATAATCTGTTGCAGACCTGAGAGCAGTCCACCCCATGACCTTCAGTAAGAGCCCAAGAAGCACCAAAGTAACATCAAGGAACTACCATTTTAGCCAAGTCAAAATACTAGTAGGTATTTATAACTGCTATACCAGATGCACATATGTATGATACTCACTCACCTTTTTTACCTTTGATTTTTCTTCTCTTATTCTTTCTTTCTAGACTAGGGATTTCAGGAGAAGATCCCTCCTGCAAGTAAAATAATTTATTAACAAAAGTTACAAGAGCAATTTTGCCTAAATCAAAAAGTCAAACGTCCACTGTCTTTTCACGCATTACTTGTACCCACAGAGAAGAATATTCAAATAATTTTGCACATTCTTGTATAACTCATCCTTCCCTGTGCCCTTAAGAGAGGGAGGGCAGCAAAGCAAGTGCCATGTTTTCATCTCAACTAGGAAGAAATACGAAACAAGCCGAGAGCCTTCTACTTGCTCAGATATTTAAGACCACACTTGGGTCAGATTTCTGCTCTACAGTTTTAGTTGAAGGTCTAGAGGATTAAATCAACGAGGAATTAAAACTATCACTTTCTGGATATAACAAAACCATTTTGAGGACTTTGATGAGAAACATATTTTTTTTTTCTCCTTTGGGTAAGTCCAAGATAGAAGAGTGAAACAAATTCAGATTTAAGTATACCATTTTAAATACAAAATTTTGTAAAAAGGGTTGTCTTTCCTTGCTTGACCATAAAACCAGGACCATCTAAGGAAAACAAATTTCTGCTACAGCTTAGCCTCCATTTAGGTTTTGAAACACCAAGATCTTTGCTACAACACTAAGTACTTCCACAGATATATTTTAATAGCTTTCATTTACCAGCACAGCATGCCAGTTACCGAATCAAAATTAAAGAGCATTTGCTACTCCTACTAATTAAAAAAAGATTAAGCAGAAGTCCTGCTCTAGGAAGGCAGAAATGGAAAAGATTCTTAAAGAAAATTAAGTCAAACAAGCAAATTAGTTTGAGGTTATCAATGTACAAGACAATCAAATGGAGAAAGTCCTCCTTGCAGGGATCATTCCAAGGTTGAATGACCATTGACAGGGAAAAAAAAACCATTTTTAGCACATCAAAGCTGGAAAAAATTGCACACTTACTCCAGTTGCTCTTCGTTTCTTTCCAATTCCTTGGCTGTCATTCTGCTCAGTACCAGATGTGCAGCTACTGTCCGTAGCTGCATCTATGTTATTAGACACTGCAAGAAGTGAAGCGTTATTTGAAGCTGGACGATTTTCTTCTGAGATTTCTAGTACGTTTTGTTTTTCAAGAAGAGGTGTTCTCTTCTCTGGGCTCTCCTGGTCTTGTTTTGTGAGGCCCGTGACCTCAGAAGTGGCCTGTAGGCTGTGTCTCCTTCCACTAGTCTCAGTTCTTTCAGACATAAATGGTGACAAAGGAAGTGAAGACGTCTTCCGTTTCAAGTCAACCTCAATGTCAGCGCTTGCCTCATACACAGATGTTATGTGATGCGAGTGGCTGGCTGCAGTTATTTGCCTTTGCCCACTTTCTTTTGCTTTGGCTTGTTCACTGAAGAAGCTATAAGCAGAAGGGTTTCTGTCTGCAATGACACTGCTTTCAGAAAAGCTACGTTTTCTGGCTGAGCCAGGCACTGCTAAGGAAATCCCTTCCCACTGGAATCCTTCCAGAGTAGACAGATCAGATTCTTCACCAACTTCTAGACCCTCTTGATCGTTTTGAACAAGAGGCACCATTTCTATGCCAAACCTTTAACAAGATAAAAAGAAAAATAAGTACACATGTAACAAGCCAGCTAAATCTAAAAATAAGCCTTCTCCTTCCCCAAATGCACATTACTGTTTTAAGAGATCTGGCAACTCATTACACTGGTATTCTGCGCTTTCTGTCTCATCTGGTAATGAAATGTCTTTTGTGTATCACAAAATGAGATGTAGTGGTTAAGAACTGACAGCATGATTTCCAAGTCAGAAATCATGTTATTATAATTATTCCAAACCAAGTCTGGAATAAGAAAATATAACATCTTTTCAAGACACTTCAAAAACTTCAGGTTTATAGAAAGTTTCAGCAGTTTCTAAACACAAAACTAAAGTGTGTTCCAGATTAAAAGATTAACATATGAAGAGGGAATATTTATTCTGCTTGCATCAATGCAAGCATTTCTTGTAGTCCTGAATAAATGAAGAAATAAACAACTGTCACAGCATTGTTCACATCCTGATTGCATTTTTACATTCTTCCACTTACTAGAACTTGAAAAGCAAATGTATTGCTAGTGTCCATATTCAGATATTGAGCAACAATTATGAATCTATTAGAATCTTGTCTAAGCAGACTACTATGACTTATTTATGGATAGACATCCACGGCAGCAAGCAATAATAAAAACGCAAAATTATTCATCTATGCAAAAGATCGTGGTATAGCAAGCTTCATTCTGAAGTCTTAGTTGTAGGATTCTGGAATTCATTGCAGATTTGGAGAAAAAAACCACACACACACACACACACGAAAGCTACCAACCTTGGTAAACCTTTGCCAAGTTCCTGTTTCTTCTTGGTTACCTGCTGGATGACTTGATCCCAGTTTACATTTCGCCGGGAAGCACTAAGAATCTGCCTGAGGGTGGGTTTAAGTCCCGACTCCTTCTCAGTCTCATTTTTCCGATGGCCGCTCACATTCCGAATGCGCCGAGCGTTATTTAGATTGGGCTCTGGAAGATGTGTCCCGACTTTGCTCTTCAGACTAATATGTCTTGTCAGGTCTCTTTGCAGAGAGGCAGGGAGGCCAAGTTTGCTTAAATCAGGAAGAAGGAGGCCTAGTGACTGGCTTCCTCCTTTTTGCAGCTCATGATCTGAAGGATTTTCAAAACCTTCCATTTCAAAGTGATCATGTGACTTGACATGCTCTTCATCCCCTTCTCCATCCTGTGAGGAGATTTTCAAATCCACATGCAAATGGTCCTGACCGCTCGATGGAGGAACTGTGGATTCCCTCTGAAACGTAGAATCTTTCAGATCAGCAGAAGAAATACTTGAAGCAGTCGGTTTTTCATCATCTTCCTTTTCAGAGGTGGCAGGTTTACCTTCTGGAGTATCACAGGGTAAACAAGAACTAACAGAAGAATCCAACTTTTCAACTTTTGCTTCTGTCTTCTCTCTTCCCGTTAAATCATCATCACTCACATCTTCTAATGAATCTAATCTGAACTCATTCTTTGGTAATGCCTTCCCAGTTTCTTCCTTATTCTCGTCACTTGTATCCTTGCAAGCTGTCAAGGGAGCATTTTGCAAGGAATGGTTGGACTGAACATCTCTGGGGTTTTGCTCTGCTTCACTGAAGTTATTAACAGGCTCTCCAAGATTGCTACCAAGCATATCTTTGTTGTCTTGTAAGTTACCAGCACATGCACCATGCAGCTTTGATGAATAAGAGGAGAAACCGTTTGTTTCCAAATTCAGTGCATTCAAATGATTCTGCTCTTCACCGCTACTTGAGGATAACAGAAGCTTGACATTTTTTAGGAGACTGTTTGTGTCTTGCTTTGGAGAAGATAACTTCCTGTCTGTGATATTCAGAAGAGGGGATTTCAGTGATGGCATCCTATTACTTCTGCCATCATCTTTGTCAAGCTTTTCACCACTGGAACAGTCTTTCATTACCTTGCAAGAATCAAGGTGATCTGAGGTTACATTAGAAGGGGAAGACGCTTCCTGTTTTTTAAGTTTTGAAAGGCTAACATTGGCTTCACGAGTTTTTCCTTTCATTGATGAATCAGTAAGAGGCATTAATACAGAATCCATTTTATCTGGAGTTTTAGAAACATTATCTTCAGATCGTGGTTGCTGCTCTGCAGCTTTCTGGGATGGGTAGGGAGTCCAGCGATGTATTTTATCTCTGGAAGGACTGCCACTTTTTCCACTGGCTCTTGAAGTTTTGCCTTCTCGTTGCTTTGATGTACAAAAATCCAATGCCCCCTCAGAAGGAAGTTTATCACTAGTAAAATCAAACAAGTCACTCCTATTTTTTCGATCTCTGTACGGCAGAGCATCAATATCTTTCTCCTGCCGCTGCCATGCATATCTTTCCTTATTATATTTAATTGGCTCTAATGAATATGTATCTCCTGAGCTTCCAAAATTCCAGCCATTTGCACCATGAGGACTAGATTTCCAGTTTCCTCCATAACTCTTGGAATTCCAGCTGGAAAAATGACCTGTTCCTTCTGAGTGCCAAGTGGAATTTCTCTCCCTGGCACCGTGATGCCAATTTGATGTTCCTCCTCCCCGGCCACTTGGATGCCAAACATTTCCAGAATTCCCATAGTTATGCCGATTTGAAGAGCCTCCTGAAACATTCTGGTGCCACCCAGAGCGTCCCCTTGGGCCACCTGAATGTCTGTTTATATTAAGGTTCCTCTGAGAGTGTGAAAATTTGCCTTGTCTAGAACTAATATAATCATCTTTTTCCCACTTCCAGTCCCTTTGTGATGCATTATGATGATGCCACAATGACTGATCATAAGCTTCTCTTTCTTTGTAAGTAGCTCTTTCTTCTCGCCTTCTCTGTGATCTCCTATCATCACATTCTAATTCTTGGTTTGCACAGCTTGGTTCAGCTTGCCTATAAAACAATTCAGAAAAACCTAAATTCTGTTGCCATTCTACTGAAACCAAAAAGCCTCATGCATTTTATTTGCACTGGGAAGAAAACATTTCCTTTTTTAAATAGAAAGAAACAAAGATAACTTATTTAGCTGCTTTACTGTTCAAGCTTCTGTAGTATTTGACTTTCAAAACTAACGTCGTACTTTTAATTTATTTCAAAATTGCTCGTACAAGAACTGATTTAGTGCAGGGACAGTTCAATAGACTAATTCTTAAATATTTCTGTTTAACTCAGAAAAGAATATACCTTTCTATTTACTAGTTATTGGGCTAATAAGAAACAAACAAAAAGAAAGCTTCTTTCTGTTGTACAATCTTCGTAATTTGAGTTATGTTGACAAATGAAAAATTCATTAGTAGCGAGATAATTATTTTTTCTGAAGACTATTCTTTTGGTGTTAGCTAGTTATTCTACTTATTGGAGAAAGCAACTGAGATCATGTCTCAGTTTATAAAGCTTAATTTAAAACACAGATGTAATAAATACACAGAAGTCGTACCTCAGATCCAAAAATATTTTGTCTTGTTTTAACCAACAGACTCCAACAGACCACAGCATGCAATGCTGAGTCTGTACGAGCCTCCCAGAACCACTATCTACTGCCCTTTGGATAGTACTTGTGCTTGGCAACTCATCATGAACACGTGGTAAATTACCACACGTACATTTAAAGATAAATGCTACCTTAACACCGACAGCTATTCCCAGGGTCAGCAGTCTAAATGTTCTAAGTAGTTATTCTACCAAATGAGGAGTTTTATTAAAAGGTTTTCCAAAAACTGATTACAGAAATGCTTTTTTCTGACATTGAAGGAATACATTCAATTTAGATCCCTGGACAAGCAAGACAGGAAATTTTCACACTACTGCTCAAAAACAATTGATTTGAGTAAACTCAAAATTCATATTGTACGACCCTTTAAGTTTTCAACACATTACAGTTTTGCTAAAAGATGCACAAATAATTACTCTCTAATGGGAAATGGCCTACTGCGTAAGATAAAGTGAGTTCTAAGACAAGAATTCAGAGGAACAATGCCTAGGTGATACCGTTAAGTTCTAGGAGCTGACTCAACTAGATTATGATCTAATGGAAACAATTTTCTGTATTAGTAACTTAATCCGTATACTTTCTTTTGTCCCCCCCCTCCAAACTGGCATCCAGGTGAGAGAGATTTTCTAAGATTTTAGTTGCCTCAGAATACCTCTGTACTGACAGCATTACTCCTTTACCATAAAAGCAGAAAAAGTGGCATTGTTGCCACCTACATTGAACAATATGAAAACATGACCATCGTGCAGTACAGGGACACCCTAGTATGACAGGATGGTGTCAAAATCAGACAATCTCCACAGATTTGTGCACTTGGAGGTGCTAACTGAAATTTCTAGCCACAGCAAGAGCTGCTTTCAAAAATCACATGCCTCTCTAATACCATTGCCATGCCATAAATCTATTCAAACAATATACTCCCAACTGGAACATCATACTAGCAATGCGCACTTGCAGAGTCACGTGGAAGATAAAAGGCAGTATTTATTACTCTCTGCAGCCTTCCATTTCATAGTGAGCCACCAGAATTCTGTTTAGCTAATGGTAAGCAGTAACAAAACAGGTAAGAAATTTCAAGGATTATGGGATTTCAGTGTCATGTTGACAGAACAATCCAATTCATTTTAAAACCAGACAGATTAAAGTTTTATAACAAAGCGTGTTCAGCAACAGTTTCTAAAAGGCCAGATTCCTATAGACACCCTGTGCCCCAAACAATATTAGCACTACTGACAGATTTATTAAGCCTCTCAGTTAAATGGGTATCAAATATTAAAATAAAAACATTCGGGCTCTCAAAACACAAGATTCCGCACTGGGGACTCTTTTTATCCATAATGGAGAATAGTTGTACTTCCTTACTAGTAGCAGATCAACAGAACAAGAACATTGAGCAGAATCACATTTACATTTGAAACTACAATATCTACACAAGTCTCTTGGATTGTTCTTTTAACAAGTACACTGGCTACAGGCGGTTTACATTTCACGAGCACCTAAGCCTTATAAGTGTATTCCAACTGTGTTAAAAGCAAATCTATGACCTAAGAGGAGAAAGGAAAACTCACCGGATCTGTTCCTTCCTTTGCTTGATTAGTTGAATGAGTTCTTTGTCAAGGTATTCTTCTTCTGCCTCTTCTTTCTCTTCCTCTTTTCTGTCATGGGCATCAACATTGTCTTTGTGCAGCTGGCTGGAGATGTGCTTGGCATATGCTGACAAACCCACCAGTGTCACCCTGCACACCCGGCATTCGTGGTTGCTGTCCCTAGGAAGAGAGGCAGAAGGTGGACTTTCAACTCTGCCAACAGGCATGGCAGGTATCTCTGGTCTTACTGTGTTTCCTCTGAATGTGCTTGTGTTCAAGGCAACTAGGTTTTGCTCAGTATATTTAAGTTACTTGAATTCTCTGGCTTTTTCTTTCAAGGTCTAGTTTTTTGATGGTCAGTTTTTAAAAGATTTTTTTCCAACAATCAAGAGGTAAAAGACTTGGTAATAACGCTGCATTAACTGGGGGGAGGAATTCTTCTTGAATTGTTGTACTCAAAATCTTTTCAGAGGAAACACAGTGAGCGAGGAGGCACAGTGGAAGGCTTACAGAGCTAGCAGGAGCTGCTCTGAAGCCTATCCATGGTGCCAGCTGCACTGGGGAAGCCTGGTGACAGCTTCTACATTTAATCCTTGCCTTGAGCCTTCCCCCAGTGAAATTTAGAAAAGGGAGGAGGCAGTACATGGATACAGCCAATCCTGACACAACATAACCTAAACTGGGACAGCTGAGACTGCTGCCTGGAATCCAAGGACTCCACAGCACAGCGAGTGATGGGAGGGTGTCTTCAGTTCACTGTACTTTATTTGGTTCAAGTGTGCATGAGATCTGCTTTCTACTTTAGAGGCCTTATCTTAAAAAATACAGAAATTATTTCAGCTGGAGGAAGTGGACAGCTGCATCAGACAAATGGCTTT
>VYZM01021936.1:186229-233230 GCA_013398915.1 Dromas ardeola | reverse complement strand
TTTTTTTTTTTTATAAATTCAGATTTCTAAAAATGCCTTATTTGTTCTCCTGGCAAATCCTTTCAATACTACACTCTTAAGGAAATACTTTGTTAATAACAAACCTAAACAAGGAAAGTATGTTCACCAGTTAAAAAAAAAAAGTGAGGAAAAACTTAATGAGCACAATCCACTGCCAAATAACTCAGCAGGACCAAGTTAGGACTCGCTGCCCGCCTCCACAAGGTTTTCTTCATAAAAGCAGATCTGCATACCCCCATGGCACACTTGAGACCAAAGTCTTGTAACAGTAACATTATAATACACACACATGGCTGGAGTAAAAAAAACAAAAGGGATCCATAAAGGAAAAAGGCAGAATGAATCGCTGTTCTTTAGAGAAAACTTAAAAATAGAATGAGAAAAAGATCCAAAGATGCACCTTCACTCAAGATATTAAGCCATCATCCTTATTGGAGTGCTTAATGGAGTGTCAGCAGCTATCCTTTATTTATCCTAGAAATCTGAGGTTTTCCTACTAACACAGTTGAGATACTTAACCAATGCAGTCATTCAGGCACAGCTAGAGAGAGGTTTATTTTAAATAGAGTAATTAATAAAAATTACACTTTTTACATTTAATTTTTTTGTCTTTTGCAGCCTAACTAATTTCAGATGAAACATTTGGATAAATTTCATTTACAAGGCTTACAAATTTAGCCTGTGTTTTCCAGAGAGGGATGTACTTCATTTTGCACACTTCACACTCACTAATAATATTCAAATGTTCAAAGCTCAGATAGCAAACATATAGTATCTCATTAACCCAATAAAGATAACCGAATACAATCAGCAAATTTTCCTAATGCTATCGGAAGAATCCTCTCCACATTCATAAATGGCACAGCTACGTGTTGCTAATAGGACTTATTTTTAACTTAGGTCATCGCAGAAGGCAAACTGCAAATAGGGAGCTGGCTTCTTGCTGAAAAAGGTGCTCTTTTTGCATAACGTTCCACTTGAGTCATAGGGACACTTAACGAGAAACGTACCTCAGTGGTACTAATTAGGTTTTAAGAGAACAATCCAAATCCTTCGTAAGACCCGTGTTACAATTCTTTCATAAAACTTTCATCATCCTCATTTATAGACTTTATAATAAATAAATGTAAGTTTTGCTTGCTTTGGACAAAGCCAGTGAGTTAGCAGCTGGCCTAAGGACAAAGAACTTGTTTCTATCACTTCTAACTTGTGAGTTACTAGTTACTAAGCTGTGATTCTTGTACCAACTGGTAAGTCTGGAAGGAAAAGACCTCAGTGGGTAGAATTCTCTGTCCTGCTCTTAATCTATATGAACCTAAAGAAAAAAACAACATTATTTTTTCCTATGCAAACAACTGCTTTAATTGAAGATTAATTGGCTGGGAGTTTAGATAGTTAGAATTAAGGGAATTTTTATTTCCTCCACTTCTTTCTTTCCTCTATCCCTAATAGTATCAGCCAGAACTGGGCACACTCCAGGACACACACTGATCGTGTCTACACACTTTCCCACCTTACAGGAACACTACCCGATATTAGTTGTTCAACAAGAAGGCCAAAAGTAGTTCAAAATAAACAGGACAAAAGTATTCTCAGTATAAAAACATCCAAGAGCTTTATTTACTGGATGTGTACTTCAGATGGCAGACTCAATATCCCTTGTACAAGAGCAATATTTCACTTTCAATTTAAAAAAAAAGACAAAAAAACCCACTAAAGCTTTGTACTTGACTCCTTAGATATCACATGGAGTAAGACTTCAAGAAGAGAAGAGCCTCAAAATGTTTCAGAAAATTATTCTAGCCCTCAAGATTACTAAATTAACTTTACAAGGAGAAAAGTGTGAACCAATGTGTGCATTTCCTTTACTTCTTCCCTAACGGAAGTCTAAAAAGTGACTTCTAGTTGGATATCAAATTTGAAGGCAGTGAGATGCTGATACTACACACTTCGGTGGTATTATCCTGTTACACAATTCAACCACACTCAAAAGGCTGTTGCTTGTGCTTCTTATTTTCTACTTGGAGCACCTTTTGCTTTATAAAGCGCTAAGAATCCTAAAAGACTTCTACTAAACTTAAATGGGAGGAAGAAGCAGCACAGGGGAAGAGAACAAGGCTGCTGCAGCACAATGAAAAATGAAGTTCATTATTATTTTTGAGAAAAAACATCTTCTGTGCAGTCTTCTGAAAGAATCAAGACAGTTACCTTAATAACAGAAAATGTAATGCTGATGAAACTAATTTAATTTAATTTCAGTATTATGGAAATGGAAAACCAAGAATTGTCAGATCACTTGCAAGCCACTCCAGACACAATATATAACTTCTAGAAACTACTGTTACCTTCAAGAGTCGTGAACAAAAAAAATAGTAACTTAGAAGGCCAGAAATAGGATGGAAAAATGTGTGAAATTTTAAGCTGGAATCCTCACCACTTTCTGTGGTAAGGATCTCAGAACCATTGTCAGAGGAAGAAAGTCCAGAACAGAAATGCGCTACAAGTTAGCTGACCAGAAGCCCTAAATCAGTGTTTAGTGCTGAGGATGTTCTGGTTTTTGAGCAATCCCTTCCCAGCTGTTCAGTAACAGAACAAATCCGTTTCACGCCCAACAGGACAGATACTGAATAGCATGACACACTTGATTCCAGGCACATATTCAGAATGTTCCTAGCTCCTAAGACCCCGTTCTGTGAGGCACTGCAGAGAAGAAAACAAAATGATCTGGGTTTTTTTGGTTCTGTCTTCTTTTCTGTTTAAATAAGTAGCTGAATTCAGAACAACAAAAAAAATCCCAAGAAGGATAGGGCTGCGTAAGGGATAGCGATGACAGGGGAAAGAAAGAAGAGACTGGAGAATGTGAGGAATTTATCATTTTTATGCCCTCCCTCTTTACTGCAAAGGAATTCTTATTTGAAAAAATGAAATAGCTTCCAAGAGGCTGCTTTCATACATTTTCCAGTGTGACACAGTAACAACTTTATTAATCTGAACAAGTTGCAGATTTTCTGAATCCCACTAAAACAAATTTAATTTCAAGAGGAAAAGATCATTTAATTTTCTTTCCAATATATTTTAACACTTTGATAGTCCACACAGCCCCTGCCTAAAGACAGGCTGATGACAGAGATTCTGAAGATGGAAGTTCTTTTCCCAATTTACTAACCTGTTGTGAAGACCTGGACAAATTAATCAAATATTCAATGGAAGTAGGAATCAGACAACAGAGGTTATTTACTGACAGTTATTATGCACATATCTTTTTACTTATTGTCCTGCAATAAAGGTTATTTTAGGGAGAAAATTTGAAGTGTTAGAAGATGTAAGTGGGCATACACATATGCTCCAGATTTCCTGGAAGTCTTAACCCAAAAACATATTAGGTTGCTGATTTAGATGAACTACAGCAATACTTTGCAATTATACAAAACAGTAGTATAAAATACTATGCGGCTGGCTCAAACAAACATCTTCAGCTGTGGCACATATGTAGTATGAGCCTGTACTCCAAATGCAGACACTTTTCTGCAGCGATATGTATGCTTTGCATATAAAAAGTTACTGAAGAGAAATAAATTGCAAAGTTCCTCTAGTTTTGAAACATTATAAAACAAAACAGTTTAAGAGTTTTACTAGAATTCAACCTAGCACAACTTAACTAGAATTAGTATCCCACATCTCTTAAGAGTTGAAAAGAGGATCACTTCTTAGTCCTTTAAAATGTGTTTAAAAGGGATTTCCCATTTCCATATAAAGTTTGTGCTGCAAGATAATTAAAAAATTAGTCTGTAGGTCAAATACTTAAGTGCAGACTATCTGATCTCTCTGGCTACCTCAGAACCCATAGACCTGAAAGCACTTCTAAGTGCACTCTGGTTACACACTGATTCCATATTATCAGGATATTCGAATACCCCTTAACTCCCTCCTCCTGCTTTCCAAAGGTTCTAAATAAAACCAAGGACACCAGAAGGAAAACACCATCCACCATGGTTAGGCCCCTTAACCAAAAAACTGGACCAGGGTGGCAGAGGACAAGGCAGTCACTCAAGCAGATGCAGACTTCACATCCAAGATATCAGTCTTCTCACAGTGGTCTAAAAGATCAACAGTCATTTCTGTATCATTGAAAACTTTTAAAAAACATTTTAAAAAGGAAAATACCAGTGTTCATAATTCTGCCAGTAGCAGAATTCTAGTGCTTCCAAGAAACCAAGCATGAAACTGACAAGACCTAAAAAACATGGGTTTTTTTAATTTTATTTCACTGCAGTCCAAGAAATACAGGAAAGTTTCCTTCCACATCACTGCTTGCCTCCTGAGCTTTATCACAAGGCATGCAACTAAGTGGTGCATGAAAATCAATTGTGCAATGCAGCTTGTATGGGAAATAGGACATGAATTTTTCCAGAGTGTGACATACAAACTGCATAGAGAGGAAGGATGCAAGGTTGTTCTCATACCTCCCCTTCAGGTTTTCAAGTTCTCTGTGGTGAAGCATGCTTCTCATGTGTTCTTCCATCTCCTTCAACATGGGGGAAAAAAGTAAAATCGGTAAAAAAAAACCCAAAAAGGTGTATCATATTTGAAAAGCTCACTTTTGAGAACCCTCCTGCCTTGCAGGAAGATGTACTCTACTCCTGTAGGGCTGTGGCAGTTGCCAGTCCCGTTTTGACCATGAAAGCACAGTAGTCTCACTCTCAGGAAGTCATATAATATTACCTTTCCTGAGGAAGGATGCACACGCGTCATTAGAATTCAACAGAGAGGAGCAGAATTCCAGGAGACAAACAGGAATGCATGTAGCAAAGCTTATTAGACTGATTTTTGACAAATTACTGTTGATTACAATTTTTATTAAAAGTCTTATTGATACCACTCTCCAGAATCATAATACTTAACACACTGTTTTCCTGTGCAATCTGAGCAGTCTCTCTGTATTTATATAACGACAAAACTGTAATTTCATCATCACATACTATTTTACGCTGCTAGATGCACTTCAGAAACGGAGATGTGCAATAACATGTCAGTTTGCTGTTTCCAGCAACCTTGATACGTGAACTGCAGTGGCAGTATAATTAATTGCCTATCAAAAAGAGCTGCTGGAAGAGAAAGAATGTTTCTAATTCTGCAAAAGAAAGCACTTCAGAAGATTTAACTTTCTCTTGGTGTTTGAGCCAAAGCGCTTGGAAACCTTCAAAGAACAGATACTAATCACTATCCTCTTCAGTCCTTGCAATCCCATCTGCAAAGGGAAAGCAACATCTTCAACTTTCAAGAGTTGTGTGAATTAATACATTGGTATTTGCAAGATATCCATGTGCCACGTGGCTAAGGTCCATTAAGTTTCAGTGCAGGCGACGCAAGATATGCAGTATATAGAAGATAACACACCAAATTTATGCATTAATGAAAACACATGCTGTGCTGCATAATTCCACATTCTGTATTTCCATATGGAAAGAGATCTCCCAAAAGGAATTAAAAAATTTGTGTATTACAGTACTCTTAACATAGCACAATTTATAGCCAAACAAGTCTGAGTGCTTTTTACTTTATTATCTTGATACAACAAAATGAAAAAATAATCAAAGACTTCAGTATTTTTAACATTCAGAATCAAGCATAATGCCCAGCTCATTTCAAGAAAGATACTCTAAAACACATGCAAATATATTATTTGATTTGTAATGGACCTGCATCAATACTATTCCTGCTAGAGGAAAAAAAATCCTCATACTTCACACAATTTAAAAATGGAAGCATTGCCTACATTTCATAGTAGTATCTTCATACTGATATCTACCGGTAAATGTAAAGCGTTAATTATTTACCTTTTTTGAGTTGTACACAATGTGACATAATATGCATTTTCGTTCTCGAACCATGCTTATTGCTCTGGAAAGATCTTATCCCATGCCTGCAAATAAAAATAATTTGAAAAGAATCAACATTCAGAGTTACTTCTTTTTTTTTTTTTCCCATTAATCTGTTTTAGTAAGGAAAGTAAAAATAAGTTACTATTCATGAAAACACCTGTGCTGAGTTTCTTTAAGAGAATACATACCCCTTGTGCATAATCATTATTTTTCAAAAAAGGTAAGGTAGTTCTGAATAGTCATCTAGAACAGCTATAATAAAATGTACCCTTCCCTTTCTTTCATTTTGTTCCTTGTCCTCCAAGACATGGCACTCATTCTAAAAGCAAACAGAGATCTGTAGGAATCCTCTCAGCTACTCAAATCAGATTAACAAAACACTTTTCAACTAGGATGATGAGAGGGAGAAAAGGAATTGGGGAAACGAAGCAGGTCGAACTCAGATCTTTATTTTGGTATACTGGTCAGCTCAAGTAAGATATTTATACGGCCCTAGGAAAATGAAATGAAGGCGGTTCATGACATCAAAGACCATCAGTCTTTAAGGTTTATCGGTCCATTTATTCACCATAAAATAAAGCCTAAAGTGATTTAAATTCAGTATTTTTCTCATTAACTTCCATAAGAACTACACATATGCATGTACTGAAATACTCAATTTAGAGATACATTCTCTAACACCATGCTGTACACAGGCATCTTATGTATTTGAATCATTAATAAAAGTTACTGATTTTCATTAGTTATTCCCAATGGTACAAGATTATTCAAAATTTTGCACCATAATATTAGACATTTTAACACTGATCTACTTACGACTTGCATATACGCAAATGAAAGCAGCAGCAGCTCAAATAAAATGCTGTTATGTATTTTATCATAAAGCTGAATTCGTTAGGAGAGCAATTGGAGAGGTACATAACAGTCTAGGCCACAATACAGAGACGGACATGCCTGCATAAGTAACAGGGTATAATCTTTGCCCATTTCTTTCTCTGAAAAGACACTAAAATGCAGAATGATCAAGCATTATAGTAACTTTTTATTGACTTACCAGAGGCAGTTCCTCACCCTAAAGTGAAAAGAAATAAAAATGCCTAGTAGTAAAAAGATACATATCTCCACGGAAAAAGACAAACCCTTCCAAGCTTTGCTATCTTACATTAGTCAAATTCAGAGATAACCTAGCTAATACCATCAAACTTAACCTACCAGAGCCTTCTTCAACAGATCATCTCCACAGCTCACTCTATAAAGTTAATTCTAATTATTTACCACAACCTTCTGTACCAGGGGCATCAAACCCTCCGAATCTGGTACTGACAAGAAGCTGTGAGCAAAAGGATTTTTACCAAGTCCAGATTACCTAGAGTTAAAGCAGCTCTGACATTCAGTGGTACTGTCCAACGGTAAACAAACAAAAATAAGCACTTAAAACGACATCCTATTTCCAAAATGCAGTTCTTTGACAAATAACTCTTTTCCTCCAGATTTGCACGTCCATTTACAGTTAACATATGCACCAGCATCTGTCCAGCCTAAAGGGGAAGGAACCAAGAATCGCAATAGCCCTTTCACCTTTAGTTTCTCCTCCAAAAAAATCCACATCATCGTACCAGTACAAACACACTTAACACACAACAGGAGATTCAATCATCTTCTTATGTTTAGCATTCCTAGGGTGCCATTCTTGATCTCACCTGATGGCGTTCAAATATGCATTCACAGCTTTATCACATGGGCACCTGATGTATTCGAATCATTAGTAACAGCTATTTATTTTGACAAATCACCCCTGACAAAGGTACAAGATCATTCAGAACTTTGCACCAGCCTAGGTCATATACAGCATGCATATAAAATTATATTATATCAGTAATGTGCATGCAAAAGCACCTGCCTTCATGGAAGGTCAGAACACAGAAGTTTTGGAGCAAAGTATTTTGCAATCATTTGAAACCATATATAAAGAGTATAACCTGTTTTAAAACATATTTAAACTGAGACCAAAGCTAAGGAAAATTTAAGCTAATATGAGTAGAGACAGAAAATGAGATATTTCAGCCTCATGGTTTTCCAGTAGGTTATTAGGTGAGTACAGGAGCACCTCATCAACATCCTGTTCATACACAGATCATCTGTGCAGCTCTAATGCAACAGAGCTAAGAGAATTATTTATGATGATACACAAGTGACAAAGGTTTAGATGCCTCCCCAATACAGGAGTGCTATTTTAATGTGATTAATTTGAAGTAACTCCTGAAACGCAAGGGCGCTAGTTCTTGCACCAATTTCAGGTATTTCCTTTGCATTAAAATATTCGCAACTCCCCCAACATTCTTCACTAGCACTACTTTGTAGTTTAGCAGAATAATTCCCTACATGTGTTCAGGATCTTGTTCAAGATTACTCGACTATTTACAGAATTCACTCTGCACAAGAGTGGAACAGCAGCACGGGACTTTAATCAGGAAAAGCAGGCCAGTAAAGTATGGTGACTTGCTCACACCAGTTAGCACATAACATGAAAGAGCTTTCACAAGTAAAGCTAACATTACACCTGTTTTGGCTAATTAAAACATATAGTAACCATACACGATTACAGGAAGAGTTTTAGGCTAACTGCCCTATCAACTGGTCATTACTTATGACAGAGTACTAAAAATACTAATGGAATTCAAATGCTATTGGATGTCACTATGAAAAGTGAAACTTTCATGTCCACAGAGAGAAGCCCTCAAAGGCAAGGACTCAGAAGTTCAGAGATTTAGTAGATGCTACAGGGTCTGGAAGAAGACTGACCCATGTTCTATTTCCAGAACACCTCTTGACTTACTGTCTACATAGAGATAAACAATTTTCCTTCATCCTTAGCTTTCTCCCAAATCCTGCTAAGAAACCCAAGGCTCACTTTATTGAAGTACTTCAGTTTCACTGTAAGAGAACTTTCATGAAGTACTTTGGAAATCATTATAAATTCAAGGTACTCCCTCATTCACTATGCAACAGTGACAAGAACCAGATGCTTTTGAGCCATGTAGTCAGTAACGGCATTTCATCTCATCATACACTGTTCTGTTCAATCACAAAACCGAGAAACTTGCTAAATGTAGCTTTCTCTACATAAATGCAGGCATATTTGAATTCTTAACACAAAAAAAATCCCATACTTTAAACACCGAACAACCTTCAAGCTTTTACCAGATTTAACAGTTTGTGCTATTGAAATCACCAACTTGCTGCATAGCATAGGAAATTACCTCTTATGGGACCTTAACGGGAAAACGACCTACTCTAAAAATGAGCATCAAACTGCAAGCAAAGATAAGGTTTTGCCAAAAAGAACCCACCACCATATAAAAGAGAAACATGTCAACAGCAGAATGTAAAGCCTTCAAACGAGATGTTACAACAGCTTTCTATTTTGAGGAAATGTAACTGTTCAGTGGGTGATTTTTTAATGTGTGTTTTAAAGTGCAGAGATGCATTTTACAACAGTATGATGTAAATTCAACTTGCCCATAGGCTGCACCTGCTCAGAGCTTGGAAACACCACACAGTTTTAATCAACTTAAGCAAGTCTGCTACAGAGATTTTGGAGAACACTTCTCACAAGTAAAAATAGTCTACAAAGAAAATAAGGCATTAGACTACTTCCTGATACAACATCCATTTGTCCACAGTTATTCAACCTTACCGGATAACATACATTAAAAATGTACGTCAAGGTTAAATCTGTTACAGAGCAGTGGCTGAACACTCTGACTATATAAAGCCACAAGTGCCATGGAGTGGGGCGGGCAGCCCAGCATTCCAGCTGCCTAGAAATCCTCAGGAGGCCTCAACGAGCTCAGCAGTGCTGGCCTGTCTGAAGGCCTGCCTAAATGCTGCACGTCCCTACAGACAGCAGTGGAAACTCTACACTTGACAAGAACAGGAGTCTAGAAGTTCACTGTGGCAGAATGCTCTGCAGTAACGTGCTCCTCAGCTCCTCACAGGGATGTTGTTCCTTTTGCTTTAGTGACCTCTCCTGCAGCAACCAATTGCACACATCCTAGTTGAGCTGTAGAACAGTAACACACGCTGGCACAGCCATGGGAGAGGAGAGCAGAGAGGAAAGAAGCAACTCACCGCAAAGCACATCCATGAAATCTTTAGTTGGTTGATGGGAGAAAATGATGGACACAAGCTCATTTTGACCTGGAGAGAAGCCTTGCTCAGAAGAATCAGGAATGGAAGTGTATTTAGGCCCTGGAAAGCACTTAAACAACCACTGCTAAGCTAGACCAAAAGTAATTTGATTATGAGCATAACTTATTTTGCTAATCTGCCAAGACGACTGGTCTTTTCAGTGGAAAACCTGGAGAACCCCACATAGGCCTTTAAAAGCTGTATCCAACCACCTGTTGTGATAAACAAATGTTACAAAGCAATAACAATTGCTAATCTAACCAAATAATAATTTAGTAAAGCCTAGTAATAGAGCAAGATTTTCTTAGGGAAAAATTTTATCACTATAAAACCATTTCCCTGTATTACACACTGCTTCAAACGTCAAAGTCCTGTACCGCTGTGAGAATGCTGTACAAAACCAAGTAATTCATCATAATGAGACTGAGGACTATGCTCAAATTTCATCACCTCGAGCAGAATTTACGTGGAATAAAGCACTGACATTCAAAGCCTATCTTTCCTTCCCAGATTAATTGCCTTTGAGGCGTCTGAATTCGCTATGCATTCACTTGCTGGACTGTAACTTTACCAATTACCTTAACATTACTTATGGGCATATATGGGAAGCACTTTAACCTTTCTACTGAGATGCGGATCCGTACAACTTCACCTGATCAACAGCCAGAAACTTACGGACTTACTAAAGTTAAGTCATGACTAACAGCATTATCCTCCTCTAGCACACTATCATGCAGTGTACAAACTA
The DNA here is from genome assembly GCA_013398915.1 of Dromas ardeola. Lineage (NCBI taxonomy): Eukaryota > Metazoa > Chordata > Aves > Charadriiformes > Dromadidae > Dromas > Dromas ardeola. The sequence goes on along the minus strand of VYZM01021936.1, from coordinate 222,388 downwards.
CTTCGTAGTCACAGGGGGTTTTTTTAACATGGCAAAGGAGATAACTTTGCGCAGTATTTAAAATACTTGTACCAGAACTAGGACTTTTAAGGTAAATTCCTCCCCGCTTTCCAAGATTTAACTTCATCCTCATGACAGACTGAGGGTACTCGAGACCCCTCGGCACTGAAAAAGCACCACTGCACAGCAAATGCTGTAACTGGGTGCCCAAGTGCTCAACTACTTTGACACTGAGCCAGAAGATAAGAGTTATTTCATAGATCAAAGTTCTTTAAGTTCCCGTTAAAAGCAATAAAGTTGACTCCACTAACTAGCCTAGAAGACATCTATCAGAAACTGTTTGCATGCTATCCCTTGAGTACGGCTGGCTTTATACAGGGAAGGCATACTGGAGATAAAGAGACTGTAGAGAAATACCTTAAACAAACAGACCAGTGCAGGCACAGAAACACCTGGCCATGAACACAGAGTTTTCATTGATATGTATTTTTACTTCAAGTAAGTCTAAGAATGAGGTACAGACCAGAAGAATATATATACCTTAAGTCACAATCAAACTGCATCTTCTAATTCCCTGTATATAAGCAATGTTAATAATTTCCTAATAGCCGAACTAAATTTTCCTTGCTGTAAATTGAGATTATAATTCCTCCCTTGTGAAAGTAAATACCTTATTGTTAACTTGCTTGTGATAGCTTTTTATGCACTGGAAGATTCAGGGATATACACCGTCCTAATCGGAATGGAGAGCTGCGCAGCATCATTGCTGTATGATGTCATTTAGGACACCTAAAATCCACCCACCTGGAAAGCTTCTGTTTTCCCCTATATTCCCAGTTCGTTTTTAGACATATGCAAACTCTTTATTCAGATATTTTTCTCAAATACCACATTTCCTGAGCCTATTAAAATTCCTGTTCCTCTTTCCAAATTGCTCACAACACTGTTAAAAAAATGTCCAAAACTGGACAAAGTACTCCAATTAAGACCTCTATCAGCACCCTTTGCAAAGCGGCATTCTTTGTGCCCCTACTACCGTTACAGCCTCAAATATAATTGCTAATGATCGAGACAAAGTCTAATTAAGAAGCAACATAGTGACCCACAATATGTGGGACTGATAACCTACCTGATTTAGATATTTATGTGACTTACAAAAGAATTCACGTCAGCTTATTCTGACAACCTTGTGACAATTTATAAAAAGTTCTTCAACAAACAGACCCTTATAAGACTGACAGAAATACGCATAAAATTAAGTGGTGGGTAACATTTGGCTGTATCTTTTTTTTCCCTTCCTAGGGTATTTAAGCTCATAATACCCTTCACAGGTACGCATACTATGTCTCTTTATTGGAAGTTACGAGCAAGGACTCGGAAACCAAATCAAAACAGACTACTCTATACATCCCATCTGTTGCAGTTCCACAGAAGCAGATACCTGGCCTTGGCAAAATGACACAGATTCCCTAAGAAGGATCTACGTAGATGCAAGAGAGCCTGTAGAAGAGCATTCAGTCATCAGGCTTCTTCTATTTATTAAGAGTCATTGGAGAGTGATCTGAGGCACTCAAACCAACGTAGTCAGGTCACATGTCAGTGTGTGGAGCTTTGGTGCCAAGTAAATTCAAGTTAAGGATCCCAAACATTAAGACAGCAGTCATTAATGACCAGGCAATAGAAATACAGGGGTCTGTCTGAATTCTTACACCTCTGCAAGACAGGCAGTTTGCCCCAGGGCTGAACATTACAGGCTCCATCAGCTTGGGATTAAAATGTAAAGTAGTCTAGGACTAGATGAGAAAAATCTACACTACAAATATGTAAAACATTTTCACAAAAACAAAGAAGTTATTTGTAATGCATAGTATCCTCTTATTTTTCTATAATCAGCTTGAGTCAGATACATCTCAAATCTTATGACACCATCTGGTGGCAGAGTTCACCATCTTGTGGAAGATGATTGCCAGAAGTTAAAAGGAATTTGATTGCAGGTATCTTATTAATTTTGTCTTTACACAATAAAGTGGAAAAATACCTTAATTTTACCTAGGTGAAGTTAACTACAAGTCTTAGCAACCCGGTACACAATCTGGATATGTATTTATAGGATAGAGGCCACTGTTACTCTTTGTACCGGATATCAGAGCCCTGCATAAATTAAAATGCATTTAGCTGACATCTCTTCAAACATGTGACATTCCTGGACATACAGGCTAGAAGTTACCTGAATTTTGATCACAGTGACCCCAGTAACAAACTAACATAGTTTGGCTAAAACCAATTATTTGTCCAAATTGAAAACTCTAGAACATAGCACTTATTTAACAAACTTTACATACAAAAAAATAATTAATATCAGTCAATAGAACACATGTGGTGATGCAAATGCAGTTGCCTTTTACTGCTAGTTCAACTGAAGTGAAGCAAGGACAAAAAAAAAAAAAAAAGTAATACAGTTGCCTTATAGGAATCTATTTTCCAAGGTAAGAAGTTATAAAGCCGCAGTGCATTGCCCTGTAGAACCTGAAATATTCATCCCAAATACTGCAGTCCTAATGGGGAGATAATTTCAGAGTTCAGCAAAACGATAAACCAAATTTTTTTGAGTCTTAACTGTTTTAGACTAGGACCTATCAGTTCAGCAAAACGGTCAATTAGTTTAATACAGTAATTGAGGCTTGACTGAAAGTAGCAAATGACAAAAGAACAGAAAAAAACAGCAAAGATGTACGAAAAGCAGTCACAGGGACTCATGCTGAAAACCTCAATGCTCTTTTCTCTCAGGTCACTCCTCAGAACTCATCTGTTCTACAAACTTCTTTAAAGCTGCACTTCAGAAGGGGTAGGATGGAAGGTGAAAAGAAAAATTTCTTACTTGCATGAGACTGCTGTTGTCAAACCACTATCAATCAAGTATATTGAAGTATAAACTTTAATCATCAATGCTATTTCTATCTAATGTTCATAAACTTTTCCAAATTGAAGTTCATAGTTTATATTAAGAACTGTTCAGGGGTGCTTAAGTTTGCATGTGAACTACCCTGCTTGCAATGATGAATGCTTACTTTTTAAATACCTCATATTTCATTGTACTGTTAAGGCATGTTTCACACTATCAGTCCCAATCGATTTAGGTTACCAAACATTTATCACCACACTCATACATGCTTTCACTAGGACACGTCTTTTAGCTGTATGTCATGAGGAAGGTAACTAAGCAACTCTGTACCCAAAACCACACTTCAGCACTAGAAACGCTTCTGGGAGGCAAGTAGAGACAGCACGATAACTACACATCTGCAAAAGAGAAACTGCTCTAACAGAGCTTATATTTAACCAGATAACAAAGTTCAGGGATCACTCCAGCAATAAAGGATGCTCACAACGCAAAGCAAGACGTATGCCTGCCCCAAGGCAAGATGCCAAGCTACAGCCCACCTAGGCCGGGCCTGCCCCGCTCCCCTCCCTAGGCCGCCCCCTCCGCCAGAGCCGGAGCAACCCCCCATCACCCCCGCAGCCGCCATAGAGCTCCCCGGGCCCTCTGCTCCCCCTTCCCCCCACCTCCGGTACTCACACATCGCACCCGTCGCCACAGCAGCAGCCCGGAAACCCATCCCCCTGCCGGCACCGAGCAGGCCCGGCCACCACCTGCCCCAGAGCCCACCACCCTCACAGCACCAGCGCCGGGCCGACCCCACAGAGACCCGCGGCGCACGGCGGGGCGGGGCAACCGCCCGGTACAGCCAGTGAGACAGCGGGAAGGTGGCCGCGCTGCACGCCGGGAGGGACGCCGGCGCCGCCGTGGTGCCTGCCGGGAAATGTAGTCCTGGTGCCGGGACACCTGGGCAGGGGCGCGCGGGGGACTTCATGGCGAGGGCAGCGGCACTTCCCTGCCGGTTGGGGGCATTTACCAACCGATAAGGATTGTAAACGTTATTATTATGCGTAAGTATGGCACTATAAACATAGTGCTACTTGCTGCCACTCTAAAAAGCCAGCACTGAAGACCGCAGGTACCTCAGCAGCGAGAAGCCAACAATGACGTCATGCTGGGCCAGGGCGGCTGCGGCTGGAAAACCCATTCCCCCGTTCCAGGAGCGATTTGAAGGACAGAAGGATATGCTCACACATGCTCATGCCCGGGCTGTGCAGTGTGTGATAAGCTTTGATCCACCGGCGTTTTTTAAGAAGCCCAAGGGGGCTCCGAGCACCCCGAGAGAACGGGGAAACCAAGGGGCGGTTGCGAGGTCGCAGTGGTGTCACTGGATGAGGGACCTCGGACAGGCTCAAAGAGCCACGTCGGCTGCTGCTGGCCTCGATGCTGCAAGAGCTGCCGGCACCACTCCGAGTTATCAGCCTTACAGCAGTTACAGGATCCGAACGGCAGCCCCAACAGGGAAGAAATCCTCCACAGCTGAGAAGGAACACCTCTCAGGAAAGGTTCGCTGGCCCAGCCACAACAGATGAGGCCTGTGATTCCGAATGGCGGCTTTCCCTTTCTACCTTCGTTCTCTGGTAACAGCAGAGGGGCTCACACGCATCCTCTTAATGGAGAGTAACTTACCCAATGTTATGGTTTGAGGAACCCACAACAATTTATTGTCATTTAGACAATTATCCTATTTTCAGTAATCCCTCCCCGACTGGGAAGGGGAATCAGGAAAAACAAGGAAACCTAAGGATTGAAATAGATTTAATAGAGGAAGACTAGATAATTAACATCAATAACATTAAAGAACCAATATTGATCCCGATACCAATACAGATATACAAGAATTATACTCAGCCAATTCCATCAGCAGGAAGCTGTGCACTCCTGGCAGCATACAGCAAACGTTGGACACTGTGAGCTTCGGGAGGAAGGGAAGGGCTCAGGGGTCTGGCACTGGGGCAAGAAGTTCTCAGGACCACTATCATCAAAGAAGAGAGAGGACTTTTCAGTAAACTTTGCAATTTATATTTATTGTGACATTCATGGTACAAAACAATCCTGTAGGCCAGCTTGGGTCAAGTGCCCGGGTCTCGCTCCTCCTCATCCCTATACCTGGCAAGGCTCGAAAACACGGAGACCTTGAATCTCACATAGCCTAGCTGGCTATAAAGTAAGTATTTTCACAAATTCAGACACTAGAGTCTTCTAAAAGCACAATTTTCCCAGGCGTTAGAAATTAGTCCTGTGTGGTTCAGCCCAAGACACCCGGAGGAGAACCCCACTGATACAAGCAAGGCTGTTTGTTTATTTGTGAACGCCGCACCCACGCCCTGGCGCATGCGCACAACCTCTCGCCTGGCGCCATGTTGGGTGTACCAGGCCCTGCCCGGGGGTGGCGGGGGCGTCTGCTTTCCTCCGCCATGTTGGGTGTGGCGGGCGGCGCCGCCGCTGGGCGGTGCTGGTTCCCGCTTCCGGGGGACGGGCGGTGAGGCGCTGGCGGGTCGCCGCTCGGCAGCGGGGGCGGGCGGGAGATGGGCTCTTAAAGGGACGCTGAGGCTCGGCGGTGGCTCGGCTCGGCGGGCTGTGAAGGGGCGACGTCCGTGCCGGTAGGTGTATGGCGGCCGGGGCTCTCTGTGCCCCGGGTGGGGCATCGGGATGGGGGATCCGGTCTGTGGGCGCCTCCCTGCCGCGTAGCGCCCCGGGCGGGCCCGGCCCGGCCCAGCCCGGCTCCGATCCACGGGGGCCCAGCGGGGGCCGCCCTGCCTCGGCTCTAGGGTGATGGGGTGGCCGGGTGCGGGTCCGGGTCCCGGCAGGGTCCTCCGAGTCCCCTCCGCAGCCGTGGGCCGCGCCCGTCCCCTGGTGTGCCGGGAGGCCTTCCCCGGCCCTCCCCTGCGGGGGGCGGTCAGGTGTTTTGTGCCTGCTCGGTGAGAGTCCTCGAGTTGAGCTGTTAGGAGGGTACGGGAGAAAAATTACACCGTCTTAAGCTTGCGTGACGTCCTGCTGCCTTTAGACTAACCGGGGAGATGCTGTTCTGATACGTAGTAAGCAGTAAACATCAAATGTAAGCTGTACTTTTGTGCTTCTCTTAATCGTACATCTCGATGCCCTTGGCACTTCTGGGAAGCTAATGAAGAGTCAGCTTTATTTTTCCCTTTTTCACTTTCATTTCTGGTTCACACAATGAAGGCTATCAAATCAACACATGTGATTTGACAGCCTGAGCAAATGAACTAAAGAAACTTTGGAAATTTCTTTGTGAAACTTCTCTAGCTACTTACCTTCCTCTTTTTCAGCCTCTTAAAAAGGGTAGTAGATGCTCAGTGTTCAGAACTAAGCAGCTGGGTGTTGCTTTACTTCTTCATAAACAAACCTCATTCTGTGCTGCAGAGAGAACAGCTATGTAGGAAGGTGTTTAGGGACAAAGGAAAAGCCTCCTATGATGTCAATTGCTTGATTCATTGACTTGAGCAATTAATTGCTTGCTGACAGTCTAGTAACCGATTGTGTGCCTGACCTTCCCTGCTCTGCAGTTTTTGAGGTAACTTTTTACATAGCACGGTTTGTGTCATTAGAAGAAATGGAATCTGTTACGGTTTGTATGTGGGTCTAGGGTTGACTGTTCATTTGTGTTGGCCAATAACTAATTTAGAGGAGGTATCACGAGGCTTTTCCAGGGACAAAAATTAATTGTTGAGACAAGTATAGGACTGAACGCACTGCACAGAGGAGGTGGCATTACTAGCGCCTATTCTTTGCACTATCGTCTCTGTGCAGTGTGTTCAGGAAGCTGATAAGAGAAAGCAGGAAGTGTGCAGAGTAGTGTCTTGTTCTTGGGTCCTGGCCTCTTCCCCCAGGGTCACAGATGCTTTATTCATTTATCTTGTACACATTATCATATGGAGGAGTACATTCTCGTGCTGATACCTTGTACCACCCTGCGCTAGCTGGGCTGAATTTCAGCTAGCAAGTAGGATAACTGTTTGCCTTAAGGGTTTTAAAAAAACAACTTCTACATTAGTGATAAGAATTCGAAAGAACAAAAAAAAACCCGACCCTTGATACAGAGCCATCTAATTGGTAAACTGTCTAATTTTTAATCTTTTCAAGAATGCACAGAAATTTCATAGTTAACATTCACTTTTTTCGAAGAACATTGTTTCATAAACTTTTCCACCTTTTGGGGAAGGCAACAGCTTGCTTTACAAGAGAAGGAACTGAGAGAACATTCATGATCACCTGAGGCTGTACCAATTTGCTGATGGCTAAAAGCATAGCTCATGAGATACTGCCTTTCAGTCAGTTGCTGCAACAGCAGGGTTATGTCATCTCCTAGTTCCTACCTTTGTGGTAAGATTACCCAAAAGGAGGCATAGGCTGCGTTTCTCAATCATACTTTTAGATGTATTGGTTAGTAGCCATTATTTAAATTTTCTTCCTTGGTATGTATATGAAATGTACAAGGAAAGAACTAGTGAACTGGAAATTGTAGGATTTTAAGGTTTAGTACTTTGGTTATTCTTACTACTGGTTTATGTTAAAAGGATAAAGTACAAGTATTTCTTTCTGTTTTATCTGAAATGAAGAGGTAGTCAAATATAGTTATTTGGAAATAGAAAGGGTAGGATTCTTTCATATCATGACTTTATAAAAATTAATAACTTGGACATACATGTATGAAAGTTTTTCACGCAACTCTGTTGTGTTTATTTCCTGACTGCCAAAAACTTTCACTAGATTTTGAAGAGGGAAGGAATGTGAAGATGTAAGCATGGGGTCTTGCTAGAACACTTTGTAGAAGTTGTGTGGCTTTCATTCACAGCTTGGAAATTGCTCCTTTGAGAGAGAGAAGGAAATTATTCTAGAAGGCAGGCTTAAGAAACCTTACGGTTTTGTCATTAAGCAGATAACCTTACACCAACTTCCAGCTTTGTCTACCATGGCCAAAAGTATTATGCTGGCTTCTTCTTCTCTCACTTTACTTCCTACCCACGAGGAAATTGTGGACCTCTTGCTTATTCTCCATTATGGACACAGGCATCGAGGCACAGCCTGTTGTTTGTTGTTGATGTTATCAAAATATCTTTAACAGAAAAAAATAAATGTTTGTGCTTAACTTCTAGTTTAGGGTTATCAGTGAAAGAGGAAGAAAATTGTGGTATTGATTAGATGCATAACTTGATATAGAAGGGGCTATGTTCAAATAGAAGACCCCCAGATGGTGAGGAATTAATTTATGATATTTAGCAAATGTGTGACAAATTTCTGAAAGGCATTCAATCTGTCAGAGGCACAAAATTGCTGCATGTCAGCCAGAGATGCTGGACAAAAAACTTATGATCGTTCAAGGTGGGTTTGTGAAAGTGCAAGCACTCAGAACAGTTTATTGGTCTGGTGCAAGTAGACCTGTCTCGTTGAAGCAAACTTGGCACTTTTGACAGCCTCTTCTGCCTACAGTCCTTTCCAGATACGGACTATGTAAGTGTAGTTGAGCAAGCACTTTATTAGGCTTTGCGGTGTCCTGCAGTTAGTTTAAATTCACAAAGATCAGCAAGATGAAAAATTCCTATGGGTTTTGAGTGCTTTGGATAGCATGGCCTGAATATGCCATAACTGTCATAAAGCAAGGAAGTAAAATTTCTTTTTTTTTCTAGAGCTAATAAGCCTTAGAATTGTTTTTCAGCTACTGCTGAAAAGCATATTCAAACAGCCTGTAAATTGTCTACTATAGCTTTATTACCTTGAAAGTGTCTTGTATGCCTCTGAAGAGTGTTGGGATGGAAAAACCCTTGAAAAGACTATAAACCTCACTGTTGTAATGGCTTTTGAAACTTGTTTACATTGGAAACTGAGTGTTAGCATAAATAGCTGGCATCCAGTTTACAAGTAATTCTGAATGAAAAAGAAAACAACTGTAAGAAAAACCTGTGGTTGTGCAGAGGAGTATCTTAGATCAATGACAGAGACAATAAAGAAAGATTTCATGTTAATTTTTTGCTGTGTGCTCTGGCAAGATGGGTGGCAAAGATAACTATGCTGTAGCTGGCTGCATAAAACAGTACTTTGATCTTGAGGCTCTGTCCATTCAAATGCTTTTTTTCCCTCTGAAGCTTTTTAATGCATCTATTGTCAGGGAATCCCAGCCAGAGAGCTGCTGTTGGATAAAACGATGCTGTCTTAGCTTCCTGATCACAAGCAGATAGTTTAAACTTGGAGACTTCTACATGCAGACAGTAGTCTGCTGTTTCTGTTGCACCCAATCATGAAAGTTAAGGCTTGGCAAGCATTAGCTCTCAAATCAGTAGTTGGGGCTGGGGCAGAACTCTGATTAAATACTTGTGACTGATCCACCTGAATTGTGGTAGTGTGAGCAGTACTTTCTCCAAACAAAAACTTGCACTGTACTCTCACAGGATCACCCTATTGCTGATACAGACAGAGCCATAGCTCATACCAATCTGTGTTATTTCAAAACAAAGAACCTACTAAAATGCTTCAGCTGCTATATGGGATAGCAAATTAAGATCTCTAAGCCAATGATGCTTTGAAAGGGTCTGGCACCATCAGCCCCAAAGTGCCTGTAGTGTCCCTCAGAGACACCTTGAGGTTTTAAACAGTTCTGCAAGATCACCTGTGCTGTGTCTTTTCCTCAGCCTTCTCCACCCGAACAATTTCACATAGGAGAGTGAATTGAAGGTTTTTCAGGGGTTTTGGAGCCATGGCTAAATGCATAGTAAGTGGGGAAAAAAGTCTTTGCAGACACAAATTTATTTCCCTTATCTCATCGTTCCTCTTGTCCAAGGACAGAAGTAACTTACATCTAACCTATCCTCAAGTGGCTTGCAGAGTAATATCCTAATTTTAATATGTATTATAATAGCGAGCTTATAGGATGGCTTAGCACAATATGAATAGTCTTGTGAAGAGATGACATCTTATCTAAAGCTTGTGGTCAGAATTGGAATCTAAAAGAACTTTTTATGTGCCTACAATAAAACATGGCAGAAAAGACAAATTCTTATGATTTGCAGGCCCTGCATTTATTTCTTTGCTGCTCTTGTTTCTTGATGAATTTTTGTTTTTATAAGACAGTGATAGTTAAGATGAAGAATATGTTGTAGTCGTCTTAGTTTCCTGGTAGAAAAGTTTCGTGAGGCCTGTTAATTCAAGAAAATGTATTTTTGTAGCAAGCTTAGTTCTGCATAGTCTGTAGGTGCCAGGTTTTCCTGGGTAGAGGGGTTAAAGGTTCCCAGTTTTCAAGGGGTAGAGGTGGGTTGCACTAAATGTGTTTAACTTCAATCCTTGCAGTCTGGTAACTAAGTAAATACTGCAGAGTACTTTTTGATAACAAAAGGTAAATACAGCTGACATTACATCCTTCTTTAAAGGAGTTCTACTTTGTATTTAGGCACACTAGTTTCTTTAAAACTTAACACTCTAGAGAGAAAATAAACTAAAATGGCAGAATGTTGTTGCAATATCATTATGAAGTCTCTTTGTAGGCTATATTCTTTTTTCATTGGTTACTTTGTGGCTAGGATTTTTAAAATAATAGGAGAGGGAAAGCGAAGGGCATTGAGCATTGATATTAAAATAAATGCTTGCCTTAGCAAACCTTACGCTATAATAAAAATACATGCCAGGAATACTTTAGACACATCATGTATTTTCTCCCTGAATATCTTGTCTTTATTGAGGAATCTTCATGTCTTGAATATAAAATAATTTTGTCATACATCATTAACTTAAGAGCTGGATACCTCAGTGGGTGCTTTATGATTCCTAGGCAGAAAGACAGAGGAATGAGTAGCTCTTCTTTATGTATGCACACTGTGTTCTGTTGGAATACCCGAGCTATTATTTCAATACAAATGGCCCCATCTTGGGTATTCTAACTTCTTCTTTAGAGATATCTTGCAATACAGGGATCTGCTGTGTTCCAGCTATTCCAGTTAGACATGCAGTTATCAAGCATGTATCTCCATCTTTGGAAACAGGCTTTTTTGAAAACGTTTGATTTCTTCTCAGTTGATCCTGTGTGCTTTTTTGAATGTTACAAAATGCTGTGTGGTGAGAAGTCTCATTACTGCCTAGGGAATATCTCATTTCTATTCTGCCTCGTGGCACTCGCTTCCTCTGCAGAGCTACTGTGCAGGTTGTGTGTGTTAACAAAAGCAGTGCTGGCCAACTGAGTTGTACAAAGTAATGGAAATAAAACTATGGCTTTGTGGAGTCTACTGCATCAGTTCGGGATATTCAGCTTTAAAAGACATTATAATCAAGCCAATTCAAAGAGCATGCTTTCTTAAGCCTGTCTTAAGAAGAAAATGCTATCTTGTTTTACGTAGCTCTAATGGCTGAAAAGTGAAGGTGGGTAAGCTTGCTGGGAAGCCTGGAGGGGGGGAAGGTTCTGTCACTGTTTGCAGTGACATAAGACATCAAGAAATGATCAGAAAAGACCAGCAAGTAGCTGTACCCTGTTATCCATGATAAAAGATCATCAGAACATTTGTCTCTTAACTAAGTGTTCTGAGTGGTTTTATTTAGCGTCCTCCCATATAGCTCGGTTATCCTGGCAGTTGTAAATTGGACATATGAACTGTCACTTAGGATTATGTTTTCATCTTGCAAGAGGCAAAACACTACAAGTGTCCAAATATGAGCATCAGAAGATAAGCACTTGCATACCTCAGCTTTGAGGAGTTCTGGAAGTAACTATTTTGCTCTGTATTCATGATATCTGTTATGTAAAAGGGGTTTTTTTCCTTCCTATCTTGCAGCTGGATTTCTTCAGTGTTAGGTCAATTCATAAACAGTGTCAAGACCAAATACCATTGATTTAGGGGAAAAGTGGGAAGGATGCTGTGGATTTCCGTAGAACTTCGTGCTGTCTGGCAGTGGACTTGTTCAGGAAGCTGTGAGCAAGTTAGGGGAAGGAAAAGCTTGACTGTCAGCTCTTTGAACTGGTAGATTCGGTGGCAAGTGCTTGTGTTTTCAAGCCGTTGTCTGGTGTCAAATGCAACTTCAGACACTTTCTGGTTTACTGTGTTACTAGTAACTTACTTATGTCAAATAATGAATTGTTAGTTCCTTAGTGAGCTCACATAAATAGGACAAAAGTGGAGGGGGGGGAATAGTTTGATAGCTAATAGTATGTGAAGGAGCTACCTTATGTCATTGCTATGTCTCTTCGTGTAAGTATTATCAGATTTCAACATGGCATTATCTTTCATAGGACTTTTAATATCGCAGTTGTCAACCCAGCGTGAATTCAGTATAGTGTACGTGAGCTTCAGTCCTGAAGTTAATTCATAACTGTCAGCTTCCATGAATATGGAAACTGTACCACCACCACTTACAAACTGTACCACCAAGAATTACTAGCTTGGGAGTTGGAAGTGATGGCTGTTGTCTCCTTCCTTCTTCTTTTTCAGCCTCACTGCTGGTTTGTTTTTCAATGGCTTCTCCATGAACTTGTCGTTCTAGTAGCACAGGACAACATTCTAGCAGTATTGAATGAAACACAAAACTCAGTATCTGGCCTGATAAAGTACACCTTCTTTCTTCTGATTTTGGGTGCTTTCTTGATGTGAAAGTAGCAGTATAATGTATTTGCAAGCATCTGTTCAAAGATGAGAGTCTTATTACCCATGAAAGACTTATTTTATAAACAAATCCTTCCTATGCATGCTTGAGAATATTATTGTCATTGCCCTTGCCTCAAAAGCAAAGAAATTGGTATTGTAGTGTGTAGTGTTGGCTGCAGCATGGCTCTTGGGTAACACAAAGACAGCTTCTGAGCTAGGGCTACATCATGCGGCCAGCAGTTGTGGTCATGCTGGTATGTGAACTCCTGGGTAGGCTGAACCCACAGCTGCAAAAGGAAGCAGGACACCAGGGCTGCTGAAAAAGAAATCTCCGGGTCGCACTGGGAATACAGCTGCATTTCCGGCCCTGTTACGCAATTACAGTTGGATTCTTGGGAAGCTGTTGTATTCATTGGGTGGGGATATGGTATCCCTTTTGCTGTCCAAGATGAGACGTGTGTGTTATGGCTCCAAGCTGTGTAAGTACCTGACTGCGTGGCACCCAAAGTAGAGAAAGTCTGGCCAAACCTGCAACAATTACAGTAATCCAGATATTGCTTGTTCAGTGCAACTATAAAATTAAAATTTCATTGTCTTTCTGAATATTAAGTAAACGTGAGGTCTTTACCCAAAGAACTAGCTTGATGTAATTTTTCCTGTGCTTAACCTAATTCAGTGAAAATAGGTCCTTTCCTCCCTGTCCCTGCTTTAATGGTCCTTAGCTGTGCAAAGCAGCTTGAAGGGCATTCCCAAGTTCAAGGTTGGGACTCAGCTGCCCTAAATAAACTTCATCAAAGGAGCTTAAACTTGTTAATGAAAAGATAAGTCACTGATTATGTAGTGAAATTGGACTACTTCAAACTGAGCTATTAGAGCTATTGGAGGCCTTGTGTGAGAAAGTTTTTGCCATCATTTTAAAAACATTGGACAAACTTGTGTTGACAGCTACTTAGAAAAAAACCTCCTAGAGACATAGTCTTAGGCTGGGGAGGTATGTCAGGTGCTGAAGACCAGACTTGCTGAAGTCTCTAAATTCTGAAGTACTTCGGCTGCAAAGGTGTCTTGATTTCAGTTCACCCTCAGGGGTACACATACTTTGTGCAGAGAGCTGTGAACAGCATCCATTCTTTAGCTAACAGCTGAGTGAATCTGCATGAATTTGCCCTTCTAGGAGCAGTTGCTAATGCAATGAGTTACCTCACTGTCTTCTAAAATATTGATCTTGTCGGGGAAGAATGGAACATAGTTCTGTTAGTCAAGCAGAATGTTGGAGTGATCTTAGTGGTAACGTAAACTTAATTTGGAAGCTACCTGTGTGAAAGAGCAAGGATTAATCTAAAGTTAAGGGGAAAATTCATTAAAAAAATCCTCTTATCGTTAAATTCTTTATAGCCTGGGAGCTCTGTTTTCCCATTGCTAGGAGTGCCAGCTTTATTAACATTCCTCCAACAAAAATGCAGATTCTTAGCTCTAAAAAGCCTGGCTCTGATAAGAATGCATTTATTGATGGCTTGCTTTTTCCTCTTGTCTCTTCAGGCAAAAAACTTATGTCCTGTTTATAGCAAAAGTTAAATCATGGTGTGTTGGGACTTTAGTTATGAAAATCTTGAGCCTGTCCTTGTTATGAGAAAGGTAGATTTGAAAACCTTTGCTAGAGTTGCAGACATACGATTTGAAATTTTTGCAGATCCTTTTGCATTTGAGGTATTCATTATATGTAAGAACTATTTCTGGAGTGTTACTGGAATCATTTTGGGTGGTGCTTGATCTGTGAAAGTGTTTCCCCTTCTTCTGACTGTCTGTTGAAATCCCTCAAAGGGAAGGGGAAGAACACTTAAAGCTACTCTAGTAACTTAAATGCCTTAATGAATTTCTTTCTGGATTACTGCGTAAACCAACGTGCTTTTTCAAAATGGAGAAGCTTTTTATTTTAAGACTTCATTTCCTGATTTTTACCTTAACTAACAATAGATAGTTTTCAAAAAATGTTTAGGAAGCCAAGTCTTGGAAAGGAAACTATTTCACATACTGATTGTTCTGCATTTCTCTTACCTCCTCAGTTATGTTGTATCAGATGAATAATTTTTTTAGTGCCTTCTAGTCCTAACCAGGTGTTGTACTAAGCAGAATATATAGGCTTTCATTCTTTGAACTGTCTTCTAGTTTCTGATTCATACCTAGTATCTCTTGTTACAGGGGGAAGATTCTCTTTAACGTGATTGCTTACAAGTAATAGTTCCTCATCATGGCTGAACTGTCACCTGAAGAAATTCAGCTGAGGGCCAACCAGGTCACTGATGAGGTAAATATCATAGGAAGCCATCTGGGATTACAGTACTTACCTGCCAAGATTACAATATCTTTTACAAATAAAGACAGTCTAGGGTTGTGATTCTGCAAGGGTATAGCTTCATACTCTCACTTTACGTGGTAAATACTGGACCGAAGACTACTCCTAAAATTAAGAATGAATTTAAACTTCTGAATTGTAAAGCCCCCTACTTGACTGAGTACTGATCACCCAGTCCTGATTATCGAGACAACACAGGCTGGGTATCTACATTATTCTTAATTGTGTTGACTTCTTTTATTTAACTAGAATTCATTTGAATATCTTTTCTTTTATAATGACTTTCCAATGTGATAAGCAAAGTACTAGCAAGTACTAAACCCCAAGGGTTTACTAGCTGCTGGAAAAAAAAATGCTAGTATGCTGCTGCTATGACTGTGTTGTAGTGTGTATTATATATAGACAGGCTGATGAACCTTTGTATACTAGTTGCCTTACTGCAGTGAACTGGTAAAGAAGACTTTCAAACACTGATATATACTGTTAACACTCATTTTAAAATTCTCTTTCTAGTCTTTGGAAAGCACAAGGAGGATTCTTGGCTTGGCCATTGAGGTAAGGAAAAGCTTTTGAATTCCCTGGGAATTTATTAATTTAAGTATAAGTAGCAGCATGTTAACTATCACAAAGTGACCTTAATCACTCTTTTGTCTTTCTCAATATTAGAAGTTGCTAGTTTAATTCAGTAATAGAGTTGGAATGACTTAAAACACAATGTTTTCCACATTATGTAAAGTCAGAAGGATCAATATACTTTCTACCTGTTTTCGTCTTAAGCAAAATGGCCTAATCTCCAAATGCTACAGATCAGTTATAAAAAGTCTTCTGTCCTGGTCAGTTTACGTCTTTGTCTGCTGTATCACTTGCTTCTCATAATATCTTCCGTTTTGTCTTTTAGCTCACTTTGCCTGTGAACAGTGTGAAAATGTCTTGCTTTGAGGAGGATGGCAAGACAGTTGGGTGGGGTAGTAGAGGGTAGGGCTGCTTTTGGTTCTGAACAAAAGCAGTTTTACATACACCTTCTTACAATCTGTTCATCAGTTTTAACTTTAAAGATAGTGAAGTATGATGATGAAACTTAACACCCTTATACATGACTCAAAAGAAATACTCTGTATTTTGAGTTTATCTAGGTGATATGTGAGGAATCTGTTCCTCTACACTGTTAGGGCTTGCATGCCCCACTGTAGAAATGACTAAAAGTTTACTTTTGATGCTGTAATTTCAAAACATATAGAGCATCCTGTTGATAGGGAGTAAGATAAGATGGCTGTTTGTCAGCTCTGGTAGACTTAAAGCTTAACTGATTCAGCAAGACAATCTTGCTAGTACTTGGCTATGCCATAGACAAATGGGAATGCAGAGACTAAGCAGTAATGCCTTTTGAAGCTAATGCCCAGACTTTTAGTGCTGAAGACTTGAGACAATTTATTGTCAGCGTGAGAACACTGAAAACATAATCCAATTAATAAGGACCCAAAAGTGTTTGGTCACTACTGCTTCAGGGCCTGTACTCACTGTCCAGATGGTAGCAGGCTGCTGTGGAACTAAAGATGCTACTGTTATCAGTGAGGCATTTGAATCACCATAGCCTAATTCATACCTCTCAAACACATGTTAAGAACATGTAATGAGCCAACATAATTTCTCTTGGTATCATAGTTTGATGATTCATAGAAGCTAAAGTAACTCCTAACATAGGCAGTTCTATGCTGCCAGTTTACAGTAAAGCATGGGTACAACTTCCGTGCTAGAGTCAAGACTTTGAGCCAGCAAAGTGCTGTACTGTGCTTTATTCCTCACTGATGATTTTTTTTGCTTGGTTCTAAAACTAGGGATGGGCTATTCTCTTCCTGATCTCTTCTGCCAAATTCTCAAGAATGGTTTTGCAGGCTGTGTTTTCTTTTACTCTGGCTTCCAGGACTAAAGGCCTTGTCAGCCCTATTGAAGGGTGTAGGAATAAAGAATAAACTAAATGCTACTTTTCAAAACCAGGCACAGCTAGGTTTAATTTTTTAGCTTGATGTTGTCATATTTCAATCTGCGTATTACAATTAATTTTATCATCTTGTTGTTATGTGTGTTAAAAAAAAAAACCAAACCAAAACTCACCAAAAACCCCACTAATTGAGATAGGTTAACAGGTGAGATTATTATCAGCCTAACATAGGATCTAATTTGAAACTTAGCATAGCTTTACTACAGAAGTTATTCCTAGCACAGTGTTTTAATATGAACTTGGTTGGCTTATCAAATCTACTATAGAAACCTTCTGATTTTGCACTGATGTATTGAAATCTAGTTTTATATCTGCAAATAATTTTATTTCTGCAGTCCCAGGATGTTGGCATCAAAACTATCACCATGCTGGATGAGCAGGGAGGTGAGTTCTTCCTTCTTTCTCTCTGACATTAAAAATCAATTTTATGACTAAGAAAAAGGATCATTGTGCAAGAATTGTTGCTGAAACTAAAGGCTTATTAAAGACTACTTGTGTGAAAATGAGATTTGCGAATTGGTTATTCCCATATGTTTGTAGTATTTAAAAGAGGTTTTAAAGTAGCTGAGAGACCATGTTAGTTAAAATATAATACAGCTTTGCTACAGAAACTGTTCCTTTCCGCCAGGAAAGGTGGTATTTCTGCATTAGTTCTAAAAGCAGCAACAGCAGTGCTGCGGTAAGGATAGGGAAAATCTTTTTAATGTAGTAAACAAAACTGCATCACTGTATATCACTGAATATCATTCCTAAAAATAAAAAAAAAAATCCCAGAGGGCAGGAAAGAAAATAGGCATTAGTCTTGGTATGAAGATAGAACTAAAACTTGTAAGTTCCTGCTTGAAAGAAATGTTAATATCCTACTCCCAGCTTCCTTCAATCTGTGTTTATTCAGATTTCTTGTTTCTCTTCTAGAACAACTAAATCGCATAGAAGAAGGCATGGACCAGATAAATAAGGATATGAGAGAAGCTGAGAAGACACTGACAGAGCTCAACAAGTGTTGTGGGCTCTGTGTCTGTCCTTGTAACAGGTCAGTTGAACTGGGACTTGAGTCTGAAGTTCTAGAATATTCCCAACAGCTACTGTACTGGGAAATGGTCTCTAATAAAAGAGCTAATTAAAAAATGAAGAATCTCTAGGAAAGCTGACTGCTTTGGTTTGTAGAGCTGCACGCTTTTAAAATTTTATGAGACTAGCTAAAGCTTAATTGCATCTAACCATATATTGGACCCCTTTCACTGTAAACGCAGCTGCTGTATAACATCCTGCTCTAATCTCCTTAAAGCTTGTATTTAGTAGAATACTATCAATGTCCATACAGATGAGACCAAATTGGAGTGCAAATAGCTATATGTAAGTGCATGTCTGTTAGAAATGCAACTGCAAAAATCACTTTTTTACAAAAGTACTTTTGTACTAAACTAAAAGCAAGAAAACTTCTGTTTTGGAGAGGGAAGGTAGTATTGGTTCTCTAGGTATTTAAAAAATGTTCATGCTTTAGGGAGGAAGAGAGTAGGAGAACGCACGTTGGTGTTAAAGCTTTAATCTTTCACTAGTGACAACATAAATTCTTGCAGACCTGCTTCACAGTACCTTTATAACATCAGTATTATGGCTACTGTATCCAAGTCAGTTAACAGTAATGTAATCTTTTGTATGGCGCTTGGTTTGTACTTCTAAACACCTAAACAGCCTAAACAATGATCAGGAACCAGTATTATAAGGAGAACAATATTTTTTTTTTTTGGATGTGTGCTAGCTTTATCTTTAAGCAGCAAAGTATTCAATTGATTTGGGTGAATTGGATGTGATCATAGTTCTTACAAGTGAAGGAGAAAGAAGTTATTTTAAGAATGTGACCACTGAAGTGAATAGTTTGTGTATTTGTTCACTTTTGTAGCTCTCTAGCATGAGCAAAATGACCTTATCATTCAAATGAGAGGTAGCAGAAATTTAGGTAAAAATTCCTTGGTATAGCTGAGTCTACTTATCCAACACAATAATACTTTGAGGATCATTTAAGGTAGTTATGAATGTGGCTTCTAAGGTTGAAAGTCTTAGACCTTTAATATCTTGAAAAGGCAGATATTTCTGTCCTGACCTCTGGATAGGTGTGCTAACTGTTTTATATTAGTTTTATCAAGCTGATGGACTTTGAGCGTTTTGACACACTCAGTCTTTGTTTTCTGTAGTTGACAGTCTTATTTCACTTAAGCTAAGCAGCTTATTGACACTAAGCAGGCTCAGAATTTGTGAAATCTTGTGGCACTCCAAATACACAGATAACAAAAGAAATAATGAGCTGTATACAAAAATAGACAGTAATGTGCAGAAAAATCTACTGGATAGGTAGAGGGCAATGAAGAAGAAGAAACTGTGAATGTCTTTCATACATCTACTGGTACATCAATTTTTTCTGACAGAGTTATTTGCCACCCAGTTATCTCCAAAACTTTTCGGTTTTTGCATAAAGCTAAGTCAGAACACTTGCTGAAATAAATACTGCTTTTCTCATTTCTCCTAGGCTTTAGATTATTTATAAAAGCTTTGTGAAAACACAAAACACTGGCAGTGGCCTAATATAATCCATGTACTAATAACAATTTACGTGCTTGCTGGTCTTTACTCTTCTTTATTCTCCGTTCTCTCCTAACACTGACTCTTGCTTTCTAAAAATGAAGACCAGGATAAGAAGCTGTATTCACTTAACTGCTGAAAGCGGATTTTAGGACAAGGTCAGTCTTATTAGTGCTGATGTACATTTAACAAGCTGTCTGAAGTGATGCTTCTGTTGGATTTGTGCTTGCACATGCATGATGTCTGCATGCAGGTCTCCTTGTGACTGTGATGTGTTGTAATACTGATGTGAATGGAAAATGTCAATTACTGTAGAGTGCATTAGCTGTGAAAATGAGCAACTGCTTGAGCCCTTGCTGGTTTTACAGGCTGTATAAATTGCCTTACTCTTACAGAAATGAAACATAAGAAAAGTGAATGTATTTGAAAAACATGAATATTAATTTGAAAAACAGCTGTTAAAAAAAACAGGTGGTGAGAAGCTTTGTTCTTAGCTGTGCTTAGTTTGAGCAACAATTCTTTCTAGCTGTCTGCTTTAGAAAAGTAGTTTTCAGGCCAGTTGTTCAAGAAATTCCTCACAGTTACCTCTGGCACCTGAGATTTTGCTAATCCAGAAGAATACAAGCTCTCCTGCTGTTGCTGCTTTAGTATGAATGAAATTAAAATATAATGCTCGATCTAGTTGCTGAAAACATAGAGATCTCTATGTCCGTGTATCCACAAGGAGCTAGAATTGAGTCGTTTAGGCTTCCTGAGGGTTCTGCTGGGAGCAACAGTTCCATTATGAATTGAGAAATTATTCAATTTCTTCCCCTTTTTGTATTCATACTATGTTACTTTTCATAGGGTCTGACCTATGAAATACAACTTCCCATTTTGATTAAGTAAATGCCAGAGGAATGAGAAGAATATTTGTTCATTACAGCTATTTTCACACCTCTTCAAATGTGAAACATCTGGGCTACTGAAAGGCACTATAGATACAGAAATTGATTACCTATAATTGTAAAGTTAGTTCTACTGAAAGACACTACAGATTTCCCTTCACAGGCTTTTAAAGAAGCAGAAAAGTCAATGGAGTCTGGATTAGCTAGTTTAAACCTGAAAATGCCAGCAAACAAGGGGAACATGAGACTGTTCTTCTCAAAATATGTTCTTTGGCGTTCATGAGAACTGACCCCAGTTTAAATCCGTTATTTTTCTGTTATATTTTCTTCCCCTCTTGCTTTTGTGGGTCTGTGATTCTTGAGATTGCTTCATATCAATGTGCTTTCTTTAATTTTTTTTTCTCTTCTGAATTATGTGGTAAAAGTGTAATGGTAAGTTGATGTGTCACTTTAATGGATCTAATGCAACTGAATTGCAGAATGAAGGAGCTATTTAAACATGATTACTGTTATTTCATAATTAAAATTAACCTGGGAAACATCAACTTTAAAAAGAAAGACATGCCAACAGAAAATGTTTGAGAAATAAAACAGTAAAGATGAATGTTTTTCTTGTTTGCTGTAGCTATTTGTATTTGAGGGAGCTTTTTTTTTTCATCCCTGTTTCTTTCCTGAACAGTAACTAACCCTGACTCTAGACTAACTCCTGTTGTAAGTGCAACTTTATCTTAAGACAGTGGAAGTTTCCTGTTACTGTCATAAGCTTTGCCTCTTCTGGTAAAGTATATTACTTAAGGGAAAATACTGTGCTTGTATAAAAGCTTAAGACCAAATTAATCACTGTCCCTAGAGTAAATCAGTTATGTTTGTACTATCCTGATATAAGAAATTGTATTGCATAGACAAGGCTTTGTATATAGAAAAACTAATCTCTTTTAGGCACAAGACAAATGTTTCTTAAAATTCTAGATTAATAGAGAACTTCAGCTAGGAACCTATATTTCTGATGTAGCAGTTCAGATTTCTTGGTTTTATGGAGTAGGACGAAGAACTTTGAGGCTAGCAAGGCATACAGAGCAACCTGGGGAGATGGCACGGAGAACTCGGCAGATCATGTGATATCCATGCAACCAAGAAGTATAAATCGGCAGCAGCCTCAGACTTCTGGAGGACCAAGTGGCGGATATATTACAAGGTTTGCTTCTTCATATTTCTTGATTTCAAATGCAGAAATCTTGAGTTACCAGTTGTTAGCTTCTTTCAGACACGTTTTAAGTGAAGTTGCTAAATAGTAAGTTTTTTTTACTACTGCATGGAGGAATTGTTACTGCTTGGAGAGGAGGTGGCAGACACCTACACTTTCAGTATTGTAGTGTTCATCTTGTACTTTCATTTATTTTTTTCTTAGTGATGGTGTTATCATTCTGTTTCTGGATCTGAGGACTATAGAGCTTAGTGCTCCATTACTGAGGCGACTGTTAAAAATATACTTTATGACAATAAAAGTCCTTGATATTTGAAACAAACTTGTGTCCTAAAATAATAGTTACCAGAGGAAGTTTAAATTTAAAATTTAAAGGCTATTTTTGTAATAGCAGCTAACTTAGCACCGTTTTTTGGTGGGCTGCTTGCTTGGAAATACATGGAGTCTTAAAAGGGGAAAAATTGGGTTGAATCCATTACTGTCAGATAACTGTGCAACAAACTATTTCTATTAAAGTAAATTCAGGGTGGGGAAAAGCAAGTTCTTGATTCTTGGAAACATTGTCCTAATTATTTGAACAGGATAACAAATGATGCCAGAGAAGATGAAATGGATGAAAATCTTGCTCAAGTGGGAAACATTCTTGGGAATTTGAAAAACATGGCTTTGGATATGGGCAATGAGATTGATGCCCAGAATAAACAAATAGATCGGATAAATGTAAAGGTAAGTGTCAAGGGTGTTCTCTGCCTTCCACTTGGAGGTTGTTACTGAGAACTTAAAAGGGATGGGCTCGCTGTCCTATCTACCTGTATTTGCAGTAAATATGCATTAAGATTATACCATCCTCTAGGCTGCAGTGATTTGAACAAGAGATATATCTTGGTGTTTGGGTATGTAGTTGAAAATTCAAAGTGTCAGGAAACCTAAAACTACAGCACAGGACACTGCTCACTCTGACAACAACTAAACTTGACTGGATCAAAAGGACAAACATTTACTGAAGGTATTACTGGGGGATTGTTCCTCACTGGAATCTTGTATGTGGTAGGGAATAGGTATTTTTAACAATAGCAAGATTCTTCTGGAATTCCTAAAAAGTTGCTATAATCATCGAACATAAAATAAAACACAGGTAATTCATTGACCTAATTCTTGTGGACAGGTTAATATTGGGTCTGGGGAGACTTTGGCATAATAGGTTTTGTAGGTGCACAGGGACATGGTCTGCCCTCATCCACACAGGAAGTTAGTAGTCACCAATAAAATCTTTAAATCAATAAAATTATTAAAAATTATAATAAAGACTAACTTCCTAAAACAGATGAATCGTATATAAATATGCTTGGGGGGGGATTCTTTTGGAGGGCAATTTATGAGGAAGTTAATCGTATTTTAGAAATCCCCGTATTCTGAAATGAATAGAAGTTCTTTTACAGGCATCCTGCTTAAGAAAGGGAATTAAAGCTTTTATGAATAGTGTATATTAAAGATTTTTAAAAAGCAGAAGTGAACACCACTTGCTGTAAAATTATAGAATTAACACAAAATGGGAAGTTAGATATCACTGAAATGCCCAGTAGAGTTAAAAACAAGAGGAACATAACTTTCTCAAATATACAGAGCTAGTCTGACGTAAATGCTGGTTGTACCTATGTCAGCATCTCAATTTTGTCTAGTAATGTAGGGGTTGTGCTGTTAATAAGGCCAATCAACATGATTTTATGAAGGATGCCTTAATTGTCTTTCACTGTTCCCAAACTGCACATCTGAGGTGATTATAGAGTAAAAGAAATCAAACATTTTAAAGAACATTAGAAAATTTAATCAGAGTTTAAAATGAAGTGTGAAATACTTACAGCTTATACATGGACTGAAAATTGCCTGGTCAAATTAACTGCAAGTGGGAATTACTGTTTTTAGCAGTAGTGTTTCTGGTAGTTTCAAGCACCTGTTTTGGCCTGGTGCTCTCTCATTTTAGTGGTCTGAATAAATCTTGCTGATCAAGTCTTACTAGCTACTAAAATATGATGTAAACAAGTTAAAATTGCTTTACAAAACAGAAATAAAAATGAAAGTGCAACTCCTGTCTCTGAAACTGGCAACCTCTCTCAGGATATTTAAATTACTCCTTTTTGACTGATAACTGTTTTTAAATCTAGTGAACAGTGTGGAAACCAACTCAAAATGTTGAGGGTAAATCTCCAAAGGACAGTATCGTATAAAGAAACAAAGAGCAATATTGAGCTTAACTTCAGAATAGAGTTGATGCTTTTATTTTTAATTTTTTAAAAATAAAAATTCCAACTCACCTGGGAAATGTATAGGCTTGACTGGGTGACTTTTGGTAGCCTGCAGTGTTATGCAGGACTCTAGTCTGAATAAACCCCAAATAAAAGCTGGTGTTACTGGCTTTTTCTTAGAAGATCTAGTAGCTAGATCAATGAGTTTCCAAAGCGTTGTTAACAGGTTAGATTCTCGCATCTCTATAGTAGATTCCTGCCCTTCTCTGACCCTTGACCCAAAGGGCAGGAGGGGAAGAACAGGAGGGAAGGGCTTGAACTGGCAACGTCCTCTTCCCAGCCTGTTGCAGTGTGAAGGTGTGAAATGGCTAATACTTGGCACAGGTAGAGCTTCTCAGGAATTCCACTCCTCATGGCGAGGGCAGAGGCTAGGTTTGTGCTTGTTACCCCTCCTGGTCATTCCCCACTGCCGGCTGGATAATCAGGGAAAAATTTCGAGGCTCCTTATCATACCTTTCAGTAAAACTGTATTTTGACATTTGTTCAGCCTAGATGCTGTGGCTGACTTCTGATGCTTTGTAATAGTAAAACAATTATAAAGTGCATTTCTTACCGATACCGTGCTACTGTGACACTAGGACACTGGAGGGAGCGTGGATGAAAACCAAGCATCTGCACTAAGCAAAATAATTCTGACTTTATGCCCGTAGGTCAGTTCCAGTTTTGACACTTACTTCTAGGCCATAGCAACAAAGCTGCTCTGTAGAAGTCCTTAAGATGTCTAAACACTCGGAGAAAGGGAATTTTTATCCCCTTGTTCTGTTAATATTCTTCCTGACTTGTTGAGGCAAGCTGCTGTATGTTTTGGGGATCAGCTAAAGACTGAAAACTATTTCTCCTGATTCTGGTTCTGTCAAAATTGACAGCATGTGCTGGTTGGGGGTGGGGGAGGGGAGGCGGTAATTCTCCCAGTTTATAAAAGTTGCTCCCCTTCTGTCTACCACAATGATGATAACCTGCAATTCAAAAGTTCATTTTGGTTTGAATTTCTAAATTCTTTTGCATGAAGCCTGCAAATGACCTATGAATTTCTCTCTTTCAGGCTGATACAAACAGGGAACGCATTGAGCAAGCCAACGTCAGAGCCAAGAAACTAATTGACAATTAAAGCCTGCTGTCATTGTTCAATGACACTGTCTCTCCAGCTGAAAGCCACCGTATTCATGGATCTGTGAAACTTCTCCTATTCTGAAATAAGAGGGGCTGGGAAAAATGAAGCATTACCCTTTCTATAGGGATTAATTTTCTTTTTTTTTTTTTATTGCTTCATGTAAACGTGGCCTTGACTCCAAGAAAGCAGCCAACATAACTTCCTCCCACTCATCTGCCTTCACTTTGTTTAAATTGCTCAGGGCTAAAAGTGTTATGGCTTTGAGAATCTTCTTGCATGTTTTATTCCCCCTCCCAGTCTCTTCTTTTTATCTGCACGTGAAATACAGTCCTCTATTGAAGTTGAACAAGCAGGGTAACCTGAATTCACAGTTGTGGGAAGTTGGAGAGGGCACTTTGCACTGTTTGAAATACCTCATAAGTTGAGTGTCTTCACTAAAATAGGGACTTGGTGAATATTGTCTGACTTGTATCTCTAGCAGGCTAACCATAGTTTTACAATTCAAACCACATGATTGGTTTGGGGTTGAGTTTGTGGATTACAGAACTGTAGAGGCCCACTACTTACTACTTGTGGGTTGAGGGCTTTAAAACACTTCCTAACCACGTGAACTTTAAGGTAAAGGTAACTGGAGGGATATACAGGTTTCCGTTTCTTTACTGTAAATTGACATCGGTTTGGAGGCCATGACTAGGAAATCATGCTGCATTGTTCTGATAATATCTGTTGTGTGTTTATATACCTGATCTAAACCCCATGCACATGTGAGTAGAACAACATAAAACTATCTCCCTGAAGTATTTATTTGATGGAAAATTTTATGCCCCTCATCTAAAAGTTAACTTTTAAGTGTTTGAATTATGCATCTTAACTGGAAGAAGCTGAGTAGAAAAGCATGCAGCTTTTTTGCATCTCAGGTCAGATTCTATTTTGGCCAGTTTTCACTGGAGTTCAGTTCATGCCTTTCTCCAGTGCAAAATAATGCCAGAGATCTGGTGCAGAGTCCGCTCTCAGCAGTGACTTTGGGGGAGCTTCTTAAACCTACTGAAAACAGAGAAGCTTATTATGAAACTTCTTTGTCACAAGTCTGGAGGAGGCAGTACCTATTTGAGAACTGTATGCTAGTTCTAAATAAACTAGTTCTAAATAGATTCCTGACTGGTTTATTATTGCAGACTTTAGGACTGTAATGTTAGAAATATTATAAGTCTAAGTTGCTTGCAACTAAACTGTTCCTGTTCTGTTGCAGAATAGAGGAGTTTCTGACCAGCTGAGGTAAAGCTCTCTTCCTATGAAGAAGAAAAGCATTTTGGTTTTACTGTAATCTAATTGGATTTATTCCCAGGATTTTCTTGATATGTTGGGTTTTTTTGGCAAGTAAATTGCAAGCAACCTATATAATTTTAACTCCACACAGCAATATATTATGTCTGTTTTAAAGGTGAAAATGATGCTTTGGACTAACCTGTGATACTCAATGTTGGATGACAAATTATCTTCAAACCGAATCGATTGGAGGAATAATTAAAACTGATAGCATTATGGGGTGGTTTTTTGGAAGGACAGTCCACAAGTATCATTAATAATGAATCCCAGGGCTAGAGAGATGACACTAATCTGCTCAAATGTAAGACAAATGGTCTTAAGTGTTCTGTTTTCTTTTTAGTAGAAATACAACCAGTATTACTGGTATATTCCCAGTTCACTCCCAGGGCAACTTGATATTTAAAGGGAAAAAAAAACAAAAAACAAAAAACCCAACAAAGGACAAACAAAAAAAAAAATACCTGACCAAAGGATGTAGCTGCTGCATGTAATAAATAGGCCAATGGTCTTGTGTGAATAAGGTAGAGTAATTTTTAGGGGACTGGATACTTCAGAAGGCTTCTGTCTGGCTTCCAGTAATTGTTGGAAAGCTAATGAATTTTAAAAGCTCATTATCTACCCCATTAGTAAATGAAGATTATGTGATTGAAAACACAAGTAGCAAAGAAGTACTTTTAAGAATATTGCATAGTAGATTTCTAACAACCAATTCCACGGGAAAGCCTAGGGGATTTGTATGGGTTTTTTTCCCCTTATTACAAACTTCAGGTTAACTGAAGGAATATTTGCTGCTGGTTGTGAAAGCAAAGTATATGTTATTTAATTATGATTGTCTCTTGGAACAGAAGATTAAAGTGGTTACCTTATTCTGCTTGCAATAGTGCAACCTGCTCTGTAGCACCTGAACATTCCAAGCATTGGAATGGTTTTCTCCCTTGCTATTACAAGTCCATGTTCTTGACTTCCCTGAGCTATAGCAACAAATTAGCATGTTGGCTGAGAGAATGCTGTGATTGGTATATCGGAATTGCTATATTGCAATGAGTAGCACACAAGGAAATAATTTCTGAGACTCTAAGCTTGAGTATTAGCAGAGTATCAATACTATTTTCTGATGCAGCAAAAGCCAAATCCGTGAGGGAGTTGGTGCCTTTATGTTAGCGAACAACACAGTCTGCTTCTTGGATTGTCTTACTGTTGTCTATAGAATAGATACTTAATTTCTGTATCTATGGGATGGAATCAACACTTGTACATCTTTCTATTTCTGAATGCTATTAAGAATGAAGGTTTACAGTTTCTGCTTTTGATTGTTAAACTATATATTGTGCACAAAAATACATACTTTTGTAACTGAATGTGTTTTAAAACTATTTTCTCTTAGAAATGTCTTTGTTTAGTTTCCTGTCCTTGAAAAACTTGGCAGAACTAGTTGCTACTCTGCAACTAGGAAGTTTCCCTTCTATTTTTATTTCACAGAAATCCTAATGCTAACAAAGGAATGGGCGTGGTTGGGAAGAAAGGAATATTGTGATCTTTTTTTAACACTTTGGTTTTCATCCCTGCATAATCAACATCACCTAACTTCAAACTATGAAATGTATCCATCTTGTCTTTGAAAGACTGCAATTTGATGTGGGACTATACTTCAGGCTGATAAAGGAACTAAGCAACATAACTTAAACTTTCCAGTCAAATATCGGTAACAAGATGCCTAGCAAATACTAGTCCAGTAGGTGAAATCTAGTGATCCAACCTACTGCCAATGTAATTTCACTTGCAAGGCAATTCAAATTGTATTTTCTCTGATGCTTGAACCGCAGATTCCCAGAATGCGCTTAGGGGGGAGGAGATGGAGGGGAAATACAGACTTGTGTTGACTTGCAGCAGTTTTCAGCTGCAAGAGAATAGCATATCTGGGAATGGCTTGGAGGAAGTACTTCTCATATAGCATATTTCTACCAGTACCTAAGGAAAAAAAATAGGGACAGCCTGCATATGTAACTATTCTGAGCATGCAGCACATGTCCTATTGGTACACTTAAATGATAACTTAAATTCAAGCTAGCCTACTCTTTGATGAAAGATGAATTAAGCCTTTTAACACAGGGCTAGCTATATGAACTGCAGCATGTGCTGCTTGTGCAGCAATGTGTAGAACTTTCCTCTGTGAAGGCTATACCATGAAACAATTTGCTGTTCACCTGATGCAGTGACTTGCAGTTGCTAACTCACCTTTGCTGCACTTGAAACAGCAATGCACTATCTGAATGTTGGTTCAATAAATGGATGAAAGGTGTATCTTACTGCCATGGAAAATTGGAGAGCAAGTAAAATACATCTGACACAAAACAGATGAATGGTTTATATTGTTAACTAGCATAACACTTTCTACCTCAATAATTCCAAAAGTGAAAACCTGCAAGTGTAGTTATTCATGGAAATAACATTGTTTCATATTGTCACTTGTTGTAGAGTGGGGGTGGTGAGAGGGGAAAAACTGAGAAACTCACAATATAAAACTACTAATAGATTACACACAGTGCTGAAATGTACAGAACAGTGTTCTACTAAGTGACTTGATCACAGTTATTTAGTGCTGTGAGCTAGAACATGAGGGTACCAGCCAGCTTTTTTTCTTGAAATGGGAATAGTCTTCCTCCGTTCTGGAGCAAATCTGGTTAATCCAGGACTAAGTTGGCACCATTCAGTACTTTGCATGGTGTTTCTCTCTCTTACTTTACAAAATTTTTGGTAGCTGTCATAACTCCAAGGTAGCAGAGAAGCCTAACAATGAGTAATTGAAAAGGTTTCTAAACGTACTAGTGATCACATAAGAGAAATGTTGACTGACTTCCTCAAATACTTCCAAAAGCAGTAATATGTTTTATAGCAATGCTAACTGCATCAATTTAAAATATTCTGATCTACCATCTCTTCTTAAACATCTTTGTTGAACTGATAAACAAGTGTTAAATGAGAGACGCAGCATGTCTGAGCAGGTACTTCCAGTTCAAAAAAAAAAAAAAAAAAGGGCAATGAAAAAACCCCCAAAACCACCAGAGCACAACATTGCTAAGTGCATACACATTAATGAGAGTGATACATATTGACCAGTCCTTTGCAGTTGTCAGAGCTGGTGAATGAAAAGGGGGAATCTGCTGAAGGACTTTGTTCTGTGGAGGTCTCATGCATGGCAAATATCTAGGGGAAAAAAAAAGCTAGTACTTCAAAAGGGATTTAGGTATCAAGTGGAAGGAGCTAAAACTTAAAACAAGCCTGGGATTTTAAACTACTCACTGCTGGATTTGCACATCAATCTGTGGCATCTATTAGTATAAAGCTGAACAGATTTCTGACTGTACAGGGACTTGTATTATGGTATCATACAGGTTGTGCTCTTAAAGCACTTCCCTCGTTATATCTTGCAAAACAAAGTAGCTTTGTAAACACGGTTGTCAGCTGCTTCTTCCAGGAAGCCAGTAATTTTTCCACAAAGTAACCCCTGGAATGGGGGTTCTTAAGTAAAACTGGTTTCCTGTTTCATGATGAATCACGTCCATCCTTTGAAAAAGGAGCTGATGTTCCCTAAACCACTCTTATAATAGGTATTACTATGTAGGATTTGAAGTAAGACAGCAACAGGGTCAGGGAATTGGCTACCTCTTCTGACCATCTTACAAAAGAACGAGTTATCGCTACTCTTAATTACAGTGGTTACATTGAGGAAAAAGATTGGCACAGAGGTCGCTTCATTTTTCTTAACTGCAGATGGCATAAGACATTGAATACGTTTAACAATTACACCAGCAACTTCAAGGAGTTTGATGTCCAAATACCTTTCTTGTCTCGTGCAGGAAAGCTTAAGTATAGAACAGTAGTTAACGTAAGACAGTCTCATTATGAGTAGATGCCTCCATGCTTATCTTGCCAAGAAGTGTACTTAGTACAGCTCCTACTTCACTGTTTTAAGCGTGCAGTACCTATTAACTGAATTGCTACCAAAGCATTGACATATTCAAATCCTCTGTATTCTCAAAGCAGTTGAAGCATAGCTGTTACCAGTAACTGATGGAACCAAGTACCAAACCGATGGCTTTCAGTGATAGCTTGGTACTACTTCTACACATGACAACAGCAGCAGTCATACCAAATAAACTTGAACTGATTTTTTGAAAATGATTTACTAAAATAAACAAGTACATTTTCCTTTTCAGTATAAGTTACATAATTGCATACATTTTTAGCTCTTTCTAGGTGCTTTTGGTAATAAGGCTGCAGCAGTAGGCTGACAACTAAAACTTTCAGCATTGCTCTGTACACAAGGAGTCTGTGCAAGGATACTATGTTTCCCAGCAATATACGTTTTTACTGAATACATTGAAGATGAACCTCATTTTTATTTGATACAGCTCAAGCAGAAGTGGACTGTAGTGCAATTCTTGCTTATGGGAAAAGAAAGCCCATACAGTAAAATATTAATGAAGGATGCTCAAACCATGATTTGTTTACCAGAAGCAGTAAATAAAACACTTAACTTAGCCACAACTATTTGTGCTTCATAAAAAAAACTTATACAGGTTATAAACTGAAACCTCTGTAAAAGTTCTTCTCTGTAGAATAGTGCTTACTGCAAGACAGACAATGCTTCAGATCTGCTTTGGTGGTAGAACTTCCATGTGCTATCACGGAAAAATGCTTCCAGAAGAAATAATCCTCTTCCAAATCAACAGCCAGCTTCCTGACAAAAGGGCACTGGCAACTCTGAAACGCTCATTCCCTTTCTCTGTGAAAGAACAAGCCCTGACAAAGGAGAACATGTATTGTGTTAAAAGCTATAGTGGCACAAAAATCAAAACTGGCCCCTGGACAGGTTCATCAGTTCAATACCCATGTTCTCTAGTTCAAGTTTATTCCATGTGGCCTTAACAGACCATATCAGACTACAGGAGGAGGAGTACTCTGATCATCTACCTTCATCAGTCTTGGCTTAAGTCAGTGAAGCAGGTGCTTCAGTCCCTAACTCTTCTTACTGGGAATAGAGACGGTCAGAATAATGATCATGCAAACTTCTTCTTTGTAGCTGTAAATCGTTCCATGTACTACAAAGAAAACAAAAAAAATATCTAAGATTCAGAAATTAATACAAGATTCGTTACTGTTGAAAGCAGCTAAGCTTCTGCTCTCACGCTCAAAAGCACTCTGCATCTAAAGCTTATTTTCATTTCCCAGACATAACCATTAGAGCTTTAATTTCAAACAAAAAAAACCCAAATTTTTTTCCCGCCATTTGATGTAATTCAGATTAACGTTCTAGAAAGTCCTCACAGTGCTGAACAGTCAAATCTCAAGTATTAAGGATGAACTAACGTTAAACAGTTAAGAATGCTGCATAATAGGAAGCATCTATTATTTATCCCATCCAAGTGAAGACACACACCTGTTACTAGCCACCCTTCAAAAGACGCTGATGAAAGAACACTGATCCCAAATCCTATGAGAAAGCTAATCTTCGAAGAACCCTTGAAATTCTTTTCAGAGGTTAGTTACGAATCCAGTACCAGTAACAATACCAATAGACTGTGCTTTAATTCACCAGCATAAGTTTAGTATTCTGAGTAAGTACTGGCTAAGGACTTCACCAGAAGTTTAAGAAGAGACACACACAAAAAAAAAAAAAAAAAAAGACACAAACCTTGTCATAACCTTCCAGTTCTCTGAGTTTCTTGATTTCAAAGAGGTTGCCTTCTACTGCAAGCAGTGAGATCTGGGAATCGCTGAGGATACTTTGAGGAAGCATGCTGAGTTCTAGACAGTTTTCTTCTAATCGCAAGACTTTGAGGCGTGGACAGTGGGAGATCTGCACTGAGATCTGGGAAATCTGGCAGAAATAAAAAACCAAAGAGAAATAGAATTAAAACATTAGTGATCCATGATTACTTAAAGTGATGTGTTTCAGACTAATATGAAACAATTACCATGTTGTAAATATAAACTACATTAACAGTAACTACTTAACAATGCGTAAGCAAGAATAATAATGATCAAAAATCCCAAGTAATTTTTTTTCTTCCATGATGACAGGCAACCTACACTTCTGTTTATCAGATTCCTACTCAAGAACTGTTCAAATAATTTTCTGTATGACTAAATTCAGGATTTGTTAGTTAGTGAAATCAGGCAGTTGGATGTTATCAGTTCATAAATTCTAGTTATGATCCCTCATCTGTTGTGTCCAGGAGATGTCTCCTAGCTATGGAGTTTTGATGGTCTCAGCTTATGTTCTGTGAATGTTCTAAGTCCTAAATCCACATGCCCATAATATCTCAGTTACCAGACCTGATTCTGATTCAAATTGAGTTCGATAGCCTGCAATTCTCCCACAGTGTCGGGCACATTTTGGATCTGGTTTTTGGAAAGATCTACCACATCCAAGTGGCGAAGACCACAGAGTTGTGTAGGCACAGTCCGAAGCTGGTTTCCAGAAAGGCTCAGGGTTTTGAGAGCTGAAAGTTGTCCAAACGCAGCCGGCAGCTGCCTCAAGTGATTGCCATTCAAGTGTAGTGTTTCCAGTTTTTTCAGTTTACACAGCTCCTCAGGTAAAGCAGCTAGAAATAAATGACAGAACAAAGAGATGACCTAAATGAAGAGCAGTAAACATTCATACTCATTTGATTCAAATAAGCTTCTGCATGGAAAACAGTGCTATATTACAGTAATTTCTCACAGGATTCCTCCCCATTTTCCAATGAAGGCACAGATCCCTGCACAGAAGCTTAAGCCCACGACAACACGTGCTTTTTAACCATCTTCCACAAATAAAAAATGATCTGCAGACAAGGCAGACCTTCGAATCACAGGCTGAAAACGCTACTCTGAGAGGATTTTAGCACCACTCCTTACTAACCACTTTGCCACCATATTCTGTGACATTTGAAATACCACACAATTCACAGCTTCAGGTCTGCTGCAGCCCTTTCAAGGTATTACGCAACTCACTCAAAAGTCAGTTCTCAGATAATTCATACCATATCATACCAGCATATAAACCTCACCAGGTAAGCCCTGCTGGCATTCATTCACCCCTCATTCTACCTACACAAGTGTATAACCTGTAGCACTCCTGAGTTGCACTATAGAATCAGAGGTTTGTAAATTACACTTGTTTTTCAAAAAGGCAGATAATACACAAGTAACACATAAAAGAGTTAGTTTCTTCACCTCCTCCTAATTTTTCCTTAAAGTTGGAAGTTTGTCCAACAGAAACTATAACAACCATCAAATGACCAGCAACATTTTCTACAGATCATCATCTTTACCTGTTCTCTACGCAAGTACTAAACCACCTGACACTGTTAAACCTTCTGATCAGACAAGTCACAGCACAGAAACAATACAGTTTTAAGTACTTACGTGTCATTGTAAAACTGATAATACAACTAAGTTGGCAATTATTTTGAAGAATTTAGGGGTTTGGGGTTTTTTTCCTGTACATGAATTCCAAAGATTTCAATTTAGGTGACTAAACTCCCCATTTACATCCTGTGAGAGTTAAATCACTAAATTTAGTTTCTGATCAGAGAAGTCAGGTTATTAATTTAGAAATCTGTGGAGATATTAATTAGCAGGCATACTCAGTTTGTTGTTGTTTAGAACAAGGCTCTTCAAAAAGGAAAATTTCCCAATGAGTGGTGGCAAGAGCTCTATTTTGTTGTTCGATAAGTCTATTGTCCTTAAGTTGCTTGTTAACTTCTGCAGATCTTCAGGAAACTATGGGGAAGAAAAAAGATAAAGCATTTAAATAGTTTATACAACTCTGAATGTTCAACAATGTTATACAACTCTGAATGTTATACAGCTTAAAATTTTAATTGAAATTTCTATCACTGTTACATACTGTCATATGTATCACAATGTCCAATCACCACAGTGTGCAACTAAGTTGGAAAATGTGCTTAATACATATTTTTTAAAATATTTCTTCATCTGAGGAAGGGAAAAGGGATATAAAGGAGACAGTCTAACATCTAGGAAGACTAGTTTTTAAGCCAAAGAATTTAAATTAAAAATGGAGAAGGAAGTATACCATGACACGAGCTCATTTATGTTTTAGTCCTCTTGTGTGTTTCTCTTAAACACGCCTGTTATTTAAAAAATATTCTACAGCTCGTTAACAACTCTAGAGTTTAGCAGAGTAGGATTGGGAATTTTTTCTGTTGCTTTCCTTTTTAAATAATTATGTAAACCATTTTCTTTATTCTTATTTACATCCTGTACCACTTTAATCCGCACTTGGCACTGAGCTGAAAAAAAGAAAAATCTGACAATCACCATCAGCAAGTCCTGATCAACAGGCCAGTAGTTTTGATTCTGCTTTGGTTTGGCAAAGGAAAAAGGAGGAGAGAAGGCAGGACAGTGGAAGAAGATACTTTAGAAAAGTCTTGGAAAATTACTGCAATATAGAGTTATTTTGGCTATCCTGTGAATTGTTATTCGACTTATGGTTCCAGGACACTCTGTGTTTTTCTGCAGTTAAGTCAAAGTCAAGACAATTTCCAACCTAATAAGCTTCAAGAGGCTTGCAGCCCAGTGAACAGCCTGTACAGACTATTCATATGACTACAATTAAATACAGCATACATAAACATGACGAACTGTGGAAAATCTTCCTAAGTAACAATACAGTTATAAAATTCACGTTTTTCCCTCAAGTTTACAGGCTTTTTTTAAAAAAGCACAACATCATAACTAGTACTGCTTGAACACACATGCACTCTAAAGCATAAGCCGTAGGTATACAAGAACCCTGACAGATAAATCCTCAATCAGAAGACAGTGCAAGCAAAATTCTGCTCTGTGAAAATGAAAAC
Organism: Dromas ardeola; assembly: GCA_013398915.1. Classification (NCBI taxonomy): domain Eukaryota; kingdom Metazoa; phylum Chordata; class Aves; order Charadriiformes; family Dromadidae; genus Dromas; species Dromas ardeola. Next base: position 187,239 of record VYZM01021936.1, on the reverse strand, counting down.
AAAATAATTCTTGAAATAATATTATCTGTCACTATTTATGAGAAATACATGTATGTAGTGCATTATGACAATCAAGTGGGAATTTCTCTCCATAAGTGTCAGTCATGCACACACAAAGCCACATTTCCCCTAGAGTTACATTACCTCTGCAAGTCCCTTTCCAGTTAGCTGAAACACACCAGTTTTCTGTGCTGTCTCCAGGTGGGCTTTTAATGCACTATTTCCCATCCTAACAGTTCTCTGTCAAGCGTACAGAGTTGGAGTGAAAATCTCAGCCAGTTTCTCTCAGTTATTCTTCACTAGAGAACTGTAATCCAAAGTCTCTGTGATAAAGCAAATGTAAAAAGTCATTTTATGTCTACCATCTTCAACACGAGCATTTCAACATACTGAACCACTTCACTGCTATGTTTTCTTCTCCCTCATAACTAAAACCTAGAACTTAAAAGGTTTACCTAGCTTGAGGTGCCTTCATGATAGTAGTTTAAATACTGACATGATGCAACAAGTGGAGTTTAAGCGTAAAAACTGCATACTTCCCACATTTCACGTCTTTCAGGGTCCAGTAGTGTAAGGAGATTCTCCACGGAGATTGGCGGTGATTTTAGTGGCATCTACCAGCACTGAGCCGCTGTCAGTACCACAGTTTTGTTCGCTTTTTTGGGACATTTGTTTCATTTAGAGACTGGACACCTTTGCTGCGTCTCTAGATGCAGCCACACGACATTCATCTCCCGTAACTCCAGCAGGATTTAATTCCCAGGACAAACAAGGCCGGGTTACAGGCCGGAGGATTAGCCTCAGGTTTGTAGGCGGGAAGTGGGGAATAAAGCCTAATACGGCGTATAAATAGCCGGGACGAGGAGACCAAGAGAAGCAGCACTCCCTGCCGCGACGGCCAGAAGCGGCTCAGCAGGACCCTCGGCAAAGGGCCAAGCCAATAATGACCCGCTGCAGGCCCCGGTCCCCCCCCGCCTCACCCCCGCCCCGGCTGCTCCCGTCCCACCACC
>VYZM01021936.1:145578-169370 GCA_013398915.1 Dromas ardeola | reverse complement strand
ATATATAAAAAGTCTGGTAAGATTAAGTAAAGACTTTAAGTGTTTGAGCAGGCCTGTATCTGAAAAGAGCACTGACGATGCCTCATATTTATCTCTGCACCAAATATTCCTATTTTTGTTGTTGCTATGTAATATTTGCAAAGAAGAATAGGGAGAAACCACGAGGATGATGGTGATCACTAAGAATGCTGATTTCTGACTATCAGATTGTGTTAGACATTATCAGAGCCAATGAAAGCTCTATGCAGCTAGGAGGAGCCTTGAAAGATAACTTGAGCAGCATGTCTAGTATAGCAGCGTGCTGTCTTGGTGAACTCTGTGTACTTGGCTTCAATATAGATTTTTAAATTATTTATAAACATCTGTTCTGAATTTGTTAGGAGGATTGGTAACCGGGTGTGCACTCCTCTTTTGCAAGACACAGTAAAACAATTATGACTTAAAGAGAAATACCCAAAATAGTATCGGGTAGTACTGAATAGTGAAAAACATTGAAAACAAGCTTTAGGTAAATTTATTGATTATTGATACTTTTTCTTCTTTTTTTTAAATCTGCATTAGCCAAAGTGAGGATGTTCATACTGTTAAAAGCTCTTGACTTTCAGAATTTTCAGAAGCAAGGATACAGATTATGCTGGTGTCATGGAGGGATGTTGTGTTTGGGAAAGTTGTGGTTATAGGTACCTTAATTTGCCAGTAGAGCGCAGAAGCTCTAATGGCTGAAGGCTTTGACATTCTTCTCTACAATTTCTGATGGACCAGCATGGAGTTTTAGTGTTATTCTCATTGCACCCTTTGTCTCGTGACAGATGGGTTGAGACCCATTTTGTCTGGGGCAGTGTTCTCTGAAAACTAACATAATAGAAAATACACCTTGCGTTGTTTTTTTCTTTGTTTCTGTGGCCAAGGTCAGTCACTCAGGTGGTGCAGAGATGGCAGCTCCTCAAAGATACCTCTGCTGAGGCCACCAATATAAAAAGGAGGCAGAGACACTTTACAATATACTGTTAATGGGAGGAAAAAGATAAATCTGAATACACCCCAAACGTTTCTCCATAAAACCTTTCGACTTTCACCAAGAAAAAACTTGGGTTAGATTTTCCTCAGGGTTATACTGCAGCTGCTGGCATGGTGATTACATAAGGGTGCCAATTAGATGGCACAAAGTGTCCCAGGTACAAGTGGAAGTAGTTTGGTAAATGTTATACCTTACTTGTAGACTATCATGGCTATGGGTCACATCCTGAGAAGTGACAGAGTCCCGCAGACAGCAACAGTGACCGCTGGCATGCATCCTGCCGAGCTTGCTACGGGTGTGCTTTTGGTTGTGTTTGTAAGCAGTGTGTGACAATGTCCATCACAGTAGTCCACAGAAGGCTACTTTTTTCTAGAAAAAATATTGAAGTGAATTGTTCCAAAAACCAGAACTGATACGATTGCCCAGATCAGTAAAAATTTCTGCAAGAGGGGAGGGATTGATGCTGTTGCCATACTGCTTTTGAGATCCTCTGTCTCAGTACAGGTTGAGATTGCGTTTGCAGTTAACTTGGGTGATGGGAATCCATACGAAAGCATAAGTACTTGCAATGATTACATTGCAGGGTTATTTTCAAAGTTTGTATGAGTAGATGCATACTCAATTCTTTAAAAAATGATTTAAGATTTCTCACGTATTTGAGTGGTATATATTTGCTTTAGTATGTTTGATTAGTTTGGTGAGCATTTGGTGGTCTGTACTCATAGAAGCTGTTTTGTTGTATGACATGACTACTGCTAATGACTTCGATATTTTTGCTTTACTGCATGTGCATGTTTTTAAAATAAATAGGCAACTTTTGAAAGTCAGCTCCTTTGTTCTCCAAGTGCCTGACTGTTATTTGAGAGGGTGGAGGAGAAGCGGGGCAAATTTTATAAAGGCTAAAATAAACAACAGCCCCCTTTCTTTCCACCTACTGCTTCCTCTAGCTCTGTATACCTACTCGCACTTCTGTACTCAGTGTCTGAGCTTGTGTCAGTGAGGTCCAGCAAGCTGTGGAAATGTCCCTCTCGGGGGGTCTTGATCCTCCTGTGATTCTTTTCCACTGGCTCATTCTTCCAGGTCTTGCAGAGTGTCTGTTGTCCCTCTGGGGTTGCATCAGCTTTACATGTTGGCTGCAGAAATTTGTCATAAGGACAGCAAATGTTATGAGGAGATTTTCCTTTGGGCCGCTCCTGTCTTTTGGATTGGCACAGCAGCTTTGCTTCTGTCAGGTCTCTCTTGTAGCTCCCCGTGACAGCCCTGCCGCCGCATTCTGCGCTTGTGTCACTGTTCTGTTGCTGGGTCTGCATTTCTCTAAAACTTTCTGGGTCTGAGAAGATCCAGGTCTTTCCTGAGACATGTACCATTAAAAGGTATCTCTACAGCTTTATCTTTGCATGAAAACAAGTTATCTGTACAAAGTAATTCAGAAGAAGAGAAGCAGTTTCCAAAATTCTTGAAAAAATCATGAATTTTTCAAGAAGTGGGGAAGAAGGGAGGATGAGGAAGTTAAATGTTAAGATCACGGTTACTTCTGAGCAGCAGAAGTCAAACGTGTTTAGTGTACTTTGGAATTGATTTTATTGATACAGGGAATACAGCTTTCATATCTGTGGAGTGGAGCAGAGCACCCATTCCTAAGGATGACGGATTGTTTTATCAGTCAAATGCAAACTGTGGTGCACGTGTGTGTAAGACTGGACTGACAAACACAGTTTTTGCTGAGAGCGCTTTTGTAGTGTTTGCAATCTGCAGTTAAGGTCAGAACATCTAGAACAGCTGTGAGTCTGCTTTGCCTCCTGGGCTTTATATATTAAACTGCTTTCTCTCCCAACATTCTCTGGTTTGTACCTAAAAGAAGAATGAAATAAGCATGTGTTTACAGGGAGGCTGAACTTGTGGCTTGTAGAGCTGGGAACAGCTGCAGGTCCAGTTTTGTTGATGCTCAGTGCTCTCTGGCTGTAAACTGCTGCAGAAGGGAGGGGTCTCCATTCCCACCACAGCATGTTCTTGCTTTGGCTTGGCAACCATGCGACCACTGTGCTCTGGAAGGGCGCGCTGGCCCTGTGGCACCCTGATTATTTGTTTTGGTGTGTTTGTTTTCTGGTCACATCTGATCTGAGTCATGGGTGTGTTATTGCTAGATCAGATGCAAGAAAAGAAGTGGGAACACACATGGGATGTTGGAGCAGAGAAGAGAAATGGCCCCTTGTGGCAACAGCCTGCAGTTAAGATAGATAAAGTGTGCTGTGAATCTGCACCCAGAGCAAGGGGAGGCTTTAGTCCTATCCCTGTTTGCTAGTGGCTTTCTTGTCATGTGAGACTTCAACAAAGCTACTTGACTGCTACACAGAGCTTTTTGTCTGCATAGCAAGGAATGTTACCATGTGGTAAAAGCTGGTTTGGTAATGTTATTTTGTGTTGTTTGTTTCTTACCATTTTTGTATTCATTTTAATATAAGTATATATCTATAAGTATAAAAACTTACAAAGATCTGAAATATGTTCATATTTCAAAGGTTTTATGTTTGGAATCTCTTCTTTATCTTGAGTCTTTAATAATGATTGTGGCCTGTGAGAACATCACGTGATGAGAACCCACAGCATAAAGTCATTTGTTCATAGGGTTGTGTATAGTGCACGTGGACTGAAGGCAGTGAGTTTCATATAACTGCTATAGGTGGGGTTGGGAGCGCTGCTTGTTTTTGAGGCTGCCTTATGTCTGCAATGAGAATACCCTACCATTTAAAACTATTAAGGGCTTTGCTAGATTTCAGCCGTTTGGGTAGAAATCTCCCATGCATGATTGCCTGCCTCAGGCTAGATATTTTAAATTATTTTTAAGCTTTGTCCAGAACAGTTCAGCTGCTACAGAAGATGAGGTTAAGGGAAAATTAAGTTTTAAAATATTTAAAAGCAACTTAAGGTGACCTTTTATTTGAATTTCCAACTGATTTAAATTTGGAAATCTGATATGCATTTTTTTTAATTCTCCATCTGAATCCACCTATTTCTGCCCAAGTCCTAAGCAACTAAAACTCTTTAACACGCTCAGTGAAGACTCGTAAGAGCATAGCAGATAAAAGGTTTAAGGATCTGCTTTCTTTGAGTGCATCTGAGCTTGTATTCTCTAGTGTTGACCAAATTGTGCATGCACCATCCCTGTAAGTCAAAAAACTCATCAGTTGAGCACTGCCTTGAACAACACTCATCCGTGTTGTCCAAGTCTCAATTGAAGCCCGGCTATAGAAACTGAGAGCAAGATCTTCTGTCCCATTTAATCACAACAATCTGTCTGCTGACCCCAGCTGGTGTCCAGGAAGAAACTGATTCAGTTGTGGCGTGTACAAGAAAACTTGGGATAAAGACTGGAAGAACCTTCAGCTTGATTTTAAACAAAGTGTGATAAAACTGCACTAAGCACAAAATTTATTTTGTTTCTAAACCAATTTCTTCTAGCTTTATAAAGGCATTAGGCTTCATCGAAATAAAACTTTCTGGTAAAGTTGCAGCTTACAAGATTTGTTAGTATCAGAGTGCAAAGCAAAATATAGAAGAAATATAAAAGATAAAATATCTTTCTCCAGTTCTTAGCCTCTCAGTACCAAATTGTTCGGTTATTTTCTGCTGTCAGATAAGTAGGCTGCTGACCTTGTCTTCCTCATTTCTATCTTGCTATGTATAAAACAATCCATGATAATTATTGAGGGGGATGTGAATAATCACACCTATAAATAAGAGCATCCTTAACTTCAAATAGCTATCATGCTGTCAGCCCAGAAATAAACTGTTGATTGGTTTTGGACTTGTTTGTTTGTTGGGTTTTTTTTGCTTTGGCCACATGCTTTTCTAATATGACTCATCTTTGGAAGTGGAAGTTGTCTGTAATAGCCAATCATAGCTGTGTTCAGTGGGAGTTTTTTACAGGCAGTATATATGAGTGTGTGGTTCTTTGCACTTGTGGAACAATCCTGTCCACTTACATTTCAGGACAGTTTTGTTTTGCTAAAAAGTACTTTTTTGAGGACTACAACACGCACTTTGGATTATGTGGTAAAAATCAGATGGTATGACTTGAAAACACTTGTGGCTAATAGGTCTGTGACGTGGATTTGTACTTCTCAAAGCACAGCCAGTTTACCCGTGCTCCACTCTACTTCCTTGTAAACATAATTTAAAACAGCAGCTCTTAATTTGAAATAAAATTCTAACAAGTATTTAGGACAAGCTCTTGGAAACTGTTTAATGACCACAGTCCTGTTTTGTTCTTTTACTATTGAGATACCTGGCTGCAGGATCTGCAAATACTGCAAGCTGTCACAGAGTGTCTTATGAGTAGCTGTTTTATAGCTCTTTCTGATCTGCAATTTGTTAAAGTAAACACAAATTTCTGGGGTTTACAAATTTGATATGCATCTTTCTGTGTCTTCGTATTTTAAATGTATTTTTGAATGTGTTCTGTTTCCAGAGAGAGTGCAGAAGGAGGAAGAGTGATTGTAGAAGTTGATGACAAAGTGGCAAAAGTCAGAAATATAAAGGTATGCTTTTTGTTGTCTTCTCTTTCTCATGTAAGGATCTTGATACCCTGATGCTTTTCTGTTTGCTTGGCTATTGTATCATTCTAATAAAATATTAAAGGGAGAAATTTAAACTGGCACAGCTCTAGAATAAATGCAGCAAAAGCGTGTGTGGCGGGGGTTGCTTTGGTTTGGGGTTGTGGGTTTTGGGGTTTGTTTGTTTTTTTTTTTTTTTATGTAGGGGATAAAACAAGTAGCTCCATTTTCTGTATTTTGTATTTGTCAAAGCTGCTGCAATCTGGCTGCATGCCATCATTCAAAGCTGTTAGTAAATTGTTTAGGATTTTGTGCTTATCTTACTAACATCTGTATAGTTTCTTTACCTGTGTCTCTCCTCCTCTCATATTTGGACTCAGAGTGCAACTGACTTGCATGAAATGGAGCAAAATGTGTTTGGCTACACTTCAGGCCTTGGTAAAAGACCAAGAGCTATAAGAATAAACTGAATGTAGCTGTCATCCCCGGTGAGAGCTCTGGAGCCGGCGTGCATGGGAATCAGCCCTCTGTTTTAGACTCTTGAACTACTTAAAGCTGCCACGGTCCTTCGCTAAATTAATACAATGGTTGTAAATAAATTTGTTGTTGTCAAACATGTTTCTCCTTGAAAGGCAAATAAATGCACTGTGGGATAACTGCGTTTACTGTGGGAATCCTAAAAGATAGATAGATTTTGTATTTCTTCTCTCCTTTTTATTTATATCTGCAAGCAACCCAGTTATTCTGGATTCTTGGTTCAAGAGAAAGAATTTATTAGGTTATGAAGAGAAACAGTGGCAAAAGTGGAATTAGAAGATTAGAACTATTTATCTTGTTCCCATTATACTTATTTTTGTATTGACTACAAATGTTCTTTTTTAAAGAGAGAAGAGGGGAAAAATACTAGTGGTATGAGAGGTCTCATGGATGTAAAAAGTTTCTTATTTTCTGCATGTTTCCTTCTCAAAGGCTGTATTTGCAGGGTCTGAGACTTGCTAATTTCTGAAATAATTTTCCCCAATTCCTTACACATGTGATAAAGCTCTCGGAGAGATGCTTGTGACAGGCAGGGCTGTGGGGACCTGGGCCTCTCAGGCTGCCTGCCCCATGGGGGGGACCTCCCTCAGCAGGTGGAGGCCTCGGTCATGTAGCTGCTTAACTGGGTCCAGCTGAGCCTTGTTAGACCTAGAGGGTTTAGGGTTTTTTTAATTTTATATTTGTAAGGAGGAGCTGGGGGCTGCCTGGGGAAACCACAGGAGCGGGGTGGACTGCTCGTAGCAGGCCGAGGAGGGTTGTTTGGAGATGCGAGGGCTGGCTTGTGGATGTTTTCTCTTTTGAGGCTTCATAATTGGTGAGTTTTGTAAGGGGGTGTGTGTGTCAGTTCATGCATAAAGCAAACTAAAGTTAGACAGCCTTTGGTGAATCCAAGTTAGTGTACAAATTAATATTTATACGCTAATGTTCACATAGTTGTCTCTGGGGTAGGTGCGCTTTGTAGTTTGAAACAAACCCCCTCTCACCAGAAGGGTCATTCACCTCTGTGATCAGGGGCTGCTTTTCTTGAGGTGGAGGGGTGTTATTTGTTTATTTTTCTTCTTATTGTTTTATTTTTACACGTTGCAATAGGAAGGCAGTGCTCTAGGCTGTCTCCTGCCTATTGCTGTAGAAAACCTGAGAAAAGAAAAGGTAATTGCCTAAAAATCTCTGAATCACAACATGACGAAAACGTCGTTATTGAAGACGATCAGTGGGCTCAGTTGAGATGTTAATCCTGCCTAAAGGAAACCTTTGTTGTACTTAACTCAATGTGACAACTTTTAGAATCACGTGGGTTTAAAATGCATGAAACCTCTTTGTTTCAAAGATAATTTAAAATTATTTCTGTCCTCTTTCGATTTGCTCTTTCTTGGTTTAAAAAAGAAAAAAAAAAAAACACAACAACCACAAAAACCACAAACCTGTTAGATGGGCCTGTAAATTAATTTTCCCTGTAAACCTCACACCTGGGGGCAGAGTTCAGTGCATACAGCACCCTTTATCCAGTAATCAGGCAGACAGCATGGTCACACCTAGTTTTTGGGACCGTTAGTGAAGCGGTTTGTTTAGGTACTGAATTATAACAAACCCTTTTTTTCTGCTTATGTGATTGCAGATGTCAAGTTTAGTTATTGCAAACGTAAAGTTACCGATCAGGTCAAAATTACTTGTGGATGGTGTTAATTTTGTGTAATGTTTTGGTTCTTTACTTTGCTGAGTAGAACAGCAATGTGTTGTTCCTTGTTCATAAGTTGATCTGGTTTATTACAAATCACTTGGGCAAGATTGTACAGAAAGACTTACACAATTCCCTTAAAATTTCAGTCACCATTTCTGACTATTATGCTGGAAAGGCTTCACTGTCATTATTACTAACCCCTAAAGGTTAGGTTTGTAGTGTGCAGTCCCAGTGACAGAAGCATTAGCCTGCAACCATGACAAAGCAAAGGGGAAATGGGGGAAGAGACCTGCATTTCAACTACGCAGTGAGAAAATTGGGTTTGTTTTCTCTCTTTGGGCATAATTTCTGTGATGCGGTTCTTGGTGAAACCAAAAAATGACAGAAAAATATAAAAAGGGCTGTAGAACTTTCCTGCTAATATAGATGTTGTTGAAGGTTCACTAAATTGTGTTTGTTGTATATAGCCTGGAGGACCATAGCTGTAATAAAAGAACCCTTCAGCAAAAATTCTTCAGCAGGTCTGTCATGGGCATCTCCACCTCACTCTGAGCATCAAAGAAAATCGAATAAAGAGGATAAACTGTTTGCCATTCCTTTTCCACAATACAGATCTTAGATAAAGTTCCTGTTAGTTCTTAAATACTTAATTTTTGCTCAGCTTAAAAGTAAATTTGTCTTCTGTCTTTATTTCTTTCTGTTGTCAGGTTGACAGTAGGCTTGATGGGACCTGGGACTCGAGAGAAAAGACTGTGGCCTTCAGCTTTGATTACTGCTACTGGTCAGTTGATCCCGAAGATCCAAAGTATGCGTCTCAGGAAATGGTAAGTGATGCTGTTCTTCATGGCTGTGTTCCTATCCCGTTTTGTCCTTTATATTCGCATCTAGAGGAAGAGATTGAGATATAGGTTAGGCGAAATTTCATTTTCTTTTGTGCCTCCATCTTTTTCTTATTTGTTTTTAATACCACAGTACTCAGTCGTTTTGTTTTAAGTAGGAGCAGTAGGACTGCAATACTCTTGTTTGTCAACTGATGGACACCTTCATTAGATTTGTCAGCTTTGGTAGCAATCATTAACTGCAATGATCCAAGGACTTTCGCTTAAGCAATGTGAATCCTGGAGGGGGGGAGGGGAATCAGATTCTAGGAGGAGAAAGCTCAGAGGTGAAAGAAATATTGTCGAGGTGATGCTGCTGACAGGATTAACAGTGAAGTAATCACATCTTTCACAGTAAATTTTACTTAGTGTATTGTTCTGAGCACTTTTCCTTGCTAAAACATCAGAAATCTCTTATAACTAATGGAGACTCCTAGTTTGAAGATCCAAGGTTTGGTTGATTAAGATTTGATTAAGAAAATTGAAGGATTTGGTATAAAAACAGGATACAACTGCAAATTTTTGTTAATAAAGAAGGAATTATTAAATCTACTACAAATACATAAATATCATGCATGACAAAGCTATCCAAAGATTTCTCTATGCATGTGTACAATCACGTATGTCTGTTGGCATTAAAATAAGTTTTTACTGCTCTTTTGTCTTCAGAATTCTGTCTTACTTCATTTTCGTCTGTTGTCAGTACAATTGTTCCTGAAATTCCAACCTGTATAATTGCGTTGTTTTTCACACAAAGTATCACTTAAGATAGTCCTGTGAAATACGTATTTCTGGTGGTGATGAGCACGATTGTTTTACTTTTGAGAGGCAATATTTGAAAAACCATCAAACTTGGCAATTACCACAACAATAGATCAAATTTTTGATTGTGCGACATTTCCTGCTTGGTGCAGTAGGGTGGAAGAGATTTTGGGAACTATTAAGCATGTATTTAGTGTTTAAACAAGAAAGTTGTCATTTCTAAAGTACTCACCTTATCTAAACTTTCATTTTAGGGATTACAAATAACAAATCTTTAAATGTTGAACTATTGGGTTTGGGTCCTGTCCTGTTTCCCCCTCTCCCCCCTCCTTTATATTATCGTACTTGCTTATTTGGATTTTATGTTCTTCGTGAGTTTTTCTCATAATACACTCAGGAGCGTGCTTCTTAGAACTGTTGACAATACGGTTGGCTTTCTAGCTGGAATGGTTTAGCAGATGAAATGTTCATAAATACAGTCTGCCAAGTCAGCTTTATCTCTATTTGGTATGAAAAATTATCAGACCTGCCAAATGGAAAATATAAATATTGGCTACGAAGTGCAATTTTTTTGTTCTTGTTGTTATTAAATACAAGTGCAATTGAAAAAGAATGTAAAATGCAATATAAACAGTGCAGCTTCCTTGCTGGCACTGAGTAGGTATTTCAGACACTGTGTGAGTCTTGTGTTATCATACAATACAGTTTTATCCAATAAAAACACTGAAGGGGAAACACAAGCTCACTGGCCATATAAAATTAAGTAATGGCCCATGGTTTCCTTACTCGTGTCTGATGCTGGCTGAAAGGACGTCCAGTTCTGCTTCATGTAACCATTGGGTTCTTGAGCCTCTGACAGACCTCCTTCATGAGTTAAGAAAAGTTTAAGGATGGACTGGTGTTTTGAAAGGCCTGGAGTCACAAATGAATTTCTTGAGGTTTTTACCTGTCTTGGTGATTGTAGAACCAGTAACGCGTACTTTAAATGTCCTTGAGAAGAGGACTGCTGGAATACTGCAATCTTATCTTGCTTTTGTGCATTTGTCTGCCCCCTTACAGTGTATGAATGAAGTTTATTGTACTAATTCCATGTTTTGAATCATTTCTTCAGTGCTGAGCTTGAAGTTTCTAAGCTTCCTTACAGCAATGATGCTATCTGCAGCCAGAGGAGGTTTAGTAACACTGTCATCCAGTAAAAGCTTTCTTTCATGGGGTGACCTTGGATTACTTTTTCCTTTAAGATGTCCTGCCAACTGTTATCATACACGATTGGTGTATTGGTTGAGGATGAAAAGTAGATTAAAGTGTCTGCCTTCAGGTTCATTTTTGCAGAATGCTGGTNTTTTGTCCTCTGGGTGGACATATAAAAAGGAAATCCTAATGGTTTTATCAGTTGTTAAGGGTTCTGTAACAATAAAACAATAGCGAGAGGGCTGGAAATCATAGTGTTTAGGTAAAAATATGATTTTAAAGATACAAATCTGCTTCTCCGAATAATTCTTACCATTTTTTCCAGATGTTAATATTGCTTACTTTAGGTTCTGGTCCCTTGCATTCCAGAGATGACTACACACAATGCATTTTATTCCCTATATATTTTGATCATATACTTCACAGGTACTTGTGACAGACTTAAGTCACACGTGTGTAAGTACTTTCAAGTATTTGGATGAAAAGCTCAGATTTATTGTTCTGTTTATAAAAATCGTGCTTTCTCTCCCACCTATATTCCACTTCTATTTGCCAAAATGGGAAAACATGTTGCTCACCTTTTTTGTTTTTCCTAATACATTCACGTTAATATTTCTTCTATTGCTTTTCTTAATTTAAAAAAAAGATGGGAAGGCACTTTCTCACTTTAATTTGGGGAGAGCAGACCTTGCAATACAGTACACTGAAGAGGAACTGAACCAAATTAGTAAAATATGCAATGCCCATGTGACAGATGATATGCCTTCACTTTTTTTTTATTATTATTTTTAATAGCACTGAAACTGGAACTGCTTTTCTCTTCAAAAAGCTGGCACAAACAGAGTAAAAAATATAAATTATTTTTAAGAAATGTTATTATCTGCATATTTTTTAGGGCTGAATTTAAAAAGTAATTCTCTCTTCACGATATATACGAGCTTTCTTGATTGGCATTACCTAAATAACGGAAGCCTCCTCATATCTCTGAAAAGAGGAAAGTTTGCTAAATTAAATACAAAACTGATTTTTGACTACTGAAGGAAGAACCTATCACTGTTGATGTCTGGCTTCTTAGCAGAGATAACTTGCTGGGTAGTGGTTGGTTTCAGAAGATGGTTTCAGGTACAAGTGGATAGTCTTTGACTGTCATTTAAGATTATTCTCTCATTTAGAGCTTTTGAGGAACTGGATGAGCCAGAGTTCTGTTTTCTTTATTTGTCTCCTAACTGTGGTGAAATATGAAGCTATATGCTGTTTCTAATGATGATCCAGTAGTTTATAAGCTTAATTTAGAAGTCTAATAGTAGTGGTCTGAAGTCTTATTCTTCCTTTAGAAGTTATATAAATTATTTACAAAATGTGATATTTTTTTAAATTGTTCAACCAGCTGTGCAAGTATTATGTTCATTTTCCAAATAAGCTGAATGCCACATTTTACAATGGGACCACTGGTCAGGCCCAGATCCTTGGACCGCTTGCTTTTGTTTTCTCACTAAGGTGGTTGAATACTTCACGTTGATATTAAGCTGAGAATTTTCATTTACTTTCACAGATGTGCAATTCTTTCCAAAGGGAAGTCTGCTTTCTGTTTCTAATGATGACTTTTTTTTCCTAAATGGATTTGTTAGGGTATTTCTTTATTCTACTATTCTGTTCATGCACCAAGAGAAGAGTCTCTGTCTAAATCAACCAGAGCTACCAGCCACTAACGGAAGAAGGAAAGGAAACAGATGTGCTAAATCCTTTTAAGTAGAGAGAAGTGAACCAGGCCCTAGGCCTACATGGCAGAGAGAAAGAAACTGAGTATCAAAAAATTGTGTGGGACCAGAGAAAGAACAGGTAACAAATAAATATTAATTCAGGACAGGAACAGAATATTTGATGGGCAAAATATGAAATGAGAAACAAAAGGAAATTCTAAAAGATTATAGGCATTTAAGAAAAAAGTTTATGCATGGTTTTTCTGATCTTAACTCTGCAATTTGTTACAGGCATTTTCCATGGTTATAAACGAGGGAATGATTTTCCAAACCATGTGTCAAGATACACTTACCAAACCAAAAGAGAAAACCAAAAACCAACCAAACAAAAAAAAAAACAAACACAAGAAACTGTAATACTTCTGATGGTGTTCCTTTTCCTGCCATTTTTGAGATACTGCTCATTTTCCTCTGTGCTGTGTTGCTCCGGGATTAGTTTAGTCTCACAGAGGGAGAATGCTGAGTGTCTGCACCTGGGCTTTACCGCTTGCCTACAATGAAATAGTTTCGCCATGTCTCCCTACAATCTTGTATTAAGGTTTTTTTGGGAGGTGACTTTGGTACTATACAAAACCACCTTTAGTAAAGGGGGACATTTTGTGTAAAAGTAATTATTGCTTCCTTCTTTCCCCCCGCCCCTTTCCTCTGCAGATGTCTTCAGGAAGCTGTGTGTAGTTCAGGATTGTTTTCCAAAGACAATGTTGGAAATCCATCATCCTTTGGCCATTGTGTAACTATGGGATTATCCTTTAATAGAGATTCGTGGCATATTTCCATTTCCAGTAAAAATAATGTGTGATAATGATATTTCACATTATAATTTTTATTCTTATCGGCAGATTCAGGCTTGCTGATTCATTCTCCTAGTTGAATATGATAGTTAATATGTAGGTGCTTTGAGACCTTTATAGTTGTCCTGCAAACAAACACCTAAATTTAAACTTATTTAATTTTTTTTCTGGCATAGGAAAGTTTTTCAATCTTTCGTATTTCCTTTGTAAAACCTAGAATAGCTCTTAATGAATATTTCCTCAAGTCTATTTTAGCTCCACCAAGCAAAGGAAAATGTTTTATACAGTTGCAAAACTTAAGTAAATGCCCATTTAAATCCTACTGGGGAAAAAAAAATGCAGCTTGGTCTAATGCCAGTGCAGTTAAACAAAATCTTAAGAATATTCAGCACAAGAGTATTCTTAAGGCTACAGGAACACATGCAATCATTAGGTATTCCTGTAGCTGGTTGTTACAGCTTCAGTCCTCAGCTTCCCTCCAGCCATCCTACCCATCCGGTTATTGTGCATGCCCAGTAACCGCGGTGGGCAGACTGACCCACAGGATGTACAAGCAGGTATTTACACACAGCAGTTGCCATAGATAGCTGATGTGTAGCAATCTGTTCCTTTTGATAAGAGGAATACATCCCATGACTAATAGGCTTTAAATGGTAGAAAGAGTGAAATCCAGAAAAGTATTTAAGTGCCCAACTTGCACTGACTTCAGCAGGATCCAAATGTCTGACTGGGTTTTCTTGAAAAACTTTTTGTAGATCTCAAGCTTAGTTTTTGTACCTCAGTGCATCTGTTAAATCGAGATTATAATGTTCTTGAGGGAAATCATAATTTAGACTTTAGAATTTTTACCTCAGGCTTTCAAAAGTATGAAATAAATTATATTCATGTTGGTCAAGGAATTTCACACTTCTGGGCTTGACTTGATAAGGATTTTATTTTGGTTTGGCATAGTTTATTAGGTTCATGCAGGTATGAATATTCATTCAGTGTCTCTCTGAGTATGATCATTTTCAGAAGTGCAGTGACCCTCATTGGACCTTCTAAGATGCAACCATAAAAACACTCAACCAAAAAGTCCACGAGCAAACAAAAAGATGACTGTCTTTGAGGCAAATCTAAGAAATATGAGAGTGCACAGAGGTTGTTATAAACAGCTGAGTTTTTGTAAACAGCTGCAATATTACTCTTGCATCTTTTTGCCTAAAAGATTACATTGTCTTTTTGATCAGAAGTGGCTGCCTACCAAAAAACCCACAGAAATCTTGGTTTCAAGATTTCATATGGATTTCTCTGTATGTGGAGGTTGCACTGTGATGTCACGTGTGAAAAGTATTATTGTAATGAATCAGGATGGTTTTACAGTGAGGAAGCAGTAAGGGTATGAAAACAAGCCTTACTGCAAATGTCAGTAACTGCTGCTAATTTCTTGACCTTCTTCCCTCCCGCCCCATTCTTCAGCACTGGCTTACTAACATAAGTGAAAGAATAACTGTGATTCTTTTTTTGGTGCACTTCCACTGTACATTTAAACAACTGAGGGGCTTGCAAGACGGTTCAGAAGCAAGACAGTGTGTTAAAGGTTATTTATTTCTAAACTTTATAGAACAAGTGATACAGGTTCTCTTTTCATGTCTGTCCATTGGAAGTGTGTGCTAGGAAGAGCTCCTTTCCATTCATACACATTATCTAATTATTTCTATCTTTGTTTATAAATATTCATTGGGAAGACTGGGTTTTATTTTGTGCTCTGAAGGGAGAAATGGGGGCTACTAATGGCTCATGTCAGTGAACGCACATGACCCCTGTAAACAGATGTTTCCATTTCTTATTTGTTTTAAAAGTACCATAGTTGCTTTTCATTACATTTGACTCCCCAGCATAGTTGGGTTTTATACTACTTCCAGCTAGGAAAAGTAGTTGGGGAAAGGCGCAGACAGGCAGATGATATTTTTACCTTCTTGTCAGAGCGTAGCTGAAAAGCAAATAGAAGATGACACAGATACATTTGTTTTAATATGCAAGATCTTCAATGTGGCACTAGGTTTTTTGTTGTGTTTTTTGGAGGGTTTTTTTTGTTTGTTTTACATGTTAATTGAAAAAGTTTAGAAAAGTTACACAACACTATTGTTTGGAAGTAAAAGATTGCAACATACTTTCCAATCCTTCATGAAACTAAGTCACTGTTCTTGCTTCTCTTTTGTGTTTTTTTTTGTTTTTTTTTTTTTTTTTTTTTAAAGCAAATTTAGTTACAAACTTGAACTGCGAGGCATTTCCTTTCTAAGATGAGTTTGTGACACTTTCATGCCTCCGTACGTTCCCTGTGAAAATTAAGTTTTCAATTGTCTTGAGAATTCTTAAGACAAATTCAAAATCTGTTATCTGGCATATGTGCTTAATTCTAAAAATTATAACATAATAAAGCTCTAATTTAAGTCTCTTGAAAAATCCTTCAGTTTGTTTTTTCTCTCTCTCTCTACCTCTCCCCCTTGTCTTGGTGTAAAAGGAGGGAGAAAGAGGAGGCGGCTGTGGGTGTAAATGGCATTTTCGCATGAAATATTTAACAAGTGGCAAGCATTCCATCCACAAGATTATTTGTTTTTCTCCAACCCAGAGTGAGACAGAAATGAAAAGGAGAGCGTGCTATAAGAAAAAGGCTTTTTGTGCAATAATTGGATCAGTATATAATGGGTTATGATGGAGGGGGGGAAACCACCATGAGTGCATGCTATGTATCTTCTGCCAGCAACACAGCTGCTGTGTTCAGTTTGTGATCGAATAAGGTCATTCTTTCTGGGTATACCAAGATTTCTTTGCAGAAAACTTCTCTGGGAATTATTGTGAATAATTGCAAACTTCAAAGCAGACTTTATTGGAAGACAAAAAAGAATCGAGTTAACTTTCAATTTACCATGCACAACACTAATTTTTTTTATTCCCAAAATACAATGTTTTTAGTTTTAAATAACTGAGGCATTGAGTTAATTGGTAGAAATAATTATATAGTCATTCTGTGATTCTGTGCTGTATATTCATATGCAACTATAATTTTATGCAGATACATTTCAAATATGAAGCCTAAACAGGAGTACACAAGAAAGGATTAAGGTGAATATTGGTACGTAGACAAGCTGTATGCAGATGTTGATTGTTCTTTCTTACTTGCAGATGAACATTCACAGTTTAAATTCCTCTGTGCAACCGCACCACAGTCATAAAGTAGTGATATTTTTTTCTTCTTTTAATCTAACATGAGGACCATTCCTTACTCTTTCTGCTTTGCAAACAGCTTCCCTAATTCATCTGCAAGCATTTCCAGAGCATGGCTGGACACAGAATGGCAGTTCATATTCATGGGGTTCCCAAGGTAGCAGATTGATTCAAGATTAGTTTTTAACCTGGAGTGGTTTTTCTCCGGTCTTAGCCATGTTGTGTGTAAAATTTCAGTTAGACTGGTCTTTTGGGAACTGAAATAACTGGAAAATTAGTCTGAACTTCAGCTAAGTCTCCAAGATCGTATTGGTCTGAGAGTTCTGTAGTCGTTGGATGGAAGGATGCTGATAGACTTTTAGTAGGAGATTGGGCCTGGTTTGGGGCTTTTATTTTATGCGTTTGGGGGGTTATTTGGTTTTAGCAGGCAGCTGGCTTACGAAAGATTTTATTGGGCAGGACTGTGCTAGCATTGAATAGTGAGATATGCTTATTGCAGCAGCTGTGATCAAGTTCAACATGGCCATTTTGTTTATTTCTGAAAACGTGCCATGGTTCTGACATGTTGCAGCCATGAAGATTGGACTTGCATGCGTAAGTACCTAAAGCCAGAAGAACTTTAATATGCATGTGTCCTGTGTCACTGTTTATTAAAGTGTTTGGTATGAACAGCAATTGTTCCTTTATATTATATGAAAAAACAGCTCTTCATCTTTTTATAGTTTTGTGCTTGCTTTATTTATTTATCTTCACTAGTAGCTAACTTTTACATTTTTCTGTTAACTAAGATGATATGCCTCAGAGAGATGTGTGTGTGGCCTTGAACACAAACTTAATGAATCATCCTTTTGGCTTGTTCTAAGCACCTGCACATTTACTCTCAATTCTGTTTTGTTTTTAATCAACAAAAAGTCTGCCCTTGAGAGCTCGTATGTGAAAAGCAAAATTAACATCTCTGTTCAGTTGTGGCTTTTCTGCGAAAGTAGATTCTGTTGGCAGTGTTCCTAAATTGCATACGAAAGAGTGAAGATGAATAAAATTCATTCAGTCTAGAAACATTTACAGTAGCCTCAACACACCAAAATCAAAAATCTGAGTGTCAGTTTTGGGGTTCCTTACCCTCAGATATACATGCTATTATGGATATGTTCTCACTCTTTATAACTTCAGTGTTATAATGTCAGGACATTCTCAGCTGAAGCAGGGGAGATGATATTCTGTATCTTATATTGGCAAATAGATTTTGAAGTATGTCTTACCAGACTATATCACTGTCATGTGGAATAGTTGATTAATAAGTTTTGGAATGGACCATTTGAATCAATCCTTACTGGACAGGGTATATTCCTAAAATGCTGAATGGCAATGAATGTTTTCTTGGATTTTTTTTTCTGTGCCTGTAAGGATTGACTTGATCTCAGATTACATTTATTAACTTTAAGATAGGTCTCAACTTCTGCTCTACTGTTATTGCAAGTGTTTTCCATTCTGAATTTTTAGACATCGCTCTCCTGCACACACATACATCTTTAAGATCGTATACATAGATTGTATCATTGATACTGTGTGCCTTTACAGTATTGTTGGCAGATTTTCCTATGAAGAAAAGGTCTCTAAAGTGTATGTGCCTCATTCCCTGTGACAGACCTAAATATAAAACATCAGGTCTGAAAAATGAATCTAAAGAACTGTGAGGATCCAGCCCAGAATAAATTACTTTGGCCTACCTCATTCTCTTTATAGATTTTTTTTTTTTTTTTTTAATTTCATAGATAGAGCTGAGTAGCTTGACATCAGTGGGTAAGGAAAGCCTTCTCTAGTTAGCATCAGAGAAGCAGAGATAGAAAATTGCAGGGGATTACTTATTCAATGTAAAGTAGGCATACTTTCAGGGAGACTATATTTGTACTTCATATGTGGTTTTGAAAAAGAGCTGTCCACCTACCTAGGATTTTGTTTTGTTTGGAATATGACCAAAAAAAGGAGGAGCTCAAGTTACTGGTGCAAGACTGCTTTATGTGTTTTGTTTTGGTAGCTTAAGTTTTCCGAGACCGTAAATATTTTGCAATTTTTGCCCAGATCTGTTGATTTTAGTAAAAGATCTTTCAAGCTATGTTTAAATTGGGCTTCAGCAAAGCAACGTCCAGGAAAGAACCAATTGCTTTGAAGAACAAACCAGAAGGAGACGTGTCGTGTCTTCTTTTAGGTTTTGTGTTCTGTTGTGATAGCAGAAAATGGATTTGAGTAACTGCTCATAGACTTAGGAATAGATAAAGTTAGGAAACTCAGGAAATAGAACAGCAATGTTGAAAGCTTCATGGTTAATACTTTTTTTTTTTTATCCTCATTGTGGAAGAATGAGGTCTTGTGATGGATTTTAAAAGCAAAAGATCTCTCAAAGCAATGATTCCCAGTCTTTTGAAGCAAGCCCTACTGGAGCTTTTATGACTGAAGCAAGCCCTTCTAGGACCTTCACAGTAAAGACCACAATAATAACCATTTTGCCACATGACCAATAAATGTAACCCGAGTGCCTGGAAGTATGATCAAAAGAGCTTCCTTATAGAGTGCCCTGAAAGCACATATCCCTCAGGGACAGGAGAGGTGCATCTACAAATTCCATCTGCAGAGTAAAAAAGTGCTTCTTTGGCTGTTGGCATTGTGACCCACATGCTTGGGCTTGCCTCACTTGGGCTTTGGACTTCTGCATTCCCTCTCACACTCTCCAGGACCTTTTTGTACATAGGCAATGTTTATTGCTGATGGTGGGTAACTCAGGTTACTCTGCGATCATGCATGTCATGCATGAAGTCGTCATGCTGCTTTAATAAGTGACAGTGCTCTAAGGCTATTTTCTTTTCCAATCTGTCTTATTTTGATGCTCTTAGTTGCATCCTGCTTCTTAATGACTGAAAGTAATGGCCAGAGTAGTTAATGAATGACTAATATCTATATATTTTAATTTTTTTATTGCTTCATGTTGTAACCTGTTTCCTAATAGAACACAAGTTCTGCTTTAAAATGTGTGTGTCTGAATACACTGACCTTTTCATTAGCTAAACAAAATGTGAAACCTGCTTGCTTTTACCCTTTTTTCTTGTTGTTGTGGTTTTCCTTTTGATTTTGATTAGAACTAAGAGCATTTCTTGTAGCTGCTTTAAAATAGGAAAAAAAGGTGGAATCATGTTAAAGATCTAGAGAGAGAGTTGATATGAATTTATCATTGAAGCAATGAGTTTTTTCTCATATTCCAGCACTAACTTTTAAACTCCAATCAAATGAAAGGGTTTGGTGGACCTAGTTAGCATTTTAAAACCAAAAATAATCTCACTTCTGTAACGACCGGGGAAATGTTCTAATCCACAATCTGAGGCTGTTACTTGTTCCTTGTTAATTTTTTGACAGCTAAATTGTTGTATCTTTTAGTTATTTTTAATGTGTCTTACAACTCTAAACTAAGAAATTGACACTGCATTTTCAGCTCACGTTCAGAAAATTAGCAACCTTCTTGAGTCCTCTATATGGAGAATGGGGTAAATTAAAGCCTGGGCTTAAGTAGATTTTGATATTTTTAACTGAAATTCAAATTCAGCAGAAACTCAAAAAAGTCAGCGCCTTAAAGATACATTTAGTCTGTAAAGATTTCAGAGGACTGTAGAAATTTGCTTCCAGCTCTTCATGTTGTCCTCCTTTACATCATTTCTGTGTTTGACTGCTTGGTACAGCACAATGCTTTTATTGTCTCACATCCTACTGCATGTCATTTGCATAAATTTGTTGCTTATTACAGTATATGGAATGTTATCCATTTCTATTCCATTTATTATGAATGTTAGTGGCTTTCTACAACTGAATGTCATTAGCTTATTGAGTTAGCGAAAGAGAAAGCGAAAGAGAAAGCAAAAGAGAATAGAAGGTAATCTTCTGCTCCCCATTTTATTAATCTGGAGTTGATGCTTTTTTCCTCATAGCAAACTGAACCTGTATCTGTGCAAATAAATGAAGTGACCCCACTTAATGCCAGAGAATATTCCTTGAGCACCGCAGCTTGTTCATCTGTACTGCTGAATTGTTAGACTTGTTCCTGGTACAGTTTGGGCTGGGATAGCTGGTACTTATCCTAAAAGTTTCTGGGCACAGTCCAGGAATTGGCAGGGCCCGTGACCGTTCCTGACTGGCAGTTTGCATATGGCCAGACTGCTTTGGAGGCTGAGAGTACTTGATCGTATGAGCACAGGTCGGTCTGTGCCGTATGGGCTGGGCACGCATAAATTGCTAGTGGTTCAGCTGTAATTGCGTGGTCCAGTAGGAAGTGCTTGTAGCACTGTTCGGGAAGTGATACTGAAGTGCTTTTGCAAGTGGCTAGAGGTTATCCCTTGGAGCAGGGAGAACGTTTTTCACACATATGCCTCTGGCTCTGTCTTCCCAGCTTTGTGGGACAAAAAAAAGCCCAACACATTTTATACTGGCATTATACCTAACTGCGTCTTTGTGGGGTAGAAGATAGCCTGCAGTGTGCAACCAGCAGTGGACCTAAAGCTGTGATTGGAGCTGGCTGAAGAGCTCTGTTCCCAGCAGAGAGGGAATAGGGGTGGAGAGATAATTATGGGGGCTGAAATTTGTTGCACGCAGTTTAGCACCTTTGTTTTAATGGCTATGCATCATACTAAGCATTAAGAACTTTTTTTTTAATATGCTGTCCACAAGATGTCTAGCAGCATGCATATTGTAATGTTGTTCTGGGGCTGATACAGTTGGGAAAGAATCTGGAGCCCCTCTTACAGCTAGACTCTGTATAAATACTTTTGCTGTGTCTGTAGGCCAGCCTTTGAGAGTGCCTGCAGCTTTTGTTTTAAAGATGGATTTACCATTAGAGCTGGTTCTGCACAGCACGCCTTCTGCCCTGTGCGATTTTGTACATTTATTCACTGATTCAAGCACCTGACATCACATCCCAGAACATGAGGACATGTTCTTCAGTATATGTATACAATGTCAGAGATCTAAAAATTTCTGCGGTATTTTCTACCTTCCTTCTGTTTTGTTCCATCCTCCTGATGATTGTTTTTGCTACTGGTACAGATGTCGAAGTATTTCTCGGACTCCGTCTTTTTTGCCTAAAGAAAATTGGGATAGGAGGCAGGCGGACAGATGAGACAAAAATGGGACATAATTAACACATTTGAGGTAGTGAATGGCTACTATTTAAAATAAAATTGTTTGTTTAAGAAACATTAATAAGAACTAAAAGGCTAGGCAGGGCACAGAGACAATTTGTCACTTGAAGGAAAGAGAATATTCATTAGATTCTTTTTTGTTCTTCTAAGACCTAGCTATAAGAAAATGTTACATAGGCTCAGGCTGCAAGGTAAGTCCTTGCAACCATTTCCATCAGAGTCACAGCTTGCAAGTAATCTACGTAACCTTTTTTGAGAACATAGAGAATGCTGAAGCAACCTCACATAGAATTGACCCCTCCTCCCATTTTTGCTTCCAGAAGGAATTACTTGAGTTGTAAGGTGCTTCTAATATTAAAAAAAAAAAAAAAAAAAAAAAACCACCAACACCAAAAAGGTATTGTTACTATCTACCAAAAGGTTTTTACACTTCATAAATTTATTACAGTCAGCAGCGTAAGCACTGATACCTTTATTTGCAAAGCATCAACACAATTTACTTTCAATTTGCAATGCAGTTAGCAACTGTATAATGTTATTAATGAGGCAGCATGGGAAATATACACCTTTATTTTGAGAAATAATCCACATAGGAGCTGGAGGATGTTTTCAATAGAATTGCCTGAAATATTTTCAGGTAAAGTGTTTTCTTGTTGAGTTTAAAACGGTATAAACTTGATTAAAACTTGTGGCATACAAAAAGTCATCTATGCTACGCTTCCTAAACAACAATCCAATAACTATGCAATTCAGGTATATCACTTTTTTCCAATAAAAATTAATACAGGTTTTTTTGTGGGCTTTTAAATGGGAAGACCTGTATTATTGATTTGGTAGAATGGTACATGCAATATACTCAAAATGAAGATGGCAATGAGTGAGTAAGGAAGCATCTTGAAATAATTAAATTATTAATGTAACTTAAAATGATGGCATGAAATGGTAGAATTTAAAAATATTTTGCTATAATCTTAACTATTTTTTTTTCTGGTACACACCTTAGAATAAAAGCATGCTTAACAAAATATAATTTCTCAAAATGAAGAAAAGGACCTAGAAAGATAAATTATTTGATAATGGAAATCTGGAGAAAACAGTGCTATACATAGAATAGTATTTTTTTTAAAAAGTATTCTTTTAAAAATCCTTTTCAAGTCAGGCTTTGAATTTTAAAAAATGGTTGAGGGACTAATAAAAAATGAAGTATTAGAAGTGAAATGCTCTAATTTGTACAGAGCACTGTGCTACTTTGACCTGTTTGTGCAGCTTTGATGGCTGGCAGCCATGTTTTAAAAAAAAGAATTTACGCCGCGGCCTTTTTTTGAGGAGAGCAGGCTATACAGATGTTGAATGTAAGAAATAGCCGATGTTTCTGCTGTAAATCATTACACTGAAAAGAGAGAAGCCTAAGCTGAATTCCATTGGAGGTAGATGGTTGTCTTAAACAGCACGGTTGTATGAAAATCACCCAACAATTTTGGCATGTGGTCATTATATTCTATACTCTTTTGAAACAGAAACAGCACTCCTAGCTAGGTCAATGATGCAAACTGTTCTCTATCTAAAAGAGAAAATAGTGGAAGTAGAAATAAAGATGATTGGGTTGTCATAGTCCAGTACATCCTCAGGTTGTGTGTGAACATGTCTTTTTCTGAAGCAGTTTATCATAGTAAGACAGTTGTATTAAAAAGAGTTAAAGGACATGTATTTAAAATGTATTAATTTAACATATGCTCAATACAATGAACTTATTTTGGGAGAGAACTCACAATGTAAGTTGCAAACTGTAAGTGACAAAATTTATACCTCATTATAAAGCACTGGAAAGTTTATGTAAAAGCTGGATAGTTACTTAAACCTGGCGTAAGTACATAAATGTCTTGCACTTCAATCCTTTTTAAATCACTTATTTTGAACCTCCAGTTCTCTGCCCTTTTCTTACCCATTTTAATGTGCTGCATAGCTGTTGTGTTTTGGGCTGGGCTGGCCACTGAAATGAACAACAGGTGGTCTCTTACCAATTTTTAATTTGTTAAGAAACAAAATTAAACACACCTTCAACTTGGAAAAACTTTAAATGCTGATGAAATTTCTTCCTACTGTCTCATTTTTAAAAGGAAAAAAAAAACAACAACCCTTCATGTATTTTATTAGTCATGAATAAATCAGTAAAATTATGCTTTTTTTCTTAAATCATCAAATGTGTTCATCTGAATATTTTTAGGGCTTTTTTTTTTTTT
>VYZM01021936.1:62189-141711 GCA_013398915.1 Dromas ardeola | reverse complement strand
GCTACTGGGGGTTAGGACTAGATGATCTTTAAGGTCCCTTCCAACCTGAACCATTCTATTCTGATGGTGAAGATGCACAGCACAGGAATGAAATCTGTTCCTCTGACGTCCAACCCAGCAAACAAGCACCCTTATGGATAGAGTAACGCTTAAACCTGCAAGTCCAGGTTCCTGAAACAGAGCAACAAAAACACTTAGTTGCTCATCGACTCATTAAGTGTTTTGTAGACACAGTGTTGCAGGTTGTGTGTAGCTAGTTATTTACTCCTTCCTTTCCCCAGGGGTATTTATTGAAGTTTTTGTCTGTTTTGAAAGAGCTAGATAATACAATTATGCCACAGAGTAGTCTTTCACTGCCTTCTGCAAAAGAGTAACTCACTCTTTTGCAGAAGGTATGCATAATCAAAAAAACTCTGTTTTCTGAGCATGTCTAATTTTTTGATATGTAATTTATTCTTAACATATGATCAGTTTCACTCTCCTACCCCTCCACCCCTGCCCTAGCAAAAACAAGGAGTGTTCTTTAACTGGGAAGTAAGGAGGATGTCTCCCTGAAGCATAGGCAGGAGATCCAGGATTATACAGCTGCTCAGAATTTTCCTTTGACACACATGAGAAGTTGCACATATCCAAGTAACTGTATCTGTAAGGACTGTTTTATGTAGCTTGAACAGGGATCTTGGAAGAATAGAATTGTCACAGGTGCTCTGTTTTGCAGAATATCTGTACAGAAAGAATATTCATGTCTGAAGTCGGACTGCTGCCAGGTGATCCACAGATTTACATCAGAAAAAGAAACAGCTCCCCAAGACAAACAGTCCTTTTCCTGCAGTTCCTCTTGAATAGCGACAGTTGGTAACCATTGGCTTTTGAGGGAAAATGGAGGATGTTTTCACTGTGTCTCCATAACAAATATTTGCTGTTCTCCTGGAGAGGATTACCAAGCCTAATATCTACTTCACATTTCACTAAACGAAAGGGTTTTCATTCAGTCCTTAATGGATAGGACTGGTCTATGTTGATTTGATGGGCAGATGAAATACCAGAATAAAACTTACATAAAACACAAAATATAATGTGTAAATCTTAAAGTATTTGTTATTAAAGCCAAAAGTGTTGTCAGGTGGTTTTTTTTTTTCTGTGTAGAAAGCTTTATTATGACAAGTACAGCTGGACTGAGCTAAATCAGATATTGATACAGTGTCAAATGCTTTGGGGTTTGGATTGTATGGATGTTGCTTTCAAATTGCTCCTCTGTAATCCAGTGATAACACGATAGGGACCCCTGTCAGGCAGGAAAAGAGAGATCTGGGAAGAATGTGGTTTTGTACAGGTAGATGAAAATGCCAGGTGGTATTTTTGCAATGGCTATCTGATCTTTCAGCTTTAAAGTAGAATACCAGCAATTTAATAAAAAGAAAACAGAAAAAAAAAAAAGAGGTGTGTGTGTGTGGTTGAGTTGTGCCTTTGGTCATTTTAACACACTTGAAAGTTCAAGATTTCTATCAGAACACTTATAAATTAGACTGATGTGATAAGCACAGAGTCTTTTTCTTTTTCAAAATAAGGTAGATTTTTGTTGAGCGGATAAGGTGTATTTTTGTGACTGTATAATTCAGTGACAAAAGGTCAGGAATATAAAGGTACCACTCAGCCTAGTCAGTGTTTCTTGTATTCTCCCTCCCATCTCCCAGAGGAACACTATGTATTTGTCACATGTTATCTGTGACTTTTTCTAGTATTTTACAATTCTGCCTAAATACTTTAATCAAGATTGAACTTTCATGCTGTTAAATATAGTGTGTATACGTACATTATCACACAGAGCAGACAGTTTCTCCACTGGAAAAAAATTACAGCTGATAAGAGGAACAAAGAAACCATTGTTGTCTCTCACAGGGAGAATTAAAGCACAAAGGGATTTGAGGACACGCAGGAAGTCTGTTGGCAGAGCCAAGAATTGAACTGTCTCTCAAGTTCTGGTGCAAATGCCTCTGCCAGGGGCCAAGCTTCTTGAGCTGGAGAGAAGCCGTCCCTTTCTCTCCCCTGCTTCCGGTTCGACTGGGAAAAGAAACTGAAAAGGCTGGATAGAGAGAAGGAAAAGAAGTAATCCTAGCTGTGAAGCTGCAGCCTCTTAACAAGAAAGAAGAAATGTTCCCAAACTAACCAACCAATACCTTTTTTTCCTCCTCTCTTTATCCCATTCAAATCACAAAGCAATGTTGCTGAAGTAATCCTAATGTCACAGTAAAGGGTTCTGTGCAGCTGATCAGCATAATGCACTTCCCTTTGCTTGTGCTTTCTCTGGCCGTGTACAGAAAGCCCTTCAGCTGACATTTCTTTAATATTCCTTAAGCGAAAACACGTGTGGAAAAAGCCTTGTGTTATTGGAACAAACCCCTAGATTTGTTTTCAGATAGTCCTTCCTTGCATCCTCTTGCATCTTCCTTGCAGAAGCCTTTTTTATTTAAATAAATCTTTGGGGTTTTGTGAGGGTTTTGGAACCAAGGCTTTTATTATTTTGTCAGGAAACATTTAGTCCTGTATAATTCTATTTCACAAAATATTTTTTCACTTTAAATCCAAGTCTTGGATGCTGTATCTGAGATGTAGCAGCAATTTAATTAAACAGAATTTGGTCATAACCCAAACAGTAACAGCTTGAGCAGGTCAAGATTCTTTCAGGAAAACACACCAAATATGCGATATTGCATATCTGTAATTCATAGTGGAGGTGGTGGCAAATAGGTAGTGCAGGACTGAGCCTTTTATGTTTTCTGC
This sequence comes from Dromas ardeola, assembly GCA_013398915.1. NCBI lineage: Eukaryota > Metazoa > Chordata > Aves > Charadriiformes > Dromadidae > Dromas > Dromas ardeola. The sequence continues at coordinate 138,930 of VYZM01021936.1, read as the reverse complement.
AGCTGCTTAAACTGTCTTGACCTATCATTTGAGAGTAATTTTGTTTGTATAGTAAATAACAGCACCTTTTTTACAGTAAGTTCATTTTGTACCTGGATATGCTGCACTTTTCTTGATGTTCTGAAGCGTTCTATCTTCTGATGAGGCATTTTTCTGTTTTCTTGTTTGCGTGGCAAATTTTTAATGGGAATTGCGCCATTGAGTTTTTTCAGCATTTATAAAGTCATTCGTTGGTTCTATGGTGAAAAGCAGCTGTTGGTCATATGTCTTACTTAAGTTCAGTCTTTTCCCCTTTCATTAAATCAGTGGTATTTTAAAGGCTATTTTTAAATTGTGCAGTGCAAGAAGATAATTTTCTTCTGGTCTTGGTCCCAGTTATTAACCTGTGGGAATTTATCTTAGTATTCTAACTTTAGACTAATGTTTTACAGTACAAGTGGTTTGCTTTTGGTGAGTTGTTTGTTGATACTGAATGCTTGTGAACTATGCCTGTAACAAGCGGCAATTTTATTTATTAAAAAACCTTTTTTAAAAATTACCAGAAGTTTTTATTCTTGTCTCTTCTTTTGTCTTGACCCAAATAAACTCCCTTGAAATTTCTGAAGTTTCCAAGATTAGTTTAGTTTCCTAATGATGATGTGAAATATTGACCATTGCAGGCAATTGCAAATAAGAAAAGTTACCGTACAAATAAGACTTGATAAACTATTCTATTAGCTTGTTACTTCTAAAAGTTGTAGTTCCCTCTCTTCTACTCTTTCCGCTTTCTCCTCCCTTCATCTCTGCTCCAGTCAGAGTTTGTCCTAGCCTGGTCATTGTAGTATAAGCAAAATGCAAGTATTATTTACCAGGAATTATTCAGGGTTAAAAAAAACCACCAAAATCCCCTTATTTATCAATATCGTTCCCTTAAATTTGGGAACTTAAATGCAAACTTGGCATTACATGCTGTGCCTGGAGGTTTACTGGGTTATTTTTTTTCCCATGTTACTTTGAGACTTGGCCTGAATGACTTGGGAAAACTTTCAGCTTCCAAAATTATTAAACCCCAAAGCATAACAGACAATTTACTGTAGTTTTACAGAACTGCTTTTTGTTTCCTTCTGCAGTTCAGGTTCTGATTGTATTAAGAAAATGAAGTTTTATACTCTCGAAATTCATACTGCCGAAACTTAATTTCTGATAGAATGCCCCTGTTATCTTCAAATTAAAGCATTTATTACTATGTGAAGGACACTATCACAGAATAGAGAGAGCCCATTGCAGTTACAATGTAAAATACGTATTTGCTGTCATGAGGTCTCCTAGTTGCATATCCATTCAATGTGTAGTAATTCAATGAAAAGTCAAAGATATTAACTGAGGCTCCTGTAGCATTACTTTGAATCATGTCCATAAAAGGAGAATTTAATTATCTTGAACTTTTTGTTCGATCAAAAGAAAACCTGTCAACCAACACACTTCTGTCTGTCTTTGTTTGTGACACATAGAAAGGTTATAGATTACAGGGGTTATCCACAGGCCGTTGGTTTGATAGTAACTAAGAGGCCAAGAAATACAAAAGAAAAAAAAGGCTTGAAAAGAAGAGTTTAAAAACAAAAAGTTTCACAGTTTTAACATCCAAGCAAAGATTTCAGTGTAAAATAACAAAGTCCCAAACCATCACCATTAATAATAAATATCTGTCATTTATGCTGTCTGACTGGATGTGCTCCATGCCAAATTTATTTCTTCTTGGCACTAGCACAAAAAAAATATTTGTTTTCATTCCAGAAAAAAATATAGTCATCTGTCTGCTATGTGTATTTATACACAGGCATGCAGGTCTAATGCAATAAAATGTGATATACTCTCAGGCTAGTAAGTAGAGTATTTTTCAGTATCTTGAAAATTCATTATTTAAGGAAGGTTTAGAAAAGACGCTATAAATTTTGACTTTTAAGCCAGTAAAAGAGCTGAGATTTCTGATTCTGCTATCCAAATGGGAAAGGTTTAGAATAGAGTATTGCTTCTCTATTATAAATCTCCTAGTAGTAAAAAAGGCTGGTTTGCTTATTACCCACAAATCTATTTGCTAAGTATACTCCCAAATTCTAAAAAGGGAGAGTTTTACTATTTTAGTGTTGTGAAACTTTTTATAAAAGTTCATTCAATAGGGAGAAAAAATGTCTTCTGTCACTTAGTTATCACTGTTTCTTTGGATAGATGGTATGCTTTCATTGAAATCTCCTGGACTCCTTCAATTTTTATATTTTTTAGTGATGCAAGGTACATTTCCAATGAATATTCTTCATATGTCATTTTAAAAGTGGTCTGTGGAAAGGTTAAAATTCTACAGTATTCTTGAAAAAACGACCCAAAAAGGTGTCTCCGTTTGTTCTGTTTTTATTAATTGTTATTTTCTTTTGAAGTGGGTAGTAAAACTAGCCTTTCTTATCGAGGGTGACCTTGTACAAATTGCAAGTTTTACTTTGTGCTCCAAGCTGTCTGCAATTTGCACTTCATGATTTTTCACTTCCAATAGAGTTTCAGAGGTTGTTTGCCGAGTGGCATATTTATTTGACCTCTAATACATTTGGATTCCAAAGAAAATACATAGTCAATCTTTCTAGCTTTTAATTTTAAGTAGGATTAACTCAATAGTGATAATTAGGCTTCAGTAAATGACTACTTTTTTTTCTTTTTCAGTTTCCCTACGTAGCAGCAATTAGAACCTGAATTTGTCCTCATTTTAATGTTTTGCTCATACGCAATATGAAAATTCTTTTGCCTTTGATATATTTATTTGATTATATGAAACTGAATTTTTAGGATTTAGATGGCCTCAGAATCTGTCATTCACATAAATATTTGGAAAATACACTGTAGTGAGACTTCATCTGAAGTATTTTCTGTTTGTATCTTCAGAGTTCTACAATCCAGGTCTAAACAACATGTATTAGAATTGACTAAAAATACCCTATTGATGCTCACAGGTGATACACAGTGACCTAATTAAAAGAGCTGATGTGCAAATCAGAGGAGAAAAGGGAAAGCAGCATAAATTGATGGGAAGTGGGTGCATTTATTCCACACAGAAGCATTTACTTCGGCGTGATTGCCAATGGAAAATTTGACCTTGTAATTCTAGACTTAAGGTAGCGGACTTGAGATGCAAAAAAGCTTTTAAGAGTGACTTTTTTGTCTTTAAAACAATTTTGAATGAAAATAGAATCCTAAAATGATTTTAAAACTTTTTTAATTTGAAAAATTAATGTATTTGAACAGGTAGTCAGGGAAATTAATTTTTTCTGATTAAATAGTCTACCATCTAATAGACACTTAAAGGTATTTGTTGGGGCTGTTAATACCAATCCCAGGCTTATGGAGCATTTGATTTGAGTCTGTTATTCTTTACTAGTAGTTTTCCTTGGGCGATGTGGAATTTTGTAAGACAACAAGATTTTGCACAGGAGGTTTGTTGAAACAACTTATCTGAAGAGAAATTGTACTAGTTGAGGGAGGGGGAAAGACAGAAAAAGTAAGACGTTGGGCAAGTCACCAGTACTCCAGTGCACTGGCCATGCATTTAGGAAATCATTTCTCTGCTTCAGAAAGATGGTGTAACAGTTCAAGGCACTGATGATCACAAGGTCTTTCTGCACTGCTGGGCCAGGGTCTTCTAAGTTTCCTGCATTAACTGTTGCAGCTTGCACTTGTACTGCCCAAGGCTTTGAACTTCGCCTGAGTAACAGTTGCATATCTGATGTGCCCAACTGCAATTTTTATTTCAGTCTGGTAGTATAATCAAAGAGGATTGAAAAAGTTTGTATGTGTTTGAAGGGTATAAGCATATCAATTGTACAAATGGCTTCAAAAAATCACCAGGAAAACAGGTAAGATCAAACTGAATGTAATTCTATTTTTAACTGAAGGATTGAAGTACCCTCCCTGGCGCATAAATCTGTGAACCTTAAATTGTTTTTAAAAAACACATTTAGTTAAAATGGTCTGGTTTTCTAGTATGGACAAGAGCAAACTACTAATACTGTAATTTTCAGAAATTAAGTTCTGTGATTCTTTGTCTGAGTTAGGACTGAGTCATAAAACTTAAGTTGCTACCTAAGAGTTGGTAAGCCTTGTACCTTAGTTAAGTCTTCTTTTTCTTACATGCCACTATGGTTTCTTAAGGGCAGTATTCCTGTTGCAATCTTTCAATGTGCTAGAGCGTATGTATGTTTGTTAGTTAGAATGTATGGATGTATGTACGCAACTGTACAGCTTCTTATGTAAGATTTCACAGTGAGCAGCTTAACTTACCTATTCTGCAAATATTTAGACTCTCTGAGCTATTTCTCTGAGCACTGAAATGGGTTTTGAAATATTTAAGTGATCTGTTGTTATGCTTGAAGTAGATGGTTCTTATCTAATATAAAACAGTTTCAACCCCAAATATGTTCATATTGCAACAACTTGAACAGCATTTTGGTGTGCCTGAGCTGCATGATTAGGACGTTTTAACTACATTTTAAACCAAAACTTTCCCTTTCTCTCATCTATGCTGAGAGTCCTGTAATGAGGGCTAACTTGTACAATTCAGGGTTTGTTGGATTTGTGCTGGAACCTGGCCACTTTGTAGCGAGCATGCCAGCAAAGTACCTTGAATGATAACAGGTGTCTTAATGCCCACTCATAACTTCTTCAGAAAGGCATGTTTTTTTCCACTATTAGGACAGTAATAAATTGTAGAATGTTTCACAGATCACCATGGGATATGGACCAGATACAGCTGGGCGAGTGCAGGAACAAGGCATAGCAAAGCCAGTTAAGGCTTTGTTGAAAGAAGCTTTCTTGCATGGAGCAAACTGAACAGTGCCAATCACGTAGAGCAGCCATGCAGGGAAGACATAGTCGTCTCGGCCAAATGGCGTGTTCTCTGCTGGAAGCATTATCCAACTCATGTTCTTTGAAAATCCTCATCTTCCTGAAGTTTCATTTCAAAAGTGAGACTTGGAAGAATCCCAGAATAATCCTTTTTTTTTTCTTTTTCTTTCCTCACGGTCAACAAAAACTATGATTCGATCTATTATATCATGAAATATGTTAGTACTTATGTCCAGAATGATTAATCCTAGTACTTTTTGTATGATCTGCAGCTGTTGATGCTGATGGGTATTTGGACTAACGCCTCTGATATTAGCACAGAAAAAGCTTTGATTTCAATTACTCTCCTTTATTTTTAAACAAACCATAGATTCATTGCTGTGCTTCACGTCTCCATTTTTTTTCTGTGGCACACTAAAACAAAGAGGCTTTTCTGACTAAATTGAGACTATATTCAATTAAATGAATTGTAATTTATCTTCACAAAAGAAGAGAGGGTAATTTACCAGAAAGAATAAACACAAACCAGTGCAAATCAGCTTTTAATAGGATTTTAGTAAATAATTTTTGAAATTCTCATTCATTATCATCATAGGGTTATGGCATTGTTTTCAGAGTTACCTAATTTTGTTTGTAATAATACATCTTCTCTCAAGGCCTAATTGAAAAAGGACTGATTCGAAACATTTGGATTGAAGCATCTGAGTAGCCATGTGTATTTAATAGAGAGTAAATATTACAAAGCTTTGCTTAACTGGGACTTTGGAGTTAGATGTTCTTCTTTCAGAGAGTTCAATGTGTGTGGAGAGAGTAAGCACAATAATTTGCACAATTAGAACATCTGGGGCAATTTAAGCCAAGATCACAAAGAGTTTTATGAATGCTACTGAGAACATCCCACAATTTTCTGCTAATGGATGGCATTATTCCTACTTTATCTGTAGGAAAATTGAACCATTAAAATGTTAAATGAGTTGCACAATGTCGTACAAAAGTTTCAACAACAGAGCTTAGAAATAAAATGCATTTCCTCTCAAATTCCAGCTTCAATGTCCAGATGACATTGCTAGCATTGCTATCCTGAAGGCTCACCACTTTGTGAAGATTTTGTTTTATTATACTTAGATCAATTAATAACTCTCAGAGATCCATTATGAAACTTCAGAAAGAAGGACAGCTCTTAATGAGGAAACTATCATAGAATCAAGATACTTCTCTAGGCTGCATTTATCCCTGTTGTAAGAGGCTCTATCATGTGAAGTACTGGTTTCTAAACTGATGTGGAGTACACAAGCTGGTTTTAGGCTACTACTGTATACAATGGGCCATACAAAATTCCTGAATTCATTCAATGTTGGTACTCTGAGGAGAAGTGGGCACAAGACTCGTATTGCTCCTGTTACTTGAAGATAATGCATCCTGTCATTTCTTAGTCCTTTTCTTTATGCTACTTTGACTCCAATCCCACCTGGTTTGCCCCAAAATCCTGCCCTCTGGACTCCAATCTACAATTGTCTGCCTTTCACACTTGTCCTTGTTCTTTGTCCTCTGTATCAACCCAACCCAATGGTTTCCTGCACTTTGGCTTCCAAACTTTATCTCTTTCCCACTGATTTGTTGTTCCCAACAGACGCTAGTCCCACCTTTCCTCCCTTAACTCTCTGTCCAGTTTGACTCCATCCCCCTCTTATTCAGTCTCTCTTATTGGTTCCACTCTCTTCTCATTCCTTCCTTTCAATGTTGCTGATTCTCAGTGGTTGTTATTTTACCCAATTGTTCCCCAGTCTGCTGTCAATCTTCAGATCTGGCTTTCACAATCATGAATTTAGATCAGGGTTGGACTAGGTGACCTCCACGGGTCCCTTCCAACCCGACAGTTCTGTGATTCCCAGTTACTGAAAATCATTGAGCCACTCATACAGGAGGAACTTTCTCTTTCTTCTGCTCTGAATTTAGGTGTCCTGTCTTAGGCATGTCCTGGCCCATGGCAGTCCAGTTGGGCGTCTGGGTGAAAGTCCTCACCTTATGAGCTGGAGCATGTCCAGAGCAGGCAGAATCTTACAAGAAAGTTATCTAGTGAAATCTTAATCTCTACTGAATAGGTAGTAACTGCAATCTCTTATCCTGATTTTCTGAAGAGATACAATTTTACAGTGGCTGTCTGGTTTTGGCCGATGTTTCCTGATAAATCCTGAAAAAAATGGCTCGGTTGAACCAAATTTGAGAGGGGTAGGGATCTCTGATATTAGATTCCTACAAGTTTTCTGTGCCAACCAGGTAGGGAAGAGATCCTAATGGTGCCTCTACTGAGGGAAGGTTCAATGTTCACTGTAGAATTCACGTGGGAGCATAACCTTAAGAGGAAGGCCTTAGGCAAACAGGTTAGGTGGCTCAAGGCTTATGTTATGACCATTTTGTTTTGCAGTCAGGAGATTCTGACATCTAAGTGAATAGTAAGCAGCAAAATAGAAAAGCTGGGAGTGCAGAGAGGAGAATTCTGGAAGCTGGGGTGCAGAGGGCAGGCAGAGTGGGCTGGAGGAAGACAATGACTGCTTAGTAACACAAAAGACATATGGAAGAGGGTGCCATTCTTCCATCTTTTAAAAGCCTGAATGACATGCAGTTCATGAAACAATTTTAAATTACAGGGAATTTCTTTGTGGCCTGCCAGGGCTGAGTCAAGTCTGTGGTATTTGGTGCAAGGCTTGTATGCATTTCCACTGGTACTTGGCAGCTGCTGGAGCAGTTGACGGTGTCCAATGTTGACTGGTCAATCATATCATCTTCCAGTATGCCAAAAGCAGTATATCTTGTGTCCAGCTCTGAGAGTGGATGTGAAGATACACGAGAGGATGCGGGGAAGCAGTGGAGAGGTGGTGGGTGCTGAAGTATCTGTGAGAGAATTGCAGGAACCTGACTTACATCCTACATTGATTGATGACTTCTGCCAAGAATCAGTTACAGTGATTTGCATTGCTGCTATTAATGCTCAGATGCTTTCCCAAATATCTTTATTGAAGAAAAACAAATTAATCTGTTACAGTGATGTGTAAATATGGGGCTGACTTCCCTGAGCCTTGAGGGCGTGCATCGGTATTACTGAAAGGAGGTACATCAGCATCATTGTGTTTAGTATGTAGCTTGCTCTGTTTATCAGAGTGCTCTAAAGCAGTGTCATTCTTGTGGTCAAATGTAGTGTGCTGTTCACCTCTGGCTGTTACCTGTGGCTGCGTCTTTAGTTATAAGATTGATACCACTATTCCTGAATCACTGGAACAAACAGTGACTCTCAGTTCAGAAGTAGGAACTATGCTGGGATGGTACAGGGATACATTGCATGCATGTGGTGAAATGCAATCAGGTTACTAAAACAAAAACAGTGAATCAGGAGCAATGGAAGACTCGGAACCTGTCATAAAAGTGATATCAGGGCCAATTTCTGCAAACCTTCTTCATGTAAGAAATCCCATTGCAGTCAAACCCACTGAATTCCACCGATCAAGTAACAGAAAAGTAACAGGGCTGATTGCACAGTTTCACACATTTATTCAATTGTTGTTTTTAAGTGGGGCTCCCATAGATGCAGGGATATAAAAACAGATGTTGAAACACCACTACGAGTAATGTCCACGAAATCCCAACCCCCAGCCTAACCCTGCAGTTACATTTTCTCACAAATGGGAAAGCAAGTCTCATGGGCAAAGTGCTGCCTGTGATTTTATTTTATACTTTCCAGTATGTGGTCGATTTATAAGGAACAATGTTCTCTCAGTTCTGGTTGTGGAATCCAGAAACATTTGTATCTGAAGTGGGTAACAGAAACACCACTTTTGTAATAGCTCTGAGAGAGGATTCTAGTGGTAACCCCATTCTGCCGCTGGAAGGAACTTCCTTTTCCCCTTACCATACATATCAAATGCAACTTTTCCTCCTTGCCTACAAGGTTCAGAAACTGCTTCGTAATTGTTGCTCTGTTTTTTCATCTTTCTTTTACCTGGTGCTTTGAATGTAGTTTTCTTAACTGTCTTTCAATTTTTTGCGTAGCCCTTTTTTAAGCCCCCTTTGATGCTAACATTCAGGCTATTAAAAATTCCTGTGCATAAACTTCCCTCTTCTCTTAAACTATGCACTTTCCTTCCATAGTGATACCTTAAAATTGACATTTCCAAGTGCTGCATCTCAGTGGCTTTCTTCTCTACCATTCACTTCTTAAGCCCTTTCTCTGTCTTTTTGTGCACTTCTGGGTTCTTGATACAGATTCTAAATCTTTGTGATGGCAAATAATGTGTATCCGTGCCTCTGTATATACCGATATTTCTAAAAGTAGTATGATAATATTTGTTTGTTTTTTTTTTAATTTGGGTAGTGTTTATTTATTAGATAAAAGTGGTAGATTGGCCTCTTCAGCATACCTTTTAACCGTCATGCTAATATGTCAGTTATGCGTTCACTCGTTCGTCAACTATGCACCATAGATTTATTTTGGTAATACCGTTACTTTTTTTTTTTTTCCTTCCTGTCCATAAAAGTTGACCATTTTATGGCATATTGTCCTTGGTGAGGAATTACTAGCCAGATGTGCTGCAATTGAACTACTAGTTCTCAGTGTATATTCTGGACTTTTGGCTTTGATCTAATTTTTCAAGACCGTAGATAAGTTGTTCCCAATAGTAAACTTGATACAGTTAAGGGCTATGCAAGGCCACTGGTCCCTCATGGACTCCAGGACCTGGGGGTTCCTCTTGCCCAGCCCCTGGAGGCCAGCCCTGTGTGCCTGGATACCTGGAGGTCTCTCCATCCCACACTGGTGGATGGGGCAGCTGCTTTCATAGAATCATAGAATGTGTTGGGTTGGAAGGGACCTTTAAAGGGACATCTTTAACTAGATCAGGTTGCTCAGAGCCTCATCAAGGCTGACATTGAATGTGTCCAGGGATGGGGTCTCCACCACCTCTCTGGGCAACCTGTTCCAGTGCCTCACCACCCTCATGGTAAAGAACTTCTTCCTAATGTCTAATCTAAACCCACCCTGCTCTAGTTTAAAGCCATTGCCCCTCGTCCTATTGCTACATGCCCTTGCAAACAGCCCCTCCCCAGCTTTCTTATAGGCCCCCTTCAGGTACTGGAAGGCCACTATAAGTCCTCTGGAAGTCCTACACTTCAATTTCTTAATGGCCTGTCCAGTGGTGACTGGAGAGTTTGTCACTATCTTTGTTATCCGTTGTCTATTACATTTGTATCCATGTGTTTTGTTTATGACTTTCTCTGTTACTGTTTGAATAGGAAAGTCCCTTGATCTGATAATCCTAATGAAGCCAATGCTCTGACATGCCACATGCCCTTACAAATACGGGCAGGGGTAGCCAGATTTGGCCAAATGGGAATATTATTGGTTCTTCAGCTAGAAATTAGCATCTTGTTTCCATTTGAGTTGAAATATGATCTGAAAATAAAAGTCTCAGGAGAGGATTTTTAATCTCTCTTCTGGGCAGTTTAGGCAAAGTGGCGATACTTATGAAATACCTTTTACTATTGATTTTTATATCAGGTTCAGTACATTTACCTGTCCATTGGAGAAGAAAATGACCTGGCAGTGGATGAGATTTCACAGCAGTGAAACACTGGAATTGTATGCATCTGTCTGTATATACTAGCTAGTTTTCTATGTGAATGGCAAAACCATTAATACTTGTAACGTTTCTTTTGAAAGGCCAAAGCTGTGCTAAGGGGTTGGCAGCCTGCCTACTGCAACCTTTTGATCCACCAGGCAGTTCCTAGCAAACCTTACCAGGTGTCCTTTCAGCTGGTCTATGGCAAGGCTTTGATGTGCTGAGAACACGGTCACAATGTGGGGCAGCTGTGTCTTCAGAAAAGGAACAGGGAAAGCAGAAGGAATGACTGTTGAGATCTTTATGTATGAGTAGTTTGGTTGTCGTGGTCCAACTTCTGCAGCCACTGTGGGACCAGTGCAAGCTTTGGAAGCCCCTAGAGGCTGACACCGATTTGGTGGTAACAGTTCCTGGCTCTGCATTATGATGAGCAGAACAAGGCACATCACTGTGCGTGTGGCATGAACAGAAAATAAAGCATTTAGCCTTTGGTTGTGTCACTTACTGACCAGACGGGTGTTACTTGGGTGAGGTCTGCTTGCAGGCTGTGGGTTAGACTTTGCTTTGCTTTTGATGTGTAATTCTGATGCCCAATGTTCCTTTTAATGTCATTGAGTCAAAAAGCCTTGATCGTGCCTTTCTGTCAGGTTTATGCTGAGGGCCGTAAAACCTTGGTATGGGGTTATAATAATATAACCTCAATAATTCATACAATCTAAGTATAAAATAAAAGATAGCCGGCAGGGAAGCACAGTTAAACACTACTGCTCAGTATCAGCACTGGGCTTGGCATACCCACATCTGGAGGAAAATCTAAGAAGTGAATGTTGGGCACTTAACATTGTGTCTGATAAATTAGAAAGACAAATACTGTGAAGATCCTTGTTCCCATTCAGTTATTAAAGCTGCAAGATCCACAAGTAATGCAGGGCGTTTATAGGGAGGCATATTATTCATGGTCAGTTCTGTTTCTTTTTGGTCTTTTCAGGTGTTCCAGGACCTTGGCACTTCTGTGTTGTCAGGTGCATTTAGAGGATACAACATCTGCCTCTTTGCATATGGACAGACAGGTTCAGGAAAAACTTACACAATGATGGGCACGCCTGTGAGTTACACTGTTCATTTTACAGTTACGGTTGAGGGTGGGACGTCCAGCAGAAACATTGCTTTACTTTTAAACTGTGATTATGGTGCTTGTTGAGCAGAATGCTGTACATGTTTTATTTGGTATTTTTATATATAAAATGAGAGTCAAGCCATTACATGTAGCATCAGCTAAAAATACTAAAAAATGTGGTGTAGTTTAAATATTTATTTTAGGTAACCTTCATCTTACTATGTATGAATCTTATTGCTGTGTTAGAGAACAAAAAAAAAAAAAATCTATACCCCTGAATAGTTCCTGGTTTTAGAAACTTATAGCTCAAGATAATACAAAGTATTCATTCTCATGGAATTTTTTGGCAGTCTGAGCTATGCTGAAATTAAATTACTTTCACAAATAAGAATGGATACAATTCACAGCAATACTTTTGTAACAGAATTAATTATCTACTTGAGACATTTATCTGTTGCAGAAGTTATCCTTTGGCTTGTGGAAACTAATACTTGCGTCACTTCCAGTTTTGAAATGGATTTATATGGTGTTTGCAGAAGCTGTTAAATTTTAAGATTCGTGTCTACCAGGACCCACCTAAGGTGCATTTTAATCTTGGTACTCAGATAGATCAAGTCAGTTGAGGATTTCCTGCATTCTACTGCAATGCAAGGCAATTTCATGTCTATCTGCAAATATTCTTGGCTGTTGGTGAAAACATGCCCCTAAAAAAAGAAAAATCTTATATAACAGTTTGCGTGAGTAGCCCACTATTTCCTACACCCATGGGATTCAGTTTGTTAGGTGAAATAAGGGTAAAATTTGTTACACTCTGAATATAACAAAAAGACTGTTCTGGCATGGTTTGTGCTCTTGACAAGCGTTTGGATTTTTAAAATTTTATTTTCCCCACAGACATCAGCAATAGGATTTTGTTAAATCATGACCTGATTCTCCATTCATTTTATGCGCAATCAAGCTTAACTCCGTGAAAGCCTGAAGAATTGTTAACATTGGGGCTGATAGGTGACAAACTAGGATATTTGTATTACATTATTTTGAAAATATCTTAGCAATTCAGAATGGCCGCATCTTGAAATTATCATTGTTTCCAAGGAAACTTCCAGGTATAGTGTTTCTAAGAGATTTCTGGCTTATAAAGTGATTTCGTTCTCCAATGGAATCCTGCTTTGACCTGATCTTTAATAACACGTATTCACTGTGAAACAGTGTCCAAAACTAGGAAGAAACTGAACTGAACTTTTGTCCATGGTGGTCCACTTGATGAACCTGAACTTTCTCCCTCCAACACCATTTCAAGGGTGCCTTCTAAAAGCCTTTCATGCTATTCATCAAGCAGATTGAACCTAAGCCTTAGAGTCTTTCTCAGGGTGTGTTGGCACTGAAATCACTAAAGTGTGAGCAATCATGTCATAAGAACGGTTCATCACACAAAAACACACTGTTAGTTGAGTGCTGTGTAGACTGTTTTGGCAAAGTTTAAATCAGCTAGTTTGGGTACTGTTGGCAGCCCATATCCCATTCTCTCTGAGACACCAGCTTTATAAATCTAGGATGTAAAACTGTTCCAAGCCTGTTCTGTGACAACAAAGAATAAAGATATAAAAGTGGAATAAGGAGTAAACAAAATATTCATGATGTCAAGCTAGTTTCAGTGTTGGCCTGGCTTCATCTAGCCTGCAACACCTCTGACATGGGCATGTCCAGTATCTTTACATCAAACAGTTCTTGGCTTTAACCCGAGCCTCTAAACTCCTCATTGATTGCTGTATAAGTGGCTCTAAAATGACTTCTGCTATAAATAGCGTTTGCACTGAAGCTAAGACAGATGACATTACACAGCACATAAGTCCCTGCAGTGTTTCACATGCAAGATGCTTCAGCTGGAGTTAGTAGAGCACTGCCATGCTGTTCTGAACTACACTCCAGAGCAGTTCATGTTTTAATCCATCATACAGTCATTACTTTAATGCTGCACTATGATTCTGTCCTTTTCTTATAACTTGACTTTTATTTAAAAATAAGTTTTTCAAGAGTGATAGCAAGTATATTCATTAAATTTGTTTCTGTTTATTATTTGAAGGCATCCATTGGGCTGACGCCACGTATATGTGAGGTACTTCTCTTTTATTTCACTTGCATTTGTTTAAGCAGTTTGATTTTTTTTTTTTTGATGGATTTAAAATTTACACAAACTTCTGGTTTATGCAGGGCCTCTTTTCAAGGAAAGATGATTACTCAGACCAGACAGCATCTTGCAGAGTAAAGGTCAGGTAAGTGTGTCACTGTTTAGGGCAATGCTATGAATGCTTTCAACAATATATTCCGGTAATCAAGCAAAGTAAAGACTAGTTTATTTTGTTTCTGTTTTCTCAGATGATAATCATTTTGGAACACGGGGGAGAACACAGAGGAAGGATGAGAAAGTGATGGTTTTAGTTTTCCATCTCAGTATAGTTCTTTGGATGGCGTTTTGTATAGACAGCTGAAATAAGAGTCTATTAAAAATTTACTTCCTGTTTGTTTAACTCTTAAATTTCAGCCATAATCCTACTTTCCATTCTTTTTGATCTTTCACATTGATCTAATGAAGCAATATGTTTTGAAATCCGGGGATTTGAACTCACTAGTGTTAAAAAATTATATTTTATGAATATTTAAATAAAATACTGAATGCCTCTTGGTTCTTGGAAATTTGCTACTATGAGTTCTTTCTACGTGCACTACACAGGAAGGGGCAGTAACAAGAGATAATGAAAATTAATTCATTAACTTTATCATGAAGGATCTATATAAGATTCAGGTAGTGACGTTGCCTAAATACATGCTTTCTCTTTTTTTAATTGTGTGCATTTAACATTCCTTTTCTTTTTCGGCTTTTCAGTTTTCTTGAAATCTATAATGAGCGTGTCCGAGATTTGTTAAAACAATCAGACCAAAAGAAACCTTATACACTTCGAGTCCGTGAACACCCTGAAACAGGACCATATGTACAAGGTGAGAGTGGGCTTCACAACTAGCATCAGAATTTCAAATAAATCTGTATCAGGTCTGTATGTATCTTTGCATATGTTCCTGGGGCGATACTAATTTCTTCTACTCTTCAAGAGTTACTTTCCTCAAATATTTTGATTGTTGATATGAACAGGTGTAACACACTGAAAGCTTTGCCTCTGTTATCCCACTGGCTGGGTATCCTGCACTTTTTTGTTTGCCTTTCCAGGCATAGGTAATGTGTTGAGCTACAGTGTTTTACTTTCTTTTGTTTTAGAGAAATCTTAACCTAATCAAGAAATCCACCAACATCAGCTCTAAATGGGTTCTCCAGACCAGCCTAAGGTCCCTCCATACCTGTTCCAGTCCTTGGAAGCAGTATATATACAAAATATTAATAATAAAAAACTAGATAACCTCAACTGTTTGATATTGCAGGCAAAGCCATGTGAAGTGATTAAAATCTGTATTACCCAAGTGAGAACGCAATAAGCTTCCTTTTTCTTCATTAAACTGAAAAAGCATAGGATGGGTAATGTAGGTGCATTATATGATTAAAAACATCACACACTTTTTAATTCCCACTTGCAACAGCAGCCCCTCAGGTGGTTTTGTGTTTTCGAGTGAATCATAGCTTTCAGATCAGGTGACACAGAGCAGATGAAAAAAACTCCATATGTAGTTTTTCCATTTCAGTTGTCTTTCTTATTTTAGTTCTTATCTTCTCTCTCATTGTTTTTGTACTTCCAGTTCATTTTCACTTTTGATTGCTGCCTTCACTTCAGCGTCTTATCCAGCTTTAAATTGGAGCTTGGCCATTGGTACTTGTGAATTGATTAGCTCCCTATGTAGAGCTTGCCTGCTACATTTCCATTTATGTGACCAACAACTGACAAAAGGGATGTCTCTCAAAATCAGTGCAAAATCATACAGAGTAGCTTTACAGTAGAGATCAGAAGGAAGAGCCTTTTTCAAACTGATGCAAGTTTCAAAGATCACCGAGTTTGTTTAGAAAGTAAATGCATACGTTCCTTTTTCAGTGTGCCTTATATCTAGTGGGCAGAATTCTAAAGTTGCCTCTGGTATCACTGACTCTGCAACTGCTTGGCTGGCCACTAAGCGGGTAGTAACACCTGTAGTACGCAGAATGCTATCACACAGAGTTTTATTGGTCCTGTCACATCAGATCAAATACTGATTTGTTCTGGCTTTTAAATAGAGTTCTTGTCTCTGTTGGTTTTGTGAATTCCTTTTGTTCTCCTTGGTTCACTTTTCTCTCTCTCTTTTTCTTTATCACGACATTACACGTGAGACTGTTATCCTCACTTCAGAGATTAAGGCAAGATGTGACAACAGATAGGGTGACTTGACCGTGTGATTGAATGGAGCCTGGAATTCCCAGCTCTCATTCCTGGGGGCGTCTGCAGTATCAGTCACAGTACATCTAACAACGAACGGTTGTTACCAGTTCCTCCTCTCAACATTTGAAATAAGCGCTTGGGAAGGGTTGAACTTGCATGGTCCTGTACACAAGAGACTATCTGGCATTCTGATTATTTCAGCTGTGCTTTCCCAGCACATCAGCATCCTGTCTAAGGAGAGTTGGAAAATAGACGAATTGATGGTCTCATTAGTATGGCAAACATCATTCTTTGAAAAGCAGATTCATAGACATTTGGCCTTTATTGAGGTCTTTCCAAGATTCTCTTTCTACCTGCTTGTTATCGGAGAACTTCATTGTTGGTGGAGTACAGTTACTAATTATTTTCTTTTAGCAGCTGCTCATTCACCACACGAGAAAAGGTCTTTAAACTGCTTCCTTCCTTGGCAATTTCCATCCCTTTTCTCAGGCCTTATATCTCCAGCGATTCCTTGGCTGCATATAATGGATTTTCCTTGTTTTAAAAGAAAATGAAGTTATAGCTTCTGCCAATGGGCTGGCTTGCCTTTTGTCACTATTTTGTCTTCAAATGGAACCTTCCAGGCCAAATCTGTCACTTCTTTTCCAGTTCCGTTTTTTTTCGGAGGTTTTTTGGTTGGTTGGGGGGTGGGGTTTTTTATTATTATTTAATTTTTCCCCTTTTGAATAAGGATTTTATATTTAGACACAACTAAAAATTATAAGTGGAACAGTTTTATGCGAGCATTCTGAAATATACCATAAAAGTTCTCAAGGGATTAGATTTTGTAAAATAAGAGGAAAGGATAATGGAAAAAGGTTAACCTAAATAATACTTGCCACCTTTGGCCACGTTTGTAAATCCAGTGTGAATACTTTATTTTAGATTCTCTCCCTCTGTATCTTACGACAGCCTTCAAAAATCATTTGTTAATGCCTGTAAGAAAAAAATTTAATTTTAATGATAAATGTGATTTGCATTTTTAGAAAAATTGATCACATGCATGAAAACTGAAGTAATTTCTCTACTGAAAGTAGATGCTGTTGTGAGAGCATGTGAACAGAAGTGATTTCAGGCTGATGAGTCAGTGGCTTAGGGTAACAGTCAGATGACATAGTTATTTTTTTTTTAGTTATGTGTATATAATTATATATTAATAAATAAATATGCATATGTACAGTTTACACAATTAAGAAGTGTAACAGTTTGCTTTACTTGAGACAACTCTGTTGTCTTTTGGGGCAAGGGACTAATAAAGAAGATATGATTATGTAGCTCCTTTTGGAATTACACTCATTAGTTCATATCAAAAATAAGCAGCAGTGAGAAAGTCCAGAGGTCTTCTGAATGCAGGTGAGCAGTACAGTCAGCTTGGTTTTAATAATATCAAATTCAAGAAAATGAAGTGGTTCACAACTCTGGTAAATAATGCCCTTCTCAACTGCAGTAATATATTGTTGCAATCAACAGTTGCTGATCTCTGTAATTAGGGCCTTCTATGTGCTGAAGTAGCCTTTTGCAGTTTTATATGTAGTCTCTCTGTGCAGGATCAGAGCACATGAATATTGTTTCCAATAGCTAGATGTCTGAGATCAGAATTATCAACAAGCTTCCTAGAGGGAGAGCTTGTATTGTATTCCCCTTGCAGGCAATTTGCTGTATGGGAGAAATAAAAACAGTGAACATCAGCAAAGCTCAGAAAGTTTCTATTATTTCCCATAGATACAGTATGTTAAGGACTAGCATCTCTATTTGCATCATACTTCTTGCAAACCATCAGCAATTTTAAGGTTTGCTGACTTCGATCAGGAGCTCCCCAGTGGGGAGCTGACAAACTAATGGTAATTAGTTTGTCAGTTGTGTGCTTGGTGTCAATGATATTCAGAGTACAGTTACCACTGGATGAAGAAGAGACAGAAAGGAAAATCAGAAAACTTAACCCCTTTAAGGATGCTTAGATGCTCTGGGCAATGCATTTTCCATTTGCAAGTCCGGTCAGGAAGTCCCAGCTCTGAACACTAAGTATTTTGAATAGTTTCCAGCCCATCATTTTTCCGCGTAAAGGCTGTGAGATTGTAGCCTTTAAAATGCTGAAAGCGTTTTAGTGCTTTGGGTTTGGAATCGTTTCAAACTTCTCCCTCACAGATGGTTGCACTGTTAAGGAATCGGCCTCTCTCAAATCAGGAAATGATGCAATCTATTTTGTTACTCTGAGACAGATTTCTGGGGGAGATCCTTTCTCACTCCAAGGCAGATTTCTAGACGAGCAAGTGTTTTTGATCTTTCTATGGGACTTGAAAATGACCTTTCTTGTTCTAGCAGCCAACAGAACACTTTGTCATTTCTTTTCAAACAACATTTACAATATTTCGTTTACCTTATTGGAAAACTAAATGTTTTGAACTCTGTGCTAGATTTACTGTTCTATTACTTACAGAAAAGTAAGAATTTCTTCCATGCCTCCATTTTATAACTGGATTTTTATTCTGTTAAATAAGACCCTGAAAAAGGGTCTGGGAAAACAATAATAGTTTCCATATTCTGAGCTTTGAAGATCCCAGTGCTGTTGGAAAAATAACGGGCCTCTTTCTCAAATGGAAAATGTGATGACTTCTGGAATTAATGTATTGTAAAGGGACGCTAGAAAGCAGAAGAAATCCTTTTATTTGAAAATCATCCTATACTTTGTGTGTGTGCAAGTGTGTACACTACAGTTAGGGGTTTTTTAAAAGTGTGGCTGATACAAATTTTTTTAATTTTTCTTTATGTGTATCAGTTGTTAAAGGACTAAAATAAATTCCCATCTTTGGCTTAGATGTTGCTTTAATTTAAAGTGAAGCAAGCTGTTATCATGTAAGGATAGACTCTCTCTAACCATGTCAGAAGTACTTATTTCAGTCTTGTTGAATTTTATATTCATCTTGACTTACATTCTAGCAGTAGATAAATTATTTGATCCAAATAAATCACATTTTTCAGTACTTTGCCTTCAGCCACGCTTTTGTGGGCTTCAGTAAAACAAACCAAGCCTACATCAGTGCAGAGGGAGAAGTAGCCCTGGATTCCAGCTCTGAGATAAAACGTTCTGCAAAGGAGTGTTTTACGAGGTATTGTATGACGAAGTCTTGCTTCACAACTCAGGTGTTTTTTTAGGAGTCACTGCAGTACAGATGATAATTAATCATCACCATAAAATGCAAACGAGGCATACTAAACTGGATTTATGTGAAATACAAGCCTGTTAAGGTTAATTTTGTGTGTCTGCTGGAATTTGCATTTTGCAAGGGGCTGGCAGTGCCACTACAGCACAGCAGCAGACTGCCCTCCACTGGGGCCCTGCTAGTCACAACCACCACTCCGGCACAGCAGGCTCTGCAATGCAGCATTTCTTTCATTTGTTTTCAGTGGGGTTTTTTCCCCTTAAAAATAACATCAAATTTTAAAAAAACAAAAAAAAAAAAAAAAACAAACAAAAAAAAAAAAAAAAACAAACAAAAAAAAAAAAAAAAACAAAAAACAACAAAAAACAACCCAAACAACTGAAAGCAGAAGGTATGCAAAGGCCAGATGTTTGATATAATTATTTGGGTACCCCATGGGGAGAAAAGAGTGTGAAGACTCCTAAGTGTTGCAGGCTAAAGCCTAGTTAAGTGAACGGTAAATATTCACAGGGGCTGATTCCTAATTCTGTTAGTTGCGTGAGCAGAGCCATTATCCATGGACAATGGCAAAAAGCTTCTTTACAGGATCTGTACCTAATTAGTAGCAGTGACATAGCTGAAAATTTCTTGTGGAGTTTCAGTTATACTGTTTTATATACCATTGTTCTGCAGACAAGCTGGAAAAAGGTCTGTACGTTGAAGGCATTTTTTATACTGTTGTCACTGCATGTGAAGGATGGATTGCAATTTTTTATTTTATTTTTTTTAAAAATAAAATAGTTACTCTAGTTGAGAGACTGCTTGTAACAGACTGGCATCCCAGCAGAACATCCTTATGGTCCTGATGTTGGGTAAATTGTTGGTAAACTGACTGAAACGTCCTGAGAAAAATACGCCTTTAACTCTTTTTAAATCTTTGGCAGGATTGACTCAACATTTAGTTACAGACTACAAGCAAGTTGTAGAACTTCTAGAAGAAGGAATAGCTAAAAGGTATTTTATAAAACAAACCAGCTCCATCTTTAATTAACAGTTCTTTCACCATGTGTTGATTTCATTAATGTTTATTTTACTGACAGTGTTGCCAATGCTTTGTTGTGACAGGATGTCAGATTTGATGATCCTGCACATGACGTACACATAAGATGTTACATATTCTCATATTATCCCAATAAGAGCTACAAGCACTCATGAAGTTGTTTCTTCAAAACTGATGCCATGCTGACTTACCCACAAAATTCAACCATCTGTCTGGGATAAAAAATGCATGCCAGGAGAACATTTTGCTGTAAACAGACTTCTTTTTTTCTCCTCCACTTGCACATGACCCTCTAGATTGTATAGCTTTCAACTCACTTGTTAGTGTAACTTAGTGATTTAAAACTGCTGAAAAGATAGTGTATTTCAATTTCATTTATAAAAATATGTGGTTTATAATTATTTGTTTTAATTTTTATAAGTATTTTTTTAAGTTCTTAGTCCAAATCATGCATGTTTGCTGTGAGAGAACTGTGGGAATTGGCACACCAGTTAAGCCAATGATTTCAGTTCTCATTAGTCAAGATACTTCTTTGCGTTTTCGACAGGGAGCCTTGGATATCAATACAACTGCTAATACAGTGGTGGAAAAGAGTTGTATTTGAAAGGATCCTCCAAATACAAATCACAGTTCCAAAATTCATATTAAGTCTTATCATAAGAGAGGTAAAGATTTTAGAATATCACTGATGCTGGGAAGTAAATAAAAGCTAAGACACATTATCGAAAAAACATAGAATATACTGCAGGATTAAGTTTTTCTGCTTCTGCATGTAGCAATCAATAGATGCAACTCTGTGGTAAGAAAAGATTTTTTCAAAAGAACAACAAAATTCTAGTCTGACTGCTAGTGTAATCCTGTAGTCGTCTCGTTGCTAAGGAAATAGAAGATGTGGAGAAAACAAAATCAGAGGTTCAATTTGTGGTGCTGAAGTTTCAAACTTTGTCACTTGCATGAAACCAAGCAACTACTTCTTTTTCTGAGTAACTTTTCAAAAGCTTATTTGGAATATAGAGGAAACTCCGATCTGCCAGTAGTCTTTATTTTTATGAAATATTCTGTAGAGTATTTATTAGCACATTATAAATGCAAACAAACAAATTTAAAACATCTGCTGTCTGGGAAATGATGCAAAAAGAACATCAGCAAGATCTTAGGGATAAAGAAGGTGGGGAACAAGTTGCAGTTGCCCCATATGGCTGGAGGCAGGAGAGGAGCGGATGGGACATGATGGATCCAGGTCTGGCTATACAGGAAAGATAGGAGGGGAAGCTCCCCTTGAACATGGGTGGTACCTTTCATGGGGGAGAGGGTGGCTCCTGTACTAACAACAAGCAGAGTTTACTGAAAGCATTTTTACTATCAGTTGGTTTTATGAGGCCATCTCCAGCTTGCTCTGGCTGCACCTGTCCATTCTAAAATAAACAAATAGGATTTTCAACATGCAATCATTACTTTTGTTGTAACTCTCAGTGCTATTATTTTATTTTTCTCTTGGTACTTTGCGAGACTCAAATGCTTAAGAATAGAATTTTTAAAATGCAGGAAATACAAATTTCCAAAAACATAGCCCTGATGCTGTGTAAAGCAAAACAACCAATGAATCTAGATAATATTATTATAACAGTTAAAACTCTTAAAATGTACACCACGTGCCACAGTGAAATAGAATATATGAAAAGCTAACACAGATTCTTCCATAAAAATGCTTACATGGGTTGTGAGTACTTGAGATATGAGCTTGCCCTCCGATTACCCCGTGTATTGTTGGAGGTGAGAAGCGAGTACTAACACTTCCTTCTCCAAATCCTGGGGCACTTTCTATTTCTCTTTTGCTTTATAAACTTCAGTGCCATTCCCTTATATTCTCTGGCTGCTGTAGAGCTGTTTTCTGTCTTCTGCCCTTTACCTAATTGTTTGTCTTCCTCCTCCAACATCTGGAGACTAGTTCACGTTCTCCTGCTTCCTCAGCCTATAACCATGATGCACTAGACTTGCCTGTAGGTTTTGGCAGTGCCTGCTCACATGGCTGTGGAGGTGTAGGAAGCAGAGAGCAATAGGGTGGAGAATCCAGAGTCCTTTGGCCTCTAGCAGCAGCTCAGGGGCATACACACAGCTGCAGCCCTCTGGTGAAGCCAGACTCTGCAGTACTGTGACAGCTGGGCTTCTAACAAAAAGTGCGGTTCCACAGTCCTTGTCTGCACTATCAAAATTGCCTGTTGTTGTTGAAGGTAAGCTTGGCAAAACTGGTGCTTAATGCAGCACATATAGCCAATATTCAAGGCATGCTACAAGAGTGACAAAGGAAAGGACCTGTGACCTGGCTTCTGCCCTAGGCAAAACTCTGCTTTCTTTGGGTTTTTCTAATCAAAACAACAACAAAGAAAGTAGAATTTCCAAAAGTTTGTGTTTCACTGAGTGCCGCTGCTGCTCCTCCTCCTGTGCCTGGTACCTGCTAGCCAGAGGACTAGAGATGGATGGTCTGTCCACATGGTAAAGCCAAGCAAGTGGTACACGAGTGAATTACAGTGTTCATTGGTACTCATACGGGTCGACTGGTTAATCTCATTGGACTCCTCTAACAGTGTAAAACTACTGTATCAGCCCTGTGACAGATGGGAGCCCCAGAAGTGGTATATGAAGCCTTTTGGACCCTTTGAAGTACCAAAAAATAAAAATGAGAACAATGGAACAATACGGAGAAAATGTACTGGGCCAGTGCATTCAGTGGTGTTGGGGGTGAGCTGCATGATGCAGTTGCTGGCTGTACTTCTCTGCTCTGTTCTACCCTTACTCAGCCCCTTACACCTGTGCTGTAAGGCTGCTTTAAGATGTTTCTTCTGAGTGCTTCTGGTGGACAAAACCACCTCTGACTGACTCTCAATTTCCACCCTTCCAGGTCCTCTGCCAAACACTCTGTGATCAGATCCAAGAATACAGCCTGCCAATTTTCCAAATTTCACATTCCTTCATCTTCACTTATCTGCTGTATTTGTTATTTTTGCTTTCCCTGAATACAGGGAAATAAACCTTTGTAATTGAATGGTTTGTTCTTCTCTCTAGAATCACAGCAGCTACACATATTCACAATGCCAGCAGCAGATCCCATGCTATCTTCACCATCCACTACACTCAGGTTAGCTAAAAATAATCCAACTTCCTTTTCTCTTCTCTCTCAAAAAGCATTGTTCAATGTGTTGCGTATTGTTTGCTTGTCACTGTTTTGTGCTGTTTGAAATAATCTCGGTGGAAGCTGTTACTTACTTCCTTTGGATCACACTGCAGATGTGTTACACTTCCTACACCGCCTGATGTGTTGAGTGTTTACTGAAGTGTTCTTGTTCCTTTATGCAAGCCTATAGTCAGAAGTGATGCCAAAGACTCACTGTAAAAAGAAATGTTGAAAGTTTTAATCAGCCCTTTGAAATGCAATACCCCTTCGAGGATGCTGTGAAAATTAGTGTAAATATGTTCGAAGTTATGTTTTGTCACACTTGTTTAGTATCCTTAATTGAAGTATAGCATGAGTTTAACGCTTACCAAAATTTTGTATATGTCCAGCTTTTCAGATGTGCACATCTCTTTAGCATTTGGCATCCAGTACTCTTCCAGAAACAATGCACCCTTTCTCCGGAGGAATTATATCCTTCCCTGGCAGGGAAGTTGTTCAGTGATCCAATAGACCTTTTCTATCTCACATTTCTAACATCCTGTAATCACAGAACATTTTGGGGCATTTTTCAGTAGTTTCACAAAAGACCTTTGGAATACATTAGTGGAAAATAACTCTGCAAGATCTACAAGAAAGCCTTTCACAGTCACTAGGCAGTAAAGTTTTTTTCAAGAGGAAATCGGCATAAGAGGGTAGTTTCTCTGTCGGGTGAGAAAGCTGTTGAGTTAATGGTTTGAACATAGTCGGGGGTCAAGGTCACAAAGAAAGGCAGTGAGACAGTCATGTGTACAACTGAGTTTCAAACAAAAGAGCACATCTATTTTATTTTCAGTAATTAATTAAGAGGAATAATCTTCCTTATTTACATATTTCTCTTCAGGCTATATTGGAGAACAATCTTCCCTCTGAAATTGCAAGCAAGATCAACTTAGTGGACCTTGCAGGCAGGTAATAATATACTGAGGGGCAAAAAGGTAATTTTCTCTGAAGATGCTGGAAGTACTGCCTTTAAAAGACGAAATTTAATATTTAAAAACTTTATTAAACTAACAATAAGCCTGACTTTTGTATACAGTAACAAGGAATATTGAGCTAATATTGTCTCTGTCATCTGTTCTTCTGTATTGGGTATTGGATTTCATTGAGGAAGGCAATTCCTGGGTCCTCAGATCCAATATTGTGCTGTTGCATACATTTAAGGTAATTCCATTCAACCCCGTATTCTTATTAAGTGGCTTTTCCAGTAGCTATTGGTGGAATTACCAAATCTGAGCTTGAAAAGAGTCGGGGGGCGGGAAATGTATTCCTCATGGCTGCCTAGCATAGGCGGGAGAAAATAGTCATATGTCACTGCTTATGTTTTTCATGTTCCAAAAGTTCCTAAGTCTCTGATCTTATGCATTTCAGTGAGGAACATGTGGTTATGGTGGATGGGACAGAGCATAGAAAGATGGAAGTTGTGCTGAAGAGTTACAGAACAGCTGGAGAACAGGGCATTTTTCTTTCGCAAGAACGTAAATCACCATGCATGTCTGAGCAGAGAAAGTAGCATTGAGAGGATGTACAGAATTTTGCACTGAGCTAGTCTACCATTGCAGATCTGTGAAATGTGTGTTTGGTTTTTTTAATTCAGAACCAGTATGATTGGGTTGCACAGTTCAGGCTTGAATTTATGTTTTGATGAGTCTTTAACAGTAGTTTGTGGCAGTGGCCTTGGCTCATGGTGTTTGGACTTTCTGAACCAGAGCGCAGTGTAAAGTATTCAAAGCGTATGTTTTTGTAATTACAAAGCTTGCGATTTCTGTTTTCTTGTATGTCAGGAAAATATATAAGGTTTATCATAATGAATCTATGTTAATAATTAAGCATTTTTTTTTCTTTGCGTTGTATTTTCCATGCTTCTGTGCTACAGTGAAAGAGCTGATCCCAGTTACTGTAAAGATCGAATTACCGAAGGTGCCAATATTAACAAGTCATTAGTTACACTTGGAATTGTCATCTCCACTTTAGGTAAGCACAGTAGTTCTTTATATTGAAGGGTAGTGATAAAAGCATAGGGCTCGCTCACCATGTGCTGTGTATTAATGCTTATCTATATTTACAACAAAAGGCTGAACAGAACAGTTGTGTGGCATCTTCATAAACTGTAATGACATCTAAGAAAATTAAATAGCCATGACAGAGAAACATGACCCCTTTCCTGAGCTCTGTGGTATTTCTCCTTCAGCACAAAATTCACAGATGTTCAGCAGCTGCCAGAGCATAAACACCATAACAAGCGAAGGGGAGAGCAGCCGTGCGGACAGTCCTTCCACAGGCAGCATCGGTGGGAACAGGCGACCAGCTTACATCCCATACCGTGACTCCATCCTTACCTGGCTTTTGAAGGACAGTTTGGGAGGCAACTCTAAGACCATTATGATTGCCAGTGAGTTTGGTTTCTATTTATTGTCAACATTTTGCACTACATTACCCCCTTAAAATACATCTCTACTGCAGTGAGAAGACAGCTATATCACTTAGAATCTGTCCTTGTAAAGATTTTCATAAATACTTCATAGGGTACTCAAGGAAATGAAAAGGCATGCTGATTGTGCATGATGTTAAGCTTAAGAGTCTTTCCAAGGTCATAGCTTTGATTTAAAGTGATTTATTCAGTTATAAATACAATCTTGAGAAGACATTCTCTGTGAGCTTGATGAAATATCCCTAAGGATGTTTTTGGTTTTGTATTTTTAAAGATGCAAGACTAAAAAAGTCCAGTTTTTTGAAAACCGGTGAGTTAAATGGATTACTTTTGAAAACAGTATTTATTTTCTATTTGTTTTCTGTCTGTAGCTATCTCTCCTGCCAGCTCCAGCTACAACGAGACCATGAGTACCTTGAGATATGCTTCAAATGCCAAAAATATCATTAACAAGCCCAGAGTGAATGAAGTAAGGCCTTGAGTTCTGCATTTCATTCTTGTTCCATTTTATTATGTGTATTATTTAAGGTATATTCAGTGCATCTGCTCTCTGAATAAAATTCATACCTCTTTTTCCCGTGTTAATGAGAGCTAAAAAGGAGCCTGGATATTACGGAAATAATTTCCTTAATCCTCTGCCGCTTGAACCATTTAGAATTTCACACCTATTTCGTATTCATCATCTCTTTCCATTGAGTTGCAATCATCCTTCTCTTTAAATTGTTACGATATGTATATTTACCCTATGTCTTTACTGTAAATATTGGCAGAGTTACAGATGCATTAGGGTTATTTGTTACTATTTAACCTGTTACTATAAGCGCATAACCCTTGCAGCCCTTCCTTGTGGCATGTTAAATGAACTCTGTTAAGGCTGCAAAGTCAAGAATTCAAAAGTTAACATGCCAGGCCTAAGGTAGCCTATGTAGTCTCAATTTGTCTTCTTTTCAGTACGCAAAATGATGAAGCCTTTAAATACATGGGAACTATTTTTGCCACAGAACCCCAGCTTCATTCATTGCATAAAATAGGCCTGTTCCAGGTATGAACTCTGACTGTATGGCAGTTTCATCTGTTCGATTCTGCAGGGGTCCTTCACAGACTGCATAAGTTAAAAGGTGACAGGGTATTAGGGGCAAGGCCTGATGCTGTCTTGGAGAACTGGATTCTGTCACTGCCTCTGCTGCAGCATTCTTGTTCAGTGCTGGTCCAGATGCTTAAAGCAAACTTTCAATGTGTGCTTGTTCCTCATTTTCCACCCTTACCCATAGTCCACGTTTATCAAATGGGAAAAATGTAAACTCTCCCAGGCAAAGACACGCTGTTAAAATAGATTGACTAGCAGTTGTGGAAGTTTTAGACACTACAGTGATGAGAATCGGCATAAAAAATGTCCATGGGGAAACGCATAATTCTGTCTATCTGCACAGCAAAGTTCGAATAGCACATAATAATCAAGATCTATGATCACACATGCTAGAAATATGGAACTCTTGAATTGTTGCTCTTTAACTAAGCATTCTTCACCTGGCGTTCTGCATGAGGCTGCCGTCCTACAGTGATCATGTAACTTAAGGGCTGAATTTAAGGGAACTGAATTAAAATTTCAAAAAAAAAAGTCTTGATTCCAGCATTTCCTGATCTTTGAGCAGTTGACTTTACAACTTAATTAGTGTTCTTTTGTGATTTGGCGTGGGTGTATCAAGATACTCTTAATCGTGACAATCACGATTTCTTAACGATACTCTGCTAAATCGTGGGCAGAAGGAAACCCTTCTAATCTAAGGTTTCCCAAATTTAATTCACATCCCTATTACCAGTGCCTGTAACTAGTTTTTAGACATCATTAGTGGCAGCAACATTGTGTTTGGTTTTCACAGCAGCAGTTCTCAACTCTGTGACAGGCCACAGGCAAGTTGGCCTCTTGTTACGTACAGCCTCTCAGCCTCCCAGCTTGCGTACCCACCAGGCTCTGGCACAGCCCATGCTAGACCTTTAGCTCCATCCCTTCAGCTAGCTGCCTTCTTCCCCTCACTTCAAATTGACCTGAGCCAAAGTGTCACTGGCAGCCCAGAGAAAGCTGACTCTTGAGTTTCCCTGAACTGTCTGCAAAAAGCTGGTTTCCAGAAACTGCCTGTGCAGAGGTGCTTACCCTGCAAGTGAGAGAAATGCCTCCACGCAAGCAGACAGGAAATGCTTTTTGTATCAGCTGCAAGGGATTTTAGTACTATGGCTGGTGACATTCTGACTTAGTGCCCTCTAGTCTCGTTTCCTCCTCTTCATGACAGAAGTAACAGTATTTTTCTGACCCGGTGGGACTATTTTGAAGGTAAATCCATAAAAGTAGTGATGTGTCCAGCTATTGTGATGATGGGAACAAATGCTATGGTAGGCCTATGTTCAGAAAAAAAGATGGAACAAAGTTTATGGGAAAAGAGAACCTATTAAACCTGGGAACCACCTACACCTAGGCAGCACATCCCAGAGGCCTGGCACAGTGGAGCAAGGAGTACTGCTGTGAGTGTGCCTGTTCTCCTCTCCTCCTGGCTCTTGTAAAAGCTCTGTATTGATTTCTTTAGCTAGAATTTTTTAAACATCTGTGTCTCAATGTTTCAGGATGCAAATGTAAAACTGATCAGAGAACTGCGAGAAGAAATTGATAGGCTGAAGACTATGCTGATGAGCTTTGAACTGGTATGTAGGAGCACCTCCCATCTGGAGCTCTAATGGTGCTTTAGGTATCTACACTAGCTGGCTTTTGTCCCATCTGTTTATCTTTTCATGTTTATTGTAACTGGAGGGAAATTAAACTATTCTCTGAGTGATTTCACCATTATTATAAGGCTAACTGCATTTCTGTCATTCCTTCTTTTTCTTGCATTATATTGATAAGCCTGAAGTATAAGCAGTTGTGTAATGATTAGAAAGGATTTCCTTTCCTGTCTTTCATGGAGTCGGATAGTTTTGTTGTCCAGAAAAAACGTGAAATAGAAATATTTTATTTGTAGGGATATGGAAGGACCAAGACAGTACAAAATATTAATAATTAAGGTGATTTCCCTGCCAGACTTGTTACAATCCTCTTTTCCAAAAAAGTGAACTAGTAGACCTGAACAGTATGTTGGAGGTTTCACCCTGCCTGCACACTCTGTCCCCCAGAAGAAGTTGTGAACATCTGTGAGCCCTCACAATACAGCTGACGCTCTGTGTTTTTCCCCTTTGGAATAATAATAGCGTCTTGGTTTTCCATGCCATAGAGAGCATGTTTTGCTGGGAGAGACTGGAACTACAGTCCAGGATTTTTTTACACAGAAGTATCTCTCTGTTAATGCTCTTTCACCAGTTCTTCACAAAAACTTGCATGCAATAGCTAGAGAGGTGTAGGCTAGATTCTAGAAGGTAGTATCAAATGTCTGTGTATTTTGTCTTTCCTTCTCCTGAGTTCATCTCCTTGAAATCCTGGAGAGTGAAAGAGCATGCCTGCCAGTTGTGAATAAGGAAACTAACATGTCGATCTTGGTGGCTGTTGTTTGTACAGAGGAATTCCAGTCCTTCTTGGAGCGATGACAGGGACGGAAATCTGACTGAGCTGGTTCTTCAGAATGAAATGAAGGTGTGTATGATCTATTTGATGCTGTAACTCTCTCCTATTTCACTGGGCCGGGTGGGGGTAGCATTGCCATAGTTCGAACACAGTGAAAATGTTTTTGTCCTAATCCATTCCTGTTTGCTCTGAATATGCAGGAAATTGCCATCCATAATGCATGTTGGGTGCACCAGTTTGTGATGAAAGTCTCATGTCCTTAATGGGATACTGTCCATTGCGTATCACTAAGTCTGCACAACCTACTCCTTGTTTGAAAGCTGTCTCAATATATCACAGTAATTCATTATACAGAGCCTCTCTCTTCTAAGATTAAACTCCTCCAATTTGTTCAAAGGAAATTATTGTGCAGTCACCAAATTACTAAGAAGATTTGATCACTAGTGACCTAGAAAGGTTTTGGAGATCTTCATTTTAAGTTTTGCTTAAAGACAGTCAAAATAACTAGTTAGCATGATCATGTATCTTTCTGACATTTTTGGGAATGAGTCTTCAAAAGATTAAACCTGCTTCACTCGATGGTAGTACAGTTTTTACCTGTTTTTTGTTGCCACAGAAATGTACTGCAATTAGAAATACACATGCATTGCAACTGGTGAAAGAATTTTGTATCCAGTAACTGGAAAAAATCCTGTTATTTCTGAAGAAATTTATGTATGAGAAAAATTAACCTGCTTAGTAAGTGAAACAATTTCGTCTCCTGTTCTTTAAGATTGAGCAATTGACCAAAGACTGGACAAGTAAATGGACAGACAGGAAAGCCATCATGGAAGAATACAGTGTGGACATCAACAAAGAAAAAGCTGGAGTAACAATAGATTCTAGTTTACCTCATCTAATGGCCATGGATGATGATATCCTCAGCACAGGAGTGGTGCTGTATCATCTCAGGGTGAGATATTGTTACTTGTCTTATTTTTTTCCTTGAATTTTAAAACATCTGTTTTCTTTTGAAAAAAGAAAAGGCCATGGCCCCCAAGACACACATAAAAGGGAAAAAAAGCAGAAAAGGATACATGAAAATGGAGGAGGAGAAGAATTCATATATGGAATAATAATTTGACCTTTTATGAATTCATGTGCAAACTATTTGATGATGTATAATAAGTAAAGCAAAATACTCAAATTAGGCATTAGTAGTTTATCCACAAAGCATGAGGGTTCGCGTGTGTGCCTGCGTGTGTGTCTAAATGTAAAGAATGGTGCTTAAAGTGTACCAGACACACTGGTCCAGATTTTACTTGGTACTTGTATACTTGAGACTGGAATACTTGTATATGTGTAGAATAAAGGCAAAAGCAGGCTTTAAAAAGCACAGCTCACGTTGGCAATGACTTCTATATATTGCCTGCCAAATATATCCCTGGTGTGTAGCTTGAATGCTAATTACTTGCGATCCCACTTGAGTGACTATTTTCCAGGATCAGGTAGAAATCCTGCACTCATAGATATTGTTTTGCTGTGTAGCTGCTTATTTAAGGCAAGGTTTTCACCAAGAAACCTTCATAACATCCTATGTATATTACGCCACATTGCAGATTATGATGTGCATTACGGTTGGGTTTTTTTGAGTAAGTCAGTGCTAAGCTGGACTTTAACTTTTTAATGTTGTTTAAATTAATGGAAATTACTGAAATATTGATGCCATTTCATGTAAAAGGAATGATGGATGGGCATCTCTACAGAGGTGCGATCATTAGCAAAAAATGTGTTAAATATGGTTGAAAATCATATATCCATCTACTAATAAAATATCTTAATCCAAATCTAGGTTTTGGGCTACTTGATATCATTCAGGGGCACAGGATTTTTTTTTTTTGTTGTTAAAAAGTCACAACAAATATTTGAAACAGAAACCGTGCTGTTCTTTATTATGTTGAAAGATAAACTTTCCTAATTTTTCTTGTGCCAGCACAAAGAACTTGTACTAGGTAATAATTAGGGGCCAAGTAATAATGTCCAGTGCTGATCAACATGCAACTTGAACTACTTAATCCTATATTAACATTAAATATTTATTAAAAGTCATTACTACTACTTAAATGTTTTTCCATTATGTGCCATTTTGGAAACAGCAAATATTTTCACATACTGATTTTGACAACACCTAACGTAATTTAAAGATAGTCTTTTTAATGAAGAAACCTAGTTTGAAGGGTCACCTTCTGAAGTCATTAGTGTCTCTCCGTCACACTAACGTCTTTGTCCCCACTTTCTTTGCTCCTAGATGCTGCCTTTTCTTTTCATTGTGCTTTGCATCTTTTAGACTCTGGTGTCTATTACCTTCATCTGAACAGCAAGAAGGTAAAACGTGAGCAGTTCCTTACATATTAGGGCTTCGACATATAACAGCGCTTTACATTGTAGTTCTAGGGAGAGGTCATGGCAGCAGTTTTCAGATGATGTAGAATAAATATTGCATTACTCTTTCAGTCTCCTGTTATTCCATAGTATTAATTGCACTAATCAATGCTGTGTCTGTGCTTAAAGAACCTTTTTTTCTTAGGTTCTGTTCTTTTTTTCTGGCTTTCATTAACAAAAATATATGTTTTCCCTATAACTGTGCTTTTTGCGTAGCTTAAAAATATGGGATTTTTTTAAATATTGTTTTAGAAAAAGATGTACTTCACAAACTTATTTTGAAAGTTGGAGTACTCCCAAAACCGCAGGAGGAAAGCAATCTCACTCTTTATGGTTCTATAATGTGGCTTGGGAGTTCTACCCTTAGTCAGGAAACACTGCCAGAAGAGGGTAACAATGTAAAAGCACTTCAACAGCTATGAAGATGTATCTTGATACGTTAAGGTGAAGTTGTGCGATCATTTTGTCTGAATCATGTGTCTTCCACTTTTTCAGGTAGAATACTCAATATTAAATTAGGAAAGAGTATAAACATTTAAATTATTAGCTCAGTAATAGCATTTGAAAAAATGAAATCAATGTGGGCCTGGCCTATGTTATGGCACTGTTTTCTTCTTTGAGTTAGTTTACTTGTATCCTATCTGTACTCTTGCTCTCAGCTGCAATTTTTAGTTGTACTTACCTCACTCAGAATCACTCCACTAACTGGGATACCATTGCGAATTTCATGAACCAATACTGCTGTAATATATTTTCCTGAATTAAATTGTATTACCAGAGAGTTGTTTCAGCACATTGGAAAAAGGTTTCTTTTGGAATTAGAATAACTGTGTCTTTGCTTAGTCAAGAAGGTAATTGATAAAGAGGTCTTTTAGGAGTTGGTTTACTTCTCTTGGTATAAAATACATGTTGCTAACTCGCTTGTGTGAGGTAAGTCAAAGGCTATATGGATCGTAAGTTTTCTACAAGTTGTGGCCAAGCCAGGTGGATATTTTGTGGTTGAGTCCACTGAATGTTAAGCTGACATGTAACTTGATAATTACCCCGAAGCAGGGTCACTGGGCACAATCCAGCTTTCAGCCTCTCCAGCAAGGGAGTCTCAGCAGGGCTTGTAGCAAAGGGCTGTGTTAGTTGGTTCAGATAGCTGAGCTCTGTGAGGAACTGAATGATAATCACTCCGTTTCCCTCCAATGCACAAAACCACTGTGATTTTCCCATAATTACCCATAACTGCATCATCTTACAGCAATGCACAGCTTCCCTTTTCCCAGTCTTCGCACTTCTGATTACTACTTCTTGCTTCATCTTTTAATTCTAGGTTATAGTATGCTTGGAGCAGGAAGCATATTCTATTTATTCTAATTAGAATACAAAAATCAAGAAGTTTAATGACAGTAATTAATTTTAATATGACTGAAAGGGTTGCCACTAGAGTTGTTTTAGAGTGCATTCACTGATCAGTTTACAATAATGAAGTATAGTGTCCCTTCAGAGATGGGAAATGATCTTGCTTTGTTTTCCTAAGGAAAAAGATATAACTGGGAATGGAACATACTAGACGGGTGGTAAATTCATTGCTTTTTTTGGTAGTTTTTTCTCATAGTATTGATTAAATGACTCTGATTCATTGATATATGCACGGTACCATAAAAATACTGTCTCCCTTCCATCACTGGTCCGTAATATGGTTTGAGTCTGCTTGTTCTGGAGACTTTTGTTCCTAGGCAGTTCTTTTCTCTGAAGTTACTGATTCTTCAAGTTTGGGAACTTGCCTATATACCATAATCCCCAAGAAGACTTTTTATAAATGTCATTTAAGTTTTGGAAAAAAGTTCTCCTTTAGTAGTTAGCTTGAAGAATTCTTAATCTATGAAGTAGGAATTCTGTAAATTTTATATCTGAAAAGCCTAGTTAACTGAATAATCCTTTTGCGGCTTCTTTTTTCCTGCGTGGATATTTATAAAAAGAATTATCTAATCTCTGCAAACAACAAGTCTCCTTGTAAAAGTTCAAAGCAGCAGAATATTTGTTCATATTCAAAATATTTTTCTCAATCACAGTCCAAAAATCATCCACTGAGAGTTATTTCATCTATTGGAGTTGTACTAAGAGAAACTGACATAGCTGCAAGATCAGAAGTAGTTGCACCGCTATGGGGGACAGCAGGCTGATATTATGAAATAGTAGATAGAGTTTGCTCTAAACAATTCAGGTGATTTATTTCAGGTATTTGCTAAGATGCTGTACCAAAGCGTTTTTAATTATTACATATAATCCACTTTCAGTAACCAACTTTTAAATTAATTCTTTTCTTGTTTTAGGAAGGTACAACCAAAATTGGAAGAAGTGATTCAGACCAAGATCAAGATATTGGTAAGAGGATGATATTACAAATTATTTTATGATATGGTCAGGTCAAACCGAGATTTATATTTGTCATGTGTAATAGCTAGGTAATGTTTCTGTTTGCCAGCTTTCTTTATACAAGAAGGTAAGTAGAAGAGAGTAATTGTTGAAGCTGCCTAAAATCTTTCAGCTATTTTTTGTTTAAGAGGTCAGAAAGTCAATGGTCTTGACCTAATTGAGATCTCTTCGGAATTTCTTCCTACTTGTGAAATGCTACACTAGGATTTAAAAATACCTTCATCCAACATGCAAATCTTGGTATGTTCTATCCTAAACTGGTGGCACAAGTGATCATGAGACATTGAAAATCCTTTTCACCCCTACTTGGGCAGAGTATTTTAGATATAAAATCCAAATTATTCAGAATATTTTTTATTTTATTTCATTTCTGCTTTTAATTTTGTCAGTCTCAAGAGCTGCAAATTATGATAGAGAGTTGCAACTTTATACTGAAACTGGAAACTTCGTGGAATCTCAGCTTTGTTTGGTTCTGCTAAGTTTGGTTAAGTTTGTTTTTCTGCCAGTAGGTTAGTAAAATATAAACAATAAATGACATAATGGCAATAAGAAAATTTAGCATATAACTGAATAATTTGCACATCAGCTTACACATCAGAAAGTAGTGCATTGTTTTCCAGAACCAGAAATAGTTTAAAAGAGCAATCTCACTATTTTCAATCAAGTAAGTTTTTTCTGTGATTGGCTATCAATCAAAGATGACAACTTAATCTCCTTGATCTGCACGTGACACAGTTCTTTGAGGTATGAAGTACGCAGTCATAGTGTCAGACAGTGCATGGTGTTTAATTCTGAGGAAAATAGTGCAAACCCAACCCCTTCAACAGGTGAAATAAAACATATCTACATACTGTAGTTTTGCAGGGAAGGTGGATTGAAAGGGATCATTGTATGATAGACAACAACTGTGGGATTGTGACACTGAGACCAGTTCAGGGCGCACACTGCACTGTGAATGGATGTGAAGTCACTGGATCATGTCGTCTGTCACAAGGTAAGGCTTGCTTTTTCTGTAAATGCTGCATTATAATCAGCTTACCTTTGGAGTTTAGAGACAAGGATTTATGGAACTCATGCAGATCTATAAAATATATCTCTCAGTCTCCTACTTAGCACCACAAGGTTTGATCCATGGCTAGAGCTTCCAGACTGGGACAAATAAATTAAGTACCCCACAGAAAGTAAAATGAAGACCTGTGTGACAATATTAAGACCCCTTTTGGCAGCAGTAGTCTGTAGCCTTTTGAAAAGGGAAGATCTGTAGTCAGAGGCACTGTTGTGGAAAGTAGTGGAGGCTGGCTCTAAGCCAGTTGACCTCTGGTGGGGTTTTTTGGCCTTTATGTAATATGGTTGAAATGATCTTCAGCTTCTTCATAGTGTGTTTAGGTGGAGAGTACTGGCCACTGGGTTGCAGGCTATGGTGAATGAGCTCAGATGAAATGGATCAGGCTCCCATATTTTCAGGCTGTTTAAAATTAAAACAAAAAAACAACACAAAACAACAATTTCTGTGAACTTGCAGTGGTCTGGATTCTTAAAAAGATAGTGTAAAAGCAAGTTTCCAGCAGTGGTGGTCTTTAATATGAACAGGGAATTTACTGTTATGTTGAGTTTGCAGAGATCTCCAAGATGAATTTGCTTGGATGCTGTCATTACAGAATGATAACTGTTCTGTTCCATGGTGGCAAATTCTAAAAATGTTTTTCTACTCTGTGATGGTCAGAAAGCTCTTGGTTTTTGGGTTTTGGTTGTTTGTTGTTTTTTTAACGTACAACTCTGTAGTAGTTTGTATATGCTGTAGTCTGTATACTGGAGTTAAGAAACTGCTAACATCCTAGGGACCAACTGTTTGATGAATTATTTCTCTGTAGAGTTCTAATTAATTTTTGTTCACAGGGGCCCTTGTTGTCCTTGGCAAGTCTCATAAGTTTAGATTCAATCACCCAGCAGAAGCTGCTATCTTAAGACAAAGAAGATCGGTAAGTTCTAAAACTGTATTCTTCTCTCCTAATTCTTCATTGATTTTCCTAATTATATTCCCTCTTAAAAGCTAGCCTGATACAGATAATATTTCTTCTCATCATCGTATTCACTTGCTTCATTTCCTGTATCTAATGGTCTGTAATGACACTAAACCTTTTGTAGGAGGACACTAGTGCTTCTTTCAGATGTGCTTAGCAAAAGACGATGCAGATCCCTTGAATAATTTAGTGTTTCCTATTTCTAGTCGTGACTACAGTAGGATTGAAACAAAAAGGCAGAATGCTGCAGTGAACAGATCAGTTAAGAATCTTTCCACATTTGATAATTTTCTGACTTGTCTTCTTTCTCTGCCATTTCACCATCCCGAATGAAGTATACTAGAAGAAATGGAAAATTTATGGGATTAAGTGCTTGAGTATTGTAGACTCTGAAAGCACTTAATTGTTACGTACATCAGAAATAGATAAAATATTTCTTAGTGTGTTAATCTCAGGAACTAACTACTGCAAGATATTATTTGGTTAGCTAGTTCAATAATGTTTCAAAAAAAGTTAGATGATTCTTAAAGTGACTGGCGTATATAACTAAAAAACCTAATTTAAAGAATGTAAATTTTCTGATTTAGGACATAACCATATTACCAAGTGATATGGGCAAGAATCTACCTTTTAAAATGGATTTTCATATAATAACATCTTATACTTTCTGCTCAACTGTCCTTTTGTACTCACTTCTGTAATTAAGATAAGAGGCTTAACTTCCATTTGTTTTCATTCGTAATTTCTTCATTAGTGAAACATGCGGTACGTTAAAACAGAGCTACAAGGCGAGACATACTCAGTAACAAATACCTAGCAATTTTGCAAATTATCAAAGACTAAGCAGAAGTGTTAGTGAGATTATAAACTCATGTGGGAGGTATTATGCATCATTGCACACAGTACTTGGCAATGGTGGTATTAATGTTAACTTAGAAGTTCCTGGTTTCCTGTGATACTTTTTCTTCCTATTCTCGTGTTATGTGTTTTGTAGATTAATGAAACCCCACCTGTTCTGACTTGTGGAGCTTTGGACTGGCTCAATTTGGATGGAAGTTGCACGCATTCTTCTCACTATATACTTTCTTCTCTTGACTAGTAAGTTAAAGCAAAGAAATAAATAATTTCTCATGTGGGATGATGTTTGAAACCAGGACTTGGTTCAGACAAAACTAAGTTGTATGTAGAATAGGTCCTATCATGTTTTCAAGTGATCAAATAAAAGTGTCTGAGAAAATGCATTCACCAGCTGACTAATATACAGTGTTATATATATATATATTTTTTTATATATATATATATATCTCTCTCCAAGAAACAAACCTGAAAAATTTATTGATGCACAATGAGCATTGATGCACAATCAAGAAAATGCCTTGGATGAGACTGTCAGACAGCCTTAGTTCAGTTCACTTGCACATCTGCATTATAGCTGTTTTGATTTATGAGGTAATGTATAATTTTTACGATATTCTTACTTCAGTGCACAGAATGGATTTTTCTAGATATGATCTAACCAAGATAATTATTACCAATTCAGTTTCCCTGCTAATTTGTTGTGGAAATCAGAAGGTTTGTTCATAAATTCCTTTTAGTTCAAGNGTTTTTTTTTTTTTTTAAACTGAGCAGTAAATAAGGCATAAACTGCTTCCCAAATGTTGAAGAGCTGCTTATACTCACAGTGTCTAGTGTATGCTTTTCATGGCAGAACCTTTCTGAAAGGGAACGGATTGGTGTGATGAAGACAGTGATTAAAATGTATCAGGAAAATGAATTAAGATTATCTCCTGTTTTTCAGTTCATAACATTGAAAACAGAGTATCATGGAATTAAATGTAATTGGGTTCTTTCTCTTTTTTTTAATTCCTCTCAGCCTGGCACATTCAATTGACCTGTTAAAGGCAAGAAACAGCCATCTTCTCATTCATATCTGTTGATAGTTCTGCTTCTTGCTAGAGCATTTTTGGTGTAGTAACATACTGAGAATCTTTTATCTCTTTATCTCTAGAGGAAGTATCTCATTTTTATGAGCATTAAAGTTATCTCTGTTTTGAACATCTCTTCATACTTTTAGTCAAGTGGCTTGCTTTCCAACTTGGATAGTGTGTTTCTATGTGTTCTCTTTAATGTATCTAATCTCTGCATTTGCTTTTCATTTGCTGCAGTGATACCTTTATGTACAAAATGATATTTCATTTTGTTTCTTTACTGAGGTACATTTTACACATCACTGCTGTTATTTTCTCTGTAAAAATTACAAAGAATTTTTAAAAAAGGGTTTGTCTAATGACCTTCAAAAGTAGATACCAAGTTGCACTTTACATGGGTATAAACATCAGAAGTGGAGATTTTGTCACAGAAATTTGTTGATGGTCCTAGAAAAAACTGCAAAAATCCAGAACTACTGTGAGCAGTTTAGCACAGAATTGCACTTGGTTTTCCCCTTTTTAACCTGACAAAACTGAAGAACGTTTCTGACTGATTTTTGTTCAGACCATGTTCAGATGGCAGATTTGTTTGTGTTGATCAATTTTTTAATGACTTGGACAGGACTATGCATATTATGTTGCTTAGCATTACCCTCATACTTACCTAGAGTGTCTCAAATGGTTACTTCAGTGAAAATGAAAAGCATTATGGTATTGCATTCGCTTGATTTTTATGAATGTCCATCTCTTACAGGAATAAGCTATAAATTATGTCTAATATTAGTTGTCTTTCACCTTACATAATCCCCTGGTCTTTTTTTCCTCTTGAACAGTTTTTTGTCAAAGGTATACTGAATTGATCCACTCAGCCTTCCTTTACAGTAACCAGCAAGCCTGTGTTTCTGTCCAGACAAGTAGTTTCGCTCATGGAGGGGGCTTATGATTGAGACATCTAGCCTAAGATCGGTAATATGAGAATAAAACAAGATATATGTGGTCTCTTTAATGTCCAGCTTTCGTGAAGAAAAGTCAGTGTCAAGTACTAAAGGGTGTCTGAGTTATTTTGCAAACAGTAACACAGGACTAAGTGGACTACAGGGAGTGCTTATTGTTCATCAGTAAAAAGACCACCTAGTGCAGGGTCTTGTCTCTGTCAGAAAGAGATACTTAGTGGAAAATATAAGAACAGGGCAAGCTGTGTGTGTGTGTCCCTCACTCCCTCTCTCTCCCCTCTCACTTGATAGTTCGTGATGCTCTCCTAGCTGCTAGCAATCTGCATCTTAGAGTCTTCCTCTACTGAAAAGTACAATAACATCTCTGTGTATAATAGGCTTCAGTGAAGTTTTTTTGCCTTCTTTTTTGAATGATTTCCTATTTTTATTTTTACAGTCAAAAATGTAGAAACTGTAAAGAAAACAAATGTTCCCCTGAACTAAGGTAAGAATATTAATGTCTAAATCATGCTGAATTTTTTGGCCCCTCTAGCTTTGTCTTTCTCCTACGCTACACTACACTAATTGGCTATACTAATTTCCTCCAGAAGAGATGCAAACTAGGCTTCAAGCTTTAATTTGATTTTATCATATTGAAACAAGAATCTGTACGTGCAGCTGAGTTACAGGCAAGTCTCTGCAACCGTGTTCTTTCTTCATACTCAGTCTTGTGCAAATGGTTTGCAGCTTTGTTGTATGTGTAAGCTTTAAGCCATGATTAGCGTGGGGTTTACACCGAAGCTGCCCCAATTTACAATATATAAGAACCCTAAAATATATTAAATTTGATGTCAGTGTTAGGTACTGTGAATACTCATTACTATATTGAAAAATCCTTGGACAAATTTAGTTCTCTTCTGGTGAGAAGAAAACAGGTTTATGGAAGAGTCCGAAAAGGAAGTCCTAGCATAGAATATGGTTTGTTCATGCAAAGAAGCACAGCAGCTGCACACAAAAATAATTCAGAAATTTTTAGGCTTCCATGGGTTTAAGTACTCTTTAATCAGGAACTGATGGTACTTTGCTTTCTTCTGGGTTTTTTATTTCAGAACATATATGTTATGGTAATGATTACTTAGT
Organism: Dromas ardeola; assembly: GCA_013398915.1. NCBI lineage: Eukaryota > Metazoa > Chordata > Aves > Charadriiformes > Dromadidae > Dromas > Dromas ardeola. The sequence continues at coordinate 98,698 of VYZM01021936.1, read as the reverse complement.
CTTATCTCCCGTGGTGTCAGTAAGATGGCATTTTTCCCATCTGCTTTTCATGGGTTGAATTGCTAGTTCAACCTCTAACCGTATGTTAAAATATTTTGAGGAATGAGAGAGAGAACAGATTTCTACCAAAATATTAAAACTTTAGGCATGAAACTTTCACTGAAAAGGGGTGTGATTCATTGTACTCTTACTTGGCTGCTTGCTTGTACACCCTGCTCAGAAGAGCCCCAACACTTCAAACTTGTAATGTTTGTTGTCAGCCAGCAAACACATAGAAGGCATGTGACTGGCATCAGTCATCATATGACAGCATCACCACAAATAAGTAGATAATGAAGGTCTTGCTCCTGTCATTGCCTTAATACCATACTGCATATAAATATAAACCCTGATTTTGTTCTCTTGCTAGCTTGAAAAAAAACCAGGACTTGTTCCATTAGAGTCCAGTGGTATAGCAGTACACTTGAATTAATTTTAGCTGCTTGGAACATGTTTAAGCTCTCTTTCCTTGAAAGTACCAACATTGTTAAACTGGAGAAAAAAAAATCATCTCATAAGAGTGTGTGAAATTCTACTGAAATAGAAAGGAAACAGTGCCTGTAGATATAGCATCTGATGCTGGAGACCACAACACAAATACTATTCTAATGTGGTATAGTTAACATATCCAACTAATATTTGTAAAAAGAATACTCTGAGTTCTTACTAACAGCTTTCATTTTCAAAGTGCTCTACAAATACAAGTTAAAGAAATATTTTGCATCTGTTAAAAGATCCCTCAAATATTTCATTTCACAGAGAAATGCAGTGTAAATTACAGAAGCTTTACAACTTAGAGCAGAATCATGTATAGTGGGTTAGCAGGGGAACTAACTGATTCTATATATAACTGAAATTGTAAGGGGAAAACCTGTGATAGATTGTAGTTCCAGCTGAACTGGAATTTAGCAAGGCAGCAGTGACCTTTACTGGAGTGTGTGGCTGTGTCTTGTGCCTGTGACTCCTTGCCAAAAAGAGGACTGTTTTAGAAGCGTATTTAAAGGGTTGCCTTAAATAAGTCCTTGCCTTACTGTTGTTTTGGGGGCTTAGGCAAATAAAAAAAAAAATGAGGTTTTGCATGGAAAGGCTAAAAAAAATGCACAGGTGTTGCTTTTTTCTGTAAGAAAACCAGAAATCCAAATGATACTTCACCTGATGGTAACTTCTGTGAAGGGGATTACTCTGTGTGTACATTTCCAAAGGTCCCTTATTTCTAAAGGTTTCTGACTCTGCTAGCCATTTTGAGTGATTTCTGGTTCCCCCCTCCTGCCCGCCGCCCCCTGACTTTTGCTTTGAATTGTGTGAGCAGCATGGCTTCAGGAGGCTGGAGGAGGTGTCCTCGTATCTCCTTCCTCCCTCTTCCCTTTGCTGTAGGGAGGAGAAGGCAGAGGTTTGAGCCTCTGTGCTAGGCAGAAGCAGATGTACGACCCTGTGCAGCTGCGTGGTGCCAGCTGCTGCGTGATGCTCTGAGGACCTGCGGGAAGGGCCCCGGATTGGACATGGGGGAGGGGGAGGATGGAGCCGGGGTGGATGTATATCAGTGGATAGGCTTGTAACCCTGACTTACGATTGCTCTCAGTGCTGAGATTTGCAAGGGCGCAAAATGCCTTGCCAACATCTTTTTTTCTGTTTTGTTATTAACTCTTCTTCCCCTGGAAAAAATAATGTGTAGAAGAAAAATGGGACTTGAGCACTAGGCAGACAGAAGGATCAGGATGCTGACTTGACTGATGTTTTCTTTGGGAAAATTGGCAAATTTCAGCTTTTAGCAACAGTGGTTATTTTCTCTTGAGTTTCTCTGTTTGAGCCTGAAGATTTTATTGCAGAAGGCACTCAGACTCACCACAGAGCTACTGCTGCCATAGTTACTGAAAACTGCATTATGCTGTAGCAGCCGCCAGCTTCTGCATCAGCAGTAGAAGTGTTTGGGGAAGAGGGGAGGAGAATTGCACAATAGGATCCCGGAGAGCTGACGACAAAACAGGCTGGAAAAAAATGTGGATTTATAGATGGTTCATTTAGCATGCGTCATGCAAACTTTGTGGAGAGAAAAATGAGGTGGAAAAACAAGCCGGCAGCATTGGTATAATATGAAAATTTTCTCAGTAATTTGTGATTATCTTTAGTTTAAGATTCATGTCTTTCTGTTGTTGTAATTTTACTTTCTGTTTTTAAAGGTTTACTTGGAGGAGGGGGTAACTGTTGCCACTTCTTGCTGCATTTGCTACACCTAGAAATCTGCATGCTTTTATGAAATTCTGTGCAGGGTTGCTATTTTTATATATGCTGTATGCCAGAGTATGTCTGTCCCTCGAAACCAACATTTTATGTATGTCTCGATACCTACAGAAATCAAGCTGTTTGTCTTATGTTTGTCCTGAGGTTATATTATTTCCTGCTAGACCTGGACTGAGTGTAGATTGCTTATGTGGGAAGGCAGGAATACGAGCAATAGCAGAAATTGGTCTGTGCTTGATTCCTGTATCTCATAGTATTCCTGTATTTCAAATCTAAATTTAACAGTACATCTGATTTAAGATGTTTTAGATGAAAGAAATGCGTGATCTCATCTACCTATTACAGGATATGGCTAAATTCTTATGTTAACTGGATTGATATTTGTTTTTAGTTTAATCATTCAAACATGTATTACAGAAACATTGTTCTTTAAATTGTCTATTAGGTGATTTAGCTATGACGTGTGTGTGAATCTGTTATTTTCTTTCTGAGCCATTGTCACCTCATTTTTTAGTTTAGTTTGTCATGTTATTTCTACAAACCAGCAAGAGCGTGTTGATGTGACGTAGCATGTTCGAAGGTAGAAAGGGAGCACTCTTACTTCATGTTCTTGGTTTCAGCAGTTTCTGAGAGAGACAGATCTGTATCCCAAACCCAAACCAGCCAGTCATTTTGCTCTTTACAGTCAGTAGTCTCACAGCCAGAGGGAAAACATCTTCTGGCATACCTGTGTTATGTAAGTGGCTCTGCATGAATTTTCATTATCTTTTTGTTCTGCTTGAGAAAACCATCTTTAAGAAGCAACTTTTTATAAAGGCATTTAATGTTCAATCTCTGCATTCAGACCTGTCTTTACTGCCCTGCCTGGTTTTTATTTTGTACTATTAAAATTAGGAGATGATGGAAAGAGGCACTGAAATAGCAGCAGAATTGCAATTCATATATGTACCTTCAGTGACAGTATTTCATGACAGAAACCTTTCTATTATTTTATTACCTGAGGGAGAATTGTACTAAGTAGTTACATCACCAGAACAAAAGCAGTAATAATACTGTAATGGTTGGTGTGCCGTGCTTGTTTTTCCAAGGTTTAAAGTGAAGTACGAGTATGCCTCAGTAGTCTGCCTTTTTGGGGTGTAGTCCTAGTATGGAGCTGTGATTAATAACATGAGTTTGGCCTGCATCATGTTCTGCTCTGTGTGCAAACACACATGCCTGTTGGAAAGGATCTTACAGTTTCGTGTTAGTTCAGCAAAAATCCATTACCACACACACGAGGGAATACATTAGTGCTGCTGAGAACAGCAAATAGCACACTTCCATGTGCATTGTTTGCATTGCTTATTCTCTGATACTTTATAATAGGGGTGTTGGTGGTGGTGTATGTGTTGTGGTTTCAGCATTGTTGGAAAGTATGGGAAGACCTTGTGACCATCTCCCAGCGGTAAACAGATGTTACCTAACCACCTCTGCGAGCATCCTGAGGTCTTTGGATTGAAATGCAACGCTGAGTTGTTTCAAATACTTAAATGTTCTGGGTTTCAATTTGTAAACAGTTTGAACTCTGATAGGTCGATTTTATGGAAAGGATGGCTGAGAGCTAAGAGTCGTGGTTAGGCAGAATACAAGACATTTTGTAAGAGGAATTTTATTTTATCTAGTTTTAGTAAACAGTTGCAGAACAAGAATTCCTGGTCTGCTGTTTTACTATGATGCCCTGCTTTTCAGCCTTATAGGCAATGATTTACTTGGTTTCCTCAATCTCATACAGAATGGTGCTAATAATGATAAATTAATAGAAATCAACTCTCCTTATACTTGACTTTCTGATATTTGATAATGTTAATGGATCCTTATCACTCCTCTTGGGTGAAGGTACTTTGCTTCTTTCACGTGTCTCAGACTAAGTGACTTGCCCAAGGTCATGTAATTGTCCAGTAACAAATTTAGACTCACATTTTTCAACTTTCATACCGACATAGGAATCAGAGCTTTTGTATGTTTGTTAGCAAAACCGGTTAAAGAATACCCTATCATCAGAGTATGCACAGAGACTTAACATTTACAATTGCTATTAAGGTTTATTAGTTTTCACATATCAGCAAGTAGAGGCTCCAGCTGACATCAAGGCTCTGTTATGTTCAGCGCCTAGACATCCAGAGGCAGTTCTCACCCTGAAGACCTTGCAGCCTAAGTACGCAAAAGCACAGAGGTGATACAACTGCTCCAAAATCAGAGAGGTTTTGTATCAGATCAGTACTTTAACCTCCAGATTATATGGCTGCTCCATTACATTTCCCTTGAAAAATATGGAAGATAACCTGGAAGACACATTCTGGGAAAGTGCCCCTCAGAGTTATCATTAAAACCACGGGAGGTTTTCCTAAATGAGATCCTTCAGATTTAATACTATGTTTGAAAAGTGATTCTTCTTTAGTTAACTAGTCTAGCTTTAACCTCTGAGTTTGTCCCCCAGTCATTGGTGGCATTACAAATACCTGAACAGCTGGAGATTTGTAATGGCCATATGAGTGTTTCAGTGCTGCAGTGAAGTGTCAATTCAAACTTACTTCAGCTGAATGAGAAATGAGGCATCCCATTCCTATTTCCTTGGAATCAATTAAAGTTTATCTTAGAGGAAAAAATTACAAATCACAGGTTGTTGGCATCTTTGTAGTCAAGTCAAGGACAAATAGATCTTGGAGCTGCCTATTCCTGTAGTTTGTTCCTGTGGGTCCCAGGCAGAAACAAAACATTAAGCAGATGACAGCAGCAAAGTTTTTACTCTGACTGTTTGCACCATGCCAGACAATTGAACAGAAGATGTTCCTTTTCAGTTATTCTCACCAGTATTACATTAGCATTAGCATTAAAAACAAACTGAATTCTGTTTTCCATAGGTGAGCGAAAGAGAATCACAGTAATATTGTAAATTATTGAGAATCTTAAGGCTTTTATGTAGCAGGGCTTTCCCGCTGCCTCTTAAGGAAGTGAAATATATGTTCCATGTAAAGGTACTCCAGAAGATTTGTAGACTTTGCCTGCTTGATTATTTCATCTGTTTTGTCTGCTAATCTAGCACACGGAATCAAAGTTGTTGCTGTAGAAATGGTTGCTTTGAACACATGCTTAGAGTTCTAAATAGAAATGTCAAATTAATTCCTATGTAGCAAATGTCAAATGCTCTTTTCATACAGGTGACCTAGTACTGGTAATGATTTTTCAAACAACGTGATGTTTCCAAAGCATTACTTTTGAAATTATATTTTTGTTTTCTTTTGACCTTCAGGGAGTCTTTGGAGTTTTGATACATTTGCTGTCTTTAAAATTATAATAAATACATCATTTACTTCATTAGTAAAATATATTAAAAACATTTTCAAGACTTAAAGATTTCATTTTCTGAGGTTACATATAATAATGTGGTGTTTAGAAACAAAAAACAGGCAAAGATCATATATCACCTTTATATATAATATAACTTTAACATTAAGAAGTTTGGATGATAATATGTGGACACGTAGAATATATATTCCTTTCACAGGGCTAACGTATTTTGAGTATTATCATGAATCACACTAAGAATAGATACTATTTTGATTGTTACGCTGGGTATGCGTGTAAAATTTTGCCACCCAGTCAGGAACCAAACATCTTGGAGGAGACTGTAAGGCAGTTTTTCACAGGTTAGTCACTTTTCTGATCACAATTCTATTCCAAATATAGAAGCAGTAGCCTAATATAGTTGTTGCATCCAACAGAGAATTGGGTGATCAAGTTCCTTCCTTGGTACTGCCAGATAACTGTCAGTGTAACCTCAACAATGCCTATAACCCTTTCTAGGTTGGAGGTTTTTGATCTGAAAAGAGAGAAGAATGTCTGTCATTTCTGTAAAGCACTTTGAAGTACTTAGATGATAAATATCCTATATAGCAGTCATAAAATTTTATAACATATAAATAACCCCCCTACCCAATTTCAGTTTTGGAAGATCTATAGCAAAATCAAAAGTGACGTTATTTTTTAAATTCTTTCAGCTGTTTTCTTTCTGGTGATGGAATTTTCTGCTTCACTACACGAGCTTTTGTGTTTGCTGGCACTTATGATACTTACAGGATTGTAGCCAGCTGTGACATGCATATACACAACTACTTTACATTTTACATTTTAGGCATAGTGCACCCTTATTGAACAAAACAATATCTTGAATGCTGTCTGTCTTTCTTTAGTAAGATGACTTGTTTTGTTACAAATGTTTGGTATTCGTTTCTGGTTTAAATTCACTGTCAACATTTCTAACAGCAGAGAAATAGATGCTGTGCATGAAGAGTACAAGCAGAAACTGAGAGACCAGGAAGCTTTCCACAGAAAACAAATTCAACGGCAGCAGTTCTATGTTGAGGATTTGAAGCAGCAGATCCTGAGAGGACAGATCAGAGCAGAGCAGGAACTAGAAAATGACCAAGCACTAATCAACCAGCAGATCCAAGAAAGTGGGTACCTGCCTCTTCCCCTCTTTCACTTCCCTTCCATTATTGCATTCTTTCATCCTCGATGTTTTGTCCTAGTTATGCTTTCTAGTATGGGCAAAACTTTTTATTATGGCTTATCACAAGTTTTCTCTTATAATTGCCTTTCCCTTGAGAACAGTAAGCTTTGATTAACAGGACTAAAGGGCCTCCTTCGCAGTGCACCAGCAAAACTGTTTAATTAGCTCTGCATGTCACTGCTGGCAGAGACAGCACCAGCATGCTACTCCCCTGTGCCACTGAGCCTCTTGCCTCCCAAGCTGCTCCCCTGTCCTGCCTCCCTGCAGCTTTGCTCTGCTCACGTCTGTAGTGCAACTCTGCCATGTTGCAATGTAGACCAAGTCTGCTATTGTGTTTCAAGTTTTTCTTGTGATATACCTATGCTTCATCCAATGAGTTGTTACGAGAGATTGAAACTGGGATGACTGTGGTAGTTCCTACCATAAACTTTCAAGGGAAACTGCTCTAACAACAGGATGCAATAGGAACCAAGCAGCACTTCCAAGACAGGACGTGTGTCAGTTGAGGTACTCTCTTTACACATTTCATTGATGATGTCACCTGTAAAAATAGAGACCATTTTCACGTGCATTTAATTAATTTCACTCATTAGGAAAAATAGGGCCATGGCATAATACTACAGCTCAAACTGAATTTTCTGTGTTTGCTATGTGAGTTTTAAACAATGAAAACAAGGAAAACACATCTGAGAAGTAGGTGGGACACTGAAGTTCAAAGCTAAAATCCCAGCCCCAGTTAAGGGAAAGAGTTTCACTGGCTTTTATGTAGCCAATATTTCCACACCCCCTCACCCTTTTATAGTATGAAGAAAAATGTACGAAGATATTCTGTGGTAGAAACTGAAGCGCAACAAATTAACATTAAAAATAAGATTTGGGGTTGATTTACCCTGTTTGATTAATGATGTGTTATTGCATGATAAAGATGATTAATTAGTGTTATTGCATTCCTCACTGCTGAATTTGTTTGAAACCAAAACTGGATGAAAAAAAGAGAGGCATGCTTTTGTTCAAATAGGAGTTATTTCAAGGAAGTTCTACAGTGTCATGCAAGAGCACTAAAGGCTAGATCAGTGATCAGATTTTGACTGGCAAATAGCTATGTCAGAAGGTGAAGCCACAGTGTATTTGCAGAGGTATTTTTTAGTGTCAGTGACTCCTGGCCCCTAGAGGTGCTGCTTTGCACGCAGGCAGACATACTCAGCAAGATGTGTTGGTGGGGTTGGGCTGCCCTTTAACGAGTTTATAGAGTGATTTGGGAACATTTTAAACCTTGAGAAGTTTTTGACCACTGAAATTGGGTGGTTATAGTGTTCTCCAGTTTGTCTTCTACTGAATTATTTGATCCAGGTTTCTTGATAAGCAAAGTATGCCTATTACAAAGGCATTGTTCCCACTTGGCAAAACCTGCTATTGGTTCCTGGAAGAAGAAAACTTCTGTGAACTTTTGCAAGCTTCTCAGACCCAAACTTGTGCAGTCTGCTGTCTTTTAATTATGCCAGCCACAGTGAAGAGATTAAAAGGAAATTGAGGTGATGGGATAGCAGAAAAAAGATAGTACAGAGAGGAGAGTTCCCCCAAACTATCTTTATTTCGTGGCTCTGTAGGCTTCTCTGTTTCCATCTAGTTCTGCTGGTTTTGCTGTGTTCACGTGAAGCTTAGCCAGGCAGGTAGCTTTTGCCAGGCAAAAAAAAAATTCTTCACTTGGCAACCCACCAAAGGTCTTCACCTTTTCTGTGCTCTCTGTGTCTCAGCTCCTGACAGAGGCAAGTTTGTGAGCAGAGATGAATTAGCACCTTAGAGCTTGCAGCTTTGTTGCAGAGTTTATCTGCCAAATGTTCTGCTTGCTAGAAACATGCTAAAGAGGGCAGATCTGGAAATAAAGGATTAAGAAGAAAGCGTTTTATGTGAAAGTTACAAAGGTTATTAAGAAAAAAATAAGTAAAATAATGACTGAAACGCTCCCCTTTTATCCGTAGAGTAACCATAGAGTTAGAATTCCTACTTCTGTGCACGTGCAGTGTGCAGAGCTGCCAACATAAACAGGAGAGGAGACTCATTGCGATAGGGTTCACTAATGAAGTATGTTTAACAAGATCAATAGTCACCAAGCAAGTGATGCTGACAGTGCCTATGCACTAATAATTTCTTATGTTAGGGAAACTTCTACAGCCCAAAATTCCTCTCTTGCAGCTCAGCTGTGCAGAGCTGCAGGTAGCCCTTGTTCATCACATCAGACTTAAATACCTCTTAATTCCTAACCCCCTGAATAAGCAATGAAAGGTTGCTTATTCAGTAAAGGACTACAGATTGAAGGTAAGCCCAGCCAAAAAAAATGTTGCTGCTTGTAAGACATAAGTGCTTTGAAAAGCTTTGGTTCTTTGAGAAATGGTCTGCTTCTCAAGGAACCTTGCCTGTGATTTTTACATTGCCTTTGCAGCTGAGAATTATTTTTTTTTGTTTGCTTTGTACAGCTGAATATGTGTATTTTTATAGCAGTATAAAAATGAACAAACTCTGCTTTGTTAAGAGAACACATCCAAGCCATCAGGTGCAATCTGGTAATGGTGATCTCAGTAATCCCTTCTTTTTATTGTTATAGTTCATCATAGCTCAGATTGAAGCCAGTGCACTCTGAAAAACTTCTAAGCACATACCCTGTGTGGAATAAAGTAGTCTTGCATCCAGGATTAAAAATAAATCAACCTGGTGTTCTGTGTTCTCTACTGCTTCCCCATTGACTGCAAAGATCAGGTTCTGAATATTTAGAGAAGGCTAAGTGTGTAAGCAGAGTTAACATATTTTATTATCAAATTAGGTTAATCAGTTGATTTGTGAGCATATTTAGCATTTATGAAATGTGGGGGACGTTAACAAAAGCAGAGAAGCTAACTCTCTTTGTGGAGTAGTGAGTGTGGTGATTTTAATGAAAAATACGTATTGACTGGTGGTATGAGCTTGTCTTCTTTGCATTATGTTTGTCCTGATAGCTAAAGGTTGTGTCGGCCCAGTGTCCTTGCCATGAGAGTATTTGATGCATTTCAAGTACATACTATGCTAAAGTGCTCATGTACAAGATATGTGTGCTCCCATCAGGCTGTTTTGGCAAGTGCTTGTTGGAGCAGCCGTAGTTGCAACAGGTAGTAAATTTGTGGTTGTTTCTCTGCCTTCAGCCAGGTGCCACACAGGGTTTGTGTGTCTTGGGAAGTTTCCATGGGCGTAGGGAGGCTGGAAGCACTGTCCGGCAGGTACCTACACGGTGTCTTCCTTGTAGCCTTGTCTTCAAGCCACTTTGAAGGTTGCATGTCCATCCCCACAGGACTGGTAGGTAGCTGGCAGTTGCCCCCATAAATGAGGCACATCCCAACAGGGGCGTAGAGAGGTCTAACCTTCAGTCTTATCGAACTTGCCACTGATAAGGGTGAGCAGAAAAAATTGCCATTTCCTGTGCTAAACAAAGTTCCTTAGCATGACTCTGGGCTCCCTCATTTTCAGCATGCCTAGGTAAGTGAGAGAAAATAGTTTGCAGATGGTTTTTGTTAATTCAGTCAAGTTAAGGAGGAAAGGATAGGGGCAAAAGGCACAACGATGAATGTTTGGTTTAGAATAGTTGTAAAACACTCAAACGCTGTGATGAGAAGTCATTTTAAGATTGCACAAGTGCTTATTTTTTCACTCAAAATGTAGGAATTTATTAGCTAAAGGCTCATTAGTGTGCGCATGAAATTCCATTTGCTGCATTAACGCAGAGGCTCTGTTTAGCTCTGTACAACTTCCTCTTCTAGTTCCCTTGTTAAATCTGCTCTCAATGCACATACATTCATTCCCTAAGTAACACATATGAAGTTTAACACGTGACTTCAGAACAATTAAAGCATTAGTAGCATATTTCACAGTAAAAAGCTAATGAAAACATACTTCACTATTGTGAATACATACCCTATGTCTGAAAAGTGCACAAATTGAACTCGAGACTTTTAATGCTTCCACTGTATTTTAACAAGAAGATTAAGGTGACTTTTGAGTGTGATCTTGGAGAAATTGAAATGTGTTCTCCTTTTAGGTTACAAACAAGGTCTTACCCACCAGTCTCCTTAGCTGTATCAGTCAAGCCCCTGCTTATATCTTGCAGTTGTTACCCAAGTCCTAATCCCAATGGAGAGGCTTTAGGTTATCAATAAAGTGCAGCAATGATACAGTTTTCTCTAAAGGATTTATCAAAACCTTGCTCTACATGCACAGAAATTCTGTTCTTAAATGAGCTCTCAAGGCTGAATAAATTAAGAAAAAAGATAATAAAGAACAATGTTTTTCCTATGATTTTTACTTTCGTTCAATCATTGTTTTGTTTGCAGACCAGCAGTGGCTTCTAAATGAGAGCAAACGACTGGCTGCCCTTCAGCAACAGCAGAGGGAGTTTGCAGTGCAAACAGAGTCTACGCTGTATGCAGAGGCTGAGGTGCAGAGCACCATTGGCCTGGAAATCTGCCCTTCCCTGCTACAGCAGAACAAGAAGAGACTGGTGCAGCTGGAGCTCTTGCGAAGGTACTCCTTAAAAAAGGCAGAAAGAAACATACGACGGAAAAAGGTCAAATTCCAGCTGGAAAGAATAGTCAAGAAGCAGAAGTTATTGGAAGCCAAGCAAAACCTAGAGCAGCTGGAAGCTAGCTGCTGGCTCAATGAAGAGTGTGTGAAACAATCCCAAATCCTAAATGAAAATACTGCTGTACGGTCCTCTTCGGATCACCACTTGCAAAAGAGAAGGAAGTCATTGGGTTCAAGTTCCTTGCAGCAGAGGCAGCATTCGTTCTGTAACCCACATCTGCTCCCGGTACCCAGGTAAGACAACATCTGCCAATTGTTCTGCATTATCAAAAGTAATTTAAATTCAATGTGTTTTTAGTGGCCACCTATAATCCAGAATGCCTTTCAATGTATTGAAACAATTCCAAAACTTGCAGTATCAGTGAACTTACTATACTGTTTGTTGCACTGGAGCTGTTTGTCCTTTTTCCTCGGATCTGTACAGTGCATACCCTGCTTAGCTATTTGACATGGTCTTTCTCACTGGTTTTTACATTTGTCTTTCAAGCCTTTCTGCACTTTTTACCTTTTTGTGAATGCTTTCCAGAACTGGCTTAACTCTTGTTCTTACCTTGTTCAAACTGTTGGTAAATACTAATTTCTGCATCATTTTATCTTGATTAGGGTCAAACTCTTTCTTCAGAATATTTGTATAATTGGGGTGATTCTGGATTGTACTTTTAAGTTGGTCAGCCTTTCTCAAGCTAAATAAAAATCTCTACGCAGTTCTAAAAATTTGCGCTGCTAGGGAGTCTATCACAGCATGGTCCTGGAGGCAGAAATTAGCTTAAAGTGGGTTTCTGTGACTTAGAACCATCCTTCGTTTTTAACTAATGCTTGCAGCTACTTGAGCCTACAGAGTCTGAATACCAAACTATGCTGCATAGCATCAAGCTATTCCTTTGTGTTGCAGAACATATTTCAGGATATCTAAGGGACTGTATTTATTATTATTATAATATATAATAATATATATAATATAATAATAGTAAGTATTATGACATAATTATTATTTTGTATTTCATTATTCTGTGCTCGGATTTGCTTTTGAAAGGCATTAAGATTATTGCTTCATGTATTGTTACTCTTAACTACAAGACATTACTGATGTGGAAGTGTTGTTAAGTACATTATTCAAACAAGGATTGGACTTTATTTCTTCTTTATTTCCACAGCTTTTTGTTGAAGAGGGAGACTGTCTCAAAGTTATCTACCTCACCAAATATTGATCAATGCTGTGAAGGCAGTACAACAGGGAGGTTGTCATCTGTAGAATATCTTTACGGAAGAGGTAAAGACGTTTCTGGGAGTGATGACCTTAATGATGAAAAAGGGATCTCCTTTTCAGTCCAGAGGCAGCTAACTGAAAAACAAAAACCATCTTCATCTGGAAATAAAAAAGGAGCAGAAAAAGACTCTAATGATTCAGCTATCATGGCTTATATCAATAAAAATGATCAAAAAATCAAAAAGTTGGATGACAACCCAGAGCAAGCTGGATCTCAAAAACCGACCTCTAAAGGCTCCTCTCCTGATCTTTTTAAGGAGAAAGAGGAGCCTGAAACCTTTATTACAGGGACAAGAATGACAAAAGCAAAGGTGCTAGGAGATTTAAGTCAGCCTGCAAGTAGCAATCTAGAACAAAATAGAGCTCAGGTATCCAATAAAAAGACTAGAGTGGATATCAATGGAAAAGGCCATAGGTCTTCTCCAGAAAAATTTCCTAAAGAAATGAAGAAAACAGTGTATGGAAACCCACCATCAGTGCATCTAAACCAAACAGCCAAGAACTGGAAGAGAGAGCCAAACTCAGCCTTGCTAAATCATGAGAAATCATCAGTGGAACAGCAAGAATTTCTGATGGTAGCAACATCAGTAGGAAATCTCACTAAGATGAACACACAGGCACCACTCTCTTATGTTGAAAAAAAGTGGCACAGTGCTGAGTTGCTAAGTGCTGGAGTGTCCAAAACAGCCACAGATATGCTGGGGAACTGGCAAGAGGATGATGAAAATGAGATTTCTGATACTGACAGTTCCTATTCTGTAGATTCTCTCTCCTGTGCTTATGCAAAAGCTTTCACAGAGAAACTGAAACAAGAAGATTTTGACAGAAATAAATGTCTAGCCAACCCAGAAGATTCTGAGAGCGATGACAGTCAAATGTCACAAGACTCTCTGGTAGAAAAGGAAAATAAAGCCAAAAAGCAAAATAAAAGCCGATTTCACAAGTCAAAGGCCTACCATGAGCCAGCTAGGCTTTACAAAAGCAGAACTGATCACCATATTTCATCTTTGGTGACATCATACACATCTCATATGAGGCTGGGAAAGCCTGAAAGAAGCTTCTCTCTGGACAGCTTAGCTGATGGAGAAGAGATGCCAGCAGAAGATCCAGTAGAAGAATCCAAATCTGATTCATCTGATGATGTGCCAGCAGAGATTTTCTGGAAGTTACAAACTCCTAGATCACCAACTATACAGACTGAGGAAGACCACGAGTCCAAGACCTGCAACAGAGATATAGAAGGGACAAACTATGATCTGAAGCTGAGCAGTTCCTTTTATTTGGACACTAAACCACAGCCTGCTTCTAGTAATGCTTGCAAGCAGTTGCTGAAGGGGACAAAAGCCTCCTTTGTAGAACAAGAAAGGTCTCTTGATAGAAGACTGTATTACCCAAGTGGAAATCCTTTGCTTATTAGTGATGCTTGGTCTTCCTGTGACTCAGAGGTTGACATCAGCAGTCCGAGAGTAACAGCACCTTCTTCCCATGAAAATTTGGAATTTCAAGAAGCTCATTCGTGCTCTTTGAGCAAACCAGAGCTTTGGCTGAAGAAAGATGATCTAAAGCAGTCAGCTGCTGAAGTTTCTTTTGTTTCTGGTTCTAAGCAGATACATAGCATTACTCATTTATCACATCATATAAACGAAATGAACACAGTTTTCTCCTCTGACACATCAGAAGTACCTTTACCTGAAACAACAACTGCAAGCAGAGTTTCTGAGATTGGATCATTAAATAAGATTCTTAAGGAATGGACAAACTCTAATGAAAATTCTTCCTTGGAATCTCAAGATGTAATGTCCTCATTTGTTAGTTCAGTAGGACCAAGCTCCTCTTTTGTTCCTATTTCAGCAAAGCATGATTATTATGAACATTCAAGGTCAAATCATCCCGAACAAGAGCAACTGAATGAATTATCTACTTACAGGTCTACCACTGAATGCACACAAACATTCAGCTGTTTGGAAAGCGCCGCCATCACAGACTGCTTGTCACTGATATCTAGGAAAGAAGAAGATTCTCTTTCCACAGCTCATCCAGAGCTGCCAAAAGATCACAGTCTGAAAAAAACACCTTTTATTTCCGTGTTGCCTATGCACATTTTGGAGCAGAGAAATGCCTGCATAGATGCAGACTTAGAAGATGATTTCTTCAGAACTTTTGAAAAAGATGACCTCGATGATGACTACAATAACTTGATGACAAAATCGAGTATGACAGATTCAGGCAGTGGAAGTGCATCTGTCAGTGCACCTGCTGCTGAATCTTCTACAGGACTTGCTCGTAATATGACCTCAACACAGACATCTGTAGTAAAACAAGTCCAATTTGGAAACCATGGGCAGCTTTTTCCAAGAAGGGAAATACCAACGTGTTGTGATGAAGGTTTCTTTCTCAGTGACTTAACAAGTAAGAACTGCTCTGTAGTAAGCAGTTACGAGCTTCAGCCATTGGCTGAACAAGGAGCAGAATCAGCTGTTACAGTAGGTCTCCTCAGATCTGGGGAGAGTAATTTGGAAACAATGCAAGAAACCGATTATGAACAAATATCTGCAGAAAAAATAACAACAGAGACAGATTTTTCGTCACAGAAGACAACATATCGATGTAACCCTTTAGTTGTTGCTCACAGTGCAAGTTATGACCAATCTGCAACACCACTAGAGAGGTCTCAAAAAGACATTATCTGCATGGAAACAAGCACAGATAGCTTGGCAGAGATTGCGCCAGAGGGGCCTTCATTCGGAGATAATGAAGAATTCGAACCAAAGGATGAAGACTTATCTTCACGGAATCATTATGAATTCAAAAGTAAACCTGTTTCAAAAAATTATTCCCATGAATGTGCTCTAGCAGACAGTCGGGCAAGTTGCTTATCCCAACAAATTTCAGAAAATTCCACATTATGTATTGATAGCATAAGGGAAGAAAGCAGTGAAAGCAAAGAACACAATGTCTTGAATTCTCAGGCTGTAGTTCGGAAAGAATTTTCATCCAAATATGAAAACCTAGTGGTAAATGAAGTAAGTTATCTCATAGTGAATGTAAATGGGAAAGACACTGAGTCCTTCCCTGCTGCTATTTGTGAGACTACAAATGATTTTCTCCCAGAATCCAATTCGAGCATATTTTACAAAGCTTCAGCAAAAGCTAATCTGTTTCAAAGTGCATCTGAGACTGAAAATTATGATAAACTATTGGAGCATGTCACAATAGTGACAGGAGATTGCGATGCTACCTCCGATCTTCCTGTGAAAGTCAGTGCCACAGAAAGTTGTTCTGGTGTACATTCTGGCTGCCTTTGCACAACATGCTCTTCAAAATCAACAGGGCAGAAAAACAGTATGCATAAGATGACCAACATTTCTGTGGAATTTGATGCAGCCATTCTGTTGGAAACAGAAACACAGAACAAATCTTTACTTGAATCAAGAGAAGAGAAAGAAGCCTTTTTTGAAAGTGATTGCCCAGAGGATATCTTGCTTGTTGAAGATGATGTAAACTCAGAGGCAGGAAGAGTATTTGAATATAACACAAATACATCAGCTACTGTTTCTCAAGAGGAGAGTCCATATATAAATAAGGATTCCAAGTTTTTAAGAGATCCAGAAACCAATCCAGAAGAAACTATGGTTCCTTATCAGAATACAAAAGCAAACACTGATGAAGAAATAACAAAATTAATCAATAGTGCAATCAACTTAGAAAAAAATGCATTGGAAATTAAATCCAGACAGATTGAAAGTTTACCCGACTACTCAGTAGCCGAAGTCCAAAGTGCAACTGAAGACAAGAGTGGAGAGGATTTTAAAGGCATTAGTCTGTCTCAGAATCCAAAGAAAGCTATTGATATTGTACCTCGTGAAGTTCAGTGTGAGGTTTATACAAATCTGTGCCTGACACATGAAGAGATGGAGAAAGGTGAACTGCAGGTAGCCAGCACCGGGGTAGAACACACTCAGGAATCAAAAGCACTTTTGCATTCTGGCAGCCAACTTGAAACAAGCAGCTTTTGCCAAAAAGAAAAAAGCAAGAAAATAGAAACAGGTCTTTATTCACCGGAGTTTTCTGTTGTTCCCAAAACCACTCCTTCAGCTGCATGTTCCCACACAACAGATATTACTCAGAATACTTCATGCTTCCTTGATACTTGTGAAGGGTTTTTACAGATGAACAGAACAATGGAAAATGTGTTTAATACAGAGGACATAGCTGCGACGATATTAATCACAAGTAGGCAAGGAAATATTTTAGCAAAACCTGAAAATGAAGGACAACTAAATTCTAGCAATTTAATTGAGCATTGGGTACCAAACTGTTTGCCCCAGGAAGACAAGGTTAATGAATGTGAAGTGGCTGGGAGTGAAGAACAAATTATCATGACAAACACTGAGGGGCTGATTATTACAAGGCAAGAAGTCATACACACAGATGAAAATGTGTTATTTACTGAAGAGTCTCCAGCTCTACATCAGATGTATTGTGACAGAGATGACAAAGAGGAAATTTTAAATCAATTTAGGATCCCTGAAAGATACCTGACAGCTTCAGGACTAGAACAGAACATACTGTTAGAAGATGATTCAAGATACCATGATCCTACTGAAATGAGTGAAGATGGTAGCTCAGTGGACTCTGTTACAGATACGAGAAATGCAGTCATGAAAGATATTGATGCATACGAATATCCAGTTGATGATAGTACTGGTGTTGAGCAATATAGAATTGAACAAGAATGTAAAAGTCTCCACATTAAAGAGGACAGCCATACATATATGAGTTGTTCTGCGCGATATCCTGAGCATGGCACTTCAGAGAACTTGAATGTAAGTATCGTTAGAAAAAGACCTGATATTTGTCAGTTGGATCCAGTAGGCTCCAGAGTTGAGGAGGAGAAAGTGCATTTGATGAATCTAGTGCAAATGACCAAAACAGACACAGAAAAGCAGATGTTTGTAGAAAACACAGAGGAGGTAGAACTGATCGTTTTACAAAACCTGAACGAGCTGTTCCCTGAAGACAAAGACAGCTGCCAAATGACACATGATGACAGCAGATTAAATGAAATCCTAAGAGAAAGCCAGTGGGTGTCTACCAGCTTTTCTAGAAATAACGAAGATACCAGCAAGCAACAAAATCCACCAGCAACACTGAAGTCACCTACTGAAAAAAACCAAGAAGGTTCACTTAAAGACTCCCCATGCCAGACTGTAAATCACCATCTATATCTTGGAATAAGTGATGATTCCCATCTTGTTCAAGATGTTCCCACTGCATTGAAAGGATGCACAAAACCATCTGACAGCAGTGTTGGAACTGGAGCTGTTCTGCCTTACTATGAAACATTAATGGAGAGTGAAGTCTGTGTTTGTACGCCTGTTACAGTCAACAAAATGGGGGGAGAAGACACACATCTTTCTGATAAAACGCAGAGTAAGAATGTAGCTTTCTTGCAATCCAGGACCACGCAGGACAGGCAGGAGGAAGACTCCTTTGTATTTAACGATGCACCTGATTATGCTGTACCTGGACAACCTGTCAATGCGAACAGCTCTCCCACTCCCTACAGTGCAGGCGGTCCTGAGTCTGAAACCGTTGTACTTCAGCAAGGCGCCAAAGGAAACTCATTTTCCTTGGAAAAATTAGATCCTTCTGAAGATATAACTCAGGATGTTAACAACGCTCATGAAAAATGCAGTGTGGATTTAATGGTTAATAAGCTATCAAAACACTGCCTTAATTCCATAGAAGATACACTTCAAGAGGAAAAGGGTACCGTTGTGCCTGATTCACTGCTCTTGGATAATTCAAACTTGCTTTCTCCTTCAGAGAAAGTAGTGAGGGAATATATAGGGGGGGAGAAAATGCATTCTTTACTAGAAATCTCTTCACAAAAAACATTTCACAGTATTAATACAACTCAGAAAGTATTTCACTCAGGGACTTTATCACAGCATGATGAGAAGGAGAAATTTTTAAGCACAAGCTCTACTACAACAAACAGTAAAAATGGAAATGCAGAGTGTCCTGGTGTAGCTAGATATCAGTGTGAGCCCAGAGAAAATCAGGGACACGGGACTTCTGAAGACTGCTGTGTAGATCAGCCAGGCAGCACTGTTTCTGAGAATGCTTCAACTGTTTCAGAAGGCCTGAACAAGTCTCCATGGGAAAATCCACATTATAGTAAAGAGTTTCTAAATTATAATAGAACCTCGGGCACTTCTGAATGTTCTTCTGGTCTCCTGAATCATCCAGCATCATCTGCAGATGTTTTCATTGCCAGCAATGGAGACAAAGGTAAAAATGATGCTGTTCTCTCTGAAGAAACAAAATACTTCGAAAGTGAATCATCTGATTTAAGTGTGTTTGTAACTTTTTATGATATTTCTCAAAAAGGACCTGAAAGGAAAAATAATTCTGCAGTTGCAGAGGCCACATACGCTCAGAATAATAAACTCCATGAAAACGTTGTGGGAACAGATCAAAAGGAGAAAATAATTCAAGGTTCTATCCAGAATGGTAGTGACATAAAAGAAAATAAAGTTCCTGAGTATTCAGAGCGCTACGGCAACACTTCTGGTGTGACTGTACCAGAATCGGGCTCACTTACTTTTCAGAGCCAAGGACAGACTGGCAGTAAAGAATCAAAGTCTCTTCCATCCTACTTTACAGAAGATACTCCAACTGATACACCATTTCAAAGCTCCAAGAACCTCAGTCCTTTTGACACTTCTTGTTTACTTGATGACTCAAAGTCTCTAATATTTAGTCAGCTTGAGGACTCACTTGAAGACACGTTTTTGACTGAACAAGTGTCCTCCAGTTCTGCAGATGTGTGCTCTGTAAAAGAAGATTTTCCCCAAGCATTTGCATGTGTTAATCATCCATCCTTAACACCATTTTCAGAATCTTCTTTAACTGCAGATACAGGCCATGGTGAAACCAGTACATATGATATTTCACATACAGATACATTGAAACATACTCCATTTGCTGCTTTGCAAATACAAGACACTCAGTCTGATAAGGCTGTGGTATTCGATGAGCCGATACGTGCTTCAGGAAGTATTTTACTTTCTCTTGCAAAAGAAAACAGGCATTGTCCAGTATCAGACACAGACTCTACTTCTTATAAGAATTCTGCTGTAGGTGGGGAAACTGTATATGGAAGTAATCCTAAAAAATTTTACAATGATGTAAAAGTTGATCAGCACCACTGGGATAAAGTTCCACCACAAGAAGCTTGCACAGAACACATAGAGAAAGTACTAAATGATAATTCTCTTTTATTACCATCATTACCTTTTTGGGATACTGGAAGGGCAATTCTTGTTAAAGAGGGACAAATGAGAAAAATACTTAACAGAAATGAGGAAGAACTGCATTCAAATACTGAGGCTGAACATTTTGCAGTAAAGACAGAGCAGAGAAAAACATTACATAGAGAACCTGTTGAAAAGCAAACTAACTTATCCTCAAATTCTGCAAGCAAATTAATAGGCTCAGAAGTTACAGTGTTGGAAAATCTGTATCCAGGAGATGGTGGTGTGGATCCTGAACACAGCTGCAATTCATTTAGTCCAACATATCCCATGTACAGCAGAAGCACTGATCCCAGGCGACTGTATCACACTGTTTTGGGTTTTGAAAAAAAACCTGCAGATCTACAAGGTAATTGTCAGTATGTGCCCACAGATGAACAGGTAGAACAGGTGTCAGATAGAACAAATACAGATGGTAGAAAAGAGATTTTACTTTTCAAAAATAATACAGGTTCAAGCATTGATTGCCCCGATGTTGATAGTGCAGACAATTGTTCAACAACAGGAGATGCTATAATAAGGAATAAGACTCTGAAATCAGAAAGACTAAAGTTTTCTGTAGTAAATAATGAAAGTACCTCCATAAAGTTTTTACCAGAAAACCATGATTTGCCTCCTCAAGAATCCAAATTAGTGCAATTCAGGAACAAAAGATCATATTCTACTACACGGAATACAAAGAGCTGTAAAGAAAGTGAACGGAGACCTTATTTACAAAGTCACAGACTGTCAGCCCCAGCTATTGCGGTCTTCTCTGATACAGAATATACTATGGAAGCTTCATCTAAGGCAGATCCTTTGTTATGTTTTGCATCCAAATCACTACAAGATTTAAATATGAGTGTAGAGCCTCCATCACCAACTGAAGATGATCTTCATGGAATTGAAAGATTTTCAAAGCAGGAATCAAAGAACTTCCTACAGGTTAAATCTAAACCCAGATTTCAGCAAAGAATGGCACAAACGAAGAAGCTTGCAAACTGTGATCCCAAAAATTTACAGAATTTTGCAGCAAGAACCCAAAGCAGCCAGTCTTTAAAAGACTGTACTACTCAATCTCCATCATCCTTACTGCACACAGCTCACAGTTCTGTGGGTGCAGAAGCAAATGTCCATTCAAAGAGTAGTTCTGTAACTCAGTGTAGCGAAGGGAAAGTGGAAGTAGCAAGATACCAGCCAGAAACAGATTTATTTTTGCACAACAATAAAGATACAATGCATTTTAGTTCAAGTGATATAAACCCATATATTCATCCATGGCAACAAGATGGATCGTGCAAGATTGGCTGGAAACAGTATGTCTTTGGAAGTGCAAGTGATGTCTCTTGTAATCAAATTCCTGTAAACTTGGAAAATCGCAAAGTTATGAGATGTTCCAGTGTAGACAATGGATTGAATTCTCAAAATTCTCCTTTTCATTCTCATCTCAGTTCGTATGCTGCAGCAAGAGTTTTATCGAGCACTTTAAGCAGCATTGAAGGTCTTCAAGGATGGGACAATGTCAGACAAAACTTTCAATCTGCATACTCAAGTGACAGTACCAAGCAGTATAGCAACGTATCCAGTGAAACATTGGAAACTAATCCAGAAAATAATACTGCTGAATTTGAGAATCCTTCTGCGCAACCTGGTAACTCTTCAGTGCAGGTTGATGAAATTGTACTATTATATCCTTCTGAGTCCGAAAGGTCTTCCAAAAAACTACCAGGGATTACATGTGAGCAGGGAACACAAACAGCAATTACAGGAAGGTATAAGAGGCAGAGAAGACATCAAAGAAGCTATACGGATGTTTCTGCAAGAAAGCAGGAAACAAACAGAGATCTGTTTCATCAACCTTCTTGGACAAGCATGCAGAACCTGTCCATGCATCTGTCACAGCTTCTTCAAAACACTTCTGAGCTGTTGGGAAACCTCTCCCAGCAGAGTGTTATAGACAATGAGCAGAATGCCAAAATCAACCAAAGAGGAACTGAAGAGGCTGTAAAGGCTACAAGATCAGATAGCTGCACTCAGACTACAGCAGATGTAGGCACTCAGACTGAGACTTTGGAAGAACCTCAAAGCAAACAGGAAGAAAAACAAGTGGAGGTAAAAATGGAAAATGAATTGAGGGCAGCTCAGGCAGTAAACGTTGACTGGAAAGCAATAGGTGCAGATGCAGCAGGTAAGATTCCCAAAAGGAAAGAGGAAACACTCTCTCTTGAAGAAAGAACACAAGAACGAACAGGGATGAGAAATCTGGGCGATCGTGACTTCCATGACAGTCTTGATAGCATTTTGCAAGACTCCTTTATGCGACTCCCTCTCTTACCCAGAACCTCCGCTCCTGTCTTAAATTTTCAAAAAACATCATTAAATGCGCAGCAGAATGTTGCTTTTGCTAATACCAGAGTTTCATCTGTCACATCATGTTCGCTGAGTTCAGGGCAAGATGGTTCTTCATGCACTGTAGTTAGCAGCCCTACTAATAGCACCTCTCAATCTCCAGCATCTTATGCTCGGGAGAAAACAAGTGTCGGTGAACTAGAGGTTCCAGCAGAAAGAAAATTTTGTTACAAAAACACCCTGCTAGTCGATAGGGCCTCCTCCCCCATTCTTACCCTAAGTGCTAGTCCCAGCAGCCAGACTGCTTTTAGCAAGTCTGCCTGCCCTATTAAGGAACCTCTTGGATATTCCAGTGACATTTCAAGTCCCCTTCACAACCAGAGACAGCTGAGGGCAGGCCTGCAGTCCAGCGTGCAACCTCATGTGGACAATTTTTCACAGACAGAAACAGACAGTGAATCGAGCTCTTCTAAAGGCAATAAGGGCATAAGAAAGAAATCTGGAAGTTTCACAGATAAAAAAGCAGCCAAAGAGCTTTTAGGACAGGATAGTTCAAAAAGCTTGGAACAGCAGCGTAGACTCACGGTTGACACCCACACTACCATTTGTGCGAAACGACTGTATCACTCCAGTAGTATGTTGGAGGTGTCGGGCCACAGGGAAGTTCTAACAGGTGATCTTGGAGACCGCAGTCCACTGGGGCGTTCGCTTCGTTGTATGTATGTCACAAGGGGAGGAAGAGGTTCTTCACCTGGAATCGGACGTGAAAAATATGTTGGTAATTCCGATACTGCTTTGATTCATAACTACTCGCCTCCAAATGCTGAGTTACTTTTTAATCAAAAAATTAGTGCCACTTGTTCAAGTAAGACAAATGCTGGCACGTCCTCAGAACCTCTGGTAGAAGCATCTTCTCTACAATTTCACGATTTCTTCTGGAAAAATGAAAACAGCTGCCCTCCCCTGCTCTCTGATGTGAGCGATGTGCAAACTTCCTTCCAGGATGACAATACAGATTCTGTCACTGAAAGTGAATGTGACACTGAAATTCCTCTCAACAGAAATACTACTTTTGCAAAGCCTTACAGGCCTCGGAGCTACAGCCTCCGTGACTTACCCATACACAATAAATTTAGCAACTGGTGCGGTGTTAAGGGCAGCCCTTCTCCTTCGTTACTCAGCTTGAGCGGCAGTGTGACCGATTTACAAAGTCAGGCAGAAAAGACACCTAGAAGCACACGAGCAACCGAAATGGAAGGCAGATCCCAGCTTTCTGATAGCAGGAGCAGAGAGATCGAGAGACTTCAGAGAGAGCGTGCTCAGATCATGTCTGGCATTCACCTGGATCTGCATCAGCATCCCCTCACTGTGGAACTGACTGAAGCAAAGCTCAATTACGGCATCGGGGAAACGGACGCCCTGCTGAGGGTCCTTCAGAGCGGAACTGCAGAGGACCTGGTGGCGATTCCAGTGAAGCAGCAACTTTATGAAAGGTAAATTACTTAAAGTGGTCTTGTACTGAGTATTTTGTATACGCTTCATGTACGCTTCATGCAGCATAAATAACAGTTAGTAATGAGCATTTAATCACTTAGTCTCACTGAGTGAACTATATGTGAAGAAATATATAGCATTAAGCTTATTTTGTATGCAGCGAAGTAATGCATTTAAGACAAAATTTTGGGGTTACTTGAAGAAAATAGGGAAAAGTATAAGCCTCGGTATAATTCAAAGTGTCACCCCACTCTTAAAATTTCTAGCAGCTATGAGAGTGATCATGTGTATCTGGTGATCTGATTTCATTGGTTTATTGCAATGTAAAAATAATTGATCTGGGAATCTCATATCTCATTCACGCTTCTGTGAATAAATGCTGCTGCATGAATATGCAAAAGCAAATTTTAAAACCTCATAAATCTACAAAATAAGTTATGAAAAAATCAAGATCCTAGATTCTTGCAATTGGATTATGGAACTTGGTTTGGGAAGCTGTTGTAACTAAAAAAATTTGGGAGTAGCTACATTAGTCTCTGCCCTCAATTTACCTCTCAGCCATTACAAGCAGTAACCAAGACCCTCTTATGCGTTTCCCACTATTATAAAAGCAGTGGAGTTTTAGAATTTCTGCATCATCTGTCAGCATATGGCCAAAGGGGTATTGCAAGGGCAGTGTATGGTATTAGATTGCTACAAATTTTACATTACAAAGCTAACAAATATTTAAGTGTTTTAAAAAAATCAGAAAATGTGACTTTGCAGGGTGCATTTTGTCAGTCTAATCATGTTTCCCTGATAGACACATGAAGACTATTGAAACTTTGAGGAAGGAAAGAGAAAAAAGGCTGCAAAGATACCAAAGAAGCCGAAGTCTGAGTCCTCAAAAGCATTTGAGTCTGTTGCAGACGTTGGATGCAAGTCAGAGGGATCTAGATCTCCCCAGCAGACGCCGAGAATATCTGCAACAACTGAGAAAAGATGTGGTGGAAAATACCAGGTAGGGCATTAGAAATCTCTCTTTTGCCCTGATATCCGTTACTAGTGTTCGCAATGGGTGCACATTAATAGTCCTTACCGATATCTGAGACTTCTGTGGCAGAAGAATTCTTCTCAATGCAGAAGTGGTAAACTTCGGGATAGAAAGTGCTTTCAGAAAAAACATGTGCCTGATTTTAGAAAACATTCATTAAAATCTTCCATCTAGTTTATTTCTGTCCATAAAAAATGTCTAACTTATTTTATGCGTATGATGTGTGGGGACAGCCAAGTATTCAGACTTGAGTCATTATAGACCAATCTGTCTTCTTATTCCTTCACTAACTTAAAAGCTATATGAAATAGTTAAATTTCATATTAAATATCAAAAAATTTCTGCAACCCTTCACCATTTAGAATTGGAATTTCTCATCCCCCACCATATCCCCTAAATGACTTTTGCTTCCTTTGTCAGGAGACAGTTGTTTTCCCAACACAATTATTTTGCGTGTGATATGCCAAAGCGGTAACCTTAGATCATATGGAGAGCTGACTTAGAAACCAGCGCAACTGTTGGGAGTAGTCTCAGTGGTAAACTGGACTTGCAATCTGAACAATTTTCCAAGGTTGAGGTCCATGCAGCCTTTAGTGAGCAAAGAGAAACTTTTGGGAGGCTAATGTGGTGGGTTTTAATTGCTTTTCTGGCAAATTTTCCTGTTCCGTGTTGAAAGATGATTTTTTTTTTTTCTCATGGTATTTTGTCAGGTTACCTGATTTCAAGTAATTGTGTTTGTTTTCCCCCACTTATATATCCTTACAGAGTTCAAGAACCAAAAAGAAGAAGCATTCAGCATCCTTCAGACATTGAACTGTTGCTTCGAGACTACCAGAGGGCACGAGAGGAGACCAAAACTGAAATTGCACGAGCTAGGGACAAACTTCGGGAGAGAGCTGAGCAAGAAAAAAAGCGTATACGGGAGCAAATATTTTCTCAGTTACAGAAGGTGAGCATTACAGAGGAAACTGTTTTGCGTTATTCACATCAAAGCATTTTTTTCAGAGAAACTTTTCCATGGCTAAGTAATTCTCCTGTTTGATAGACATCAGTGTAGAAAAAAAGCAAAGCATTAAATGTAAATTTATGCTTAAAAAATCTCAGTAATACTGAACTGATACTGTTCATGCTTCTGAACTACATCTTTCTGAAGCCACATTATTTTATGTACAAGAAACTCCTAATGTTTTCTTGTTGGATCAAGCTTACACAGCCATCCTGTGGGGCATCTGCCCAGTCTAGGGAAGAGTTCTGCTAAGGTAAACTGAATTTATTTCAGTATGTGCTTAAACACAAAGGCCTTTGTTCTTTTCTTTTTTCTGTTTCCCTTTTTGTATTGTCCTCAGTGTGTGTATTTGTCCTGACTTTTGTTTTTTTCTTCTGCACTTTGTTATCCATCTTGCCCAGTCCAAGCGTGTGCATTTTTCTCCCAGAAGCAAGGACAATACCGCGTTAGGATGTGTCTGTCTGTTCTGCCCAGTTTCTGACTATACTTTTATGCAGTAACCTTTGTCACTGCCTGACAATGCAGCTCCAGTCGTAGCTGCAGACTTCCTGTCCTCCTATCTGTGTATCTGGTACCAAATGTGGTGAACGCTCATTTCATTGTTCTGCGCCCTTTAAAGCACCTCAAATTCAGCACCTCCACGGGGTGACTGGATCTTACCACATCTGCTGCCGTATTTTTCTTGTGAAATGTAGACATACGTCACCCGAGTTGGAAAACCAAACTTAAAACTGCCCTCGAAAGTATAAATCATCTTGAAGTTCTCAGTATTTTCTTGTTATGTAATTTTTATTTTATCTTCTGGGCTGGCATTGAGTAGTTGCATTGGTTGAAGTAAAATCTTCAGTCTTTAACAGCTGCATTTGGTCAGCAAGTTAAGTCAGGGGCTACTCAAGAGGTAGGCAAAGAGCAACACATGGGAGTGAGGAGAGATCTTTTTTTAAACTTCTTTTCCCCCTTAAAAACATCCTAGCATTGGTTTGATAGCCTGGACTCTCGTATGTGAAGGACAACAGCAGAAGCTGCATTTTCCGACTGCCAGGTTTTACAAGGTGATTTGCTCTATGGTTTATGTAATCTTAATCTTTCACATGACCCCGCTTATTTAATACTTTCTGTATGGCAACAGCTTTTGTCCCATCAAAGCTCCTTGAAAGAAACTGGACTTCTTTAGATTATTCCTCTTTCATCTTTCCGTGATTATTGGTTTGGCTAGCTCTGTGGAAGGTGGTTTGTGTGGTATTTTTGTTTGTAACACTGTGAATACCTATTACAGGAAGAAGCAAGGCTGAAGACTCTTGCAAGTACGAGCACTTTATGTACAGACTCCAGCCTCAGCCTCTCCTCTGGCCCAACCTCTGGCTACAATAGCAGTAATACCGCTACCTATACTGCGAGTAACCTCAGCAGCCAGGAAGGACAGGTGAGAAACAACTGGCCTGTGAGACTGATGTCTCCTGATGCTTCGACAATAACAGAGAGATGATGTGGGAACAGACACCCTTTTTGAGATGGTTCGTACTCTGTCACAGCTCTCAAGCAGGACAAGTTTGTGTCACTAGGACACAGAGGGGTGACATGGGGTGGAGGGAGCATTACCATGTAATTGCAAAGGGCAGCGACACTTATTTTTCTGAGCGGTGTTATTTTTTTAAACTCATAGATAAAAACCAGATAGTGTTACTATCAGTAATGCCACTATCTGTCGAATGGTTTAGAAACGGTAAGCCTTTTCTTGTGATAAGCCAGAATCTGATATTCTCAGTGTACCTCCCTCAATGATTGACTTCAGAGTTTGCGTGTGTGAACATGAACTTTTCTGAAGTTACTTTTTGGTGTATGCACCTGTGCAAGCTCCTCACACTTGGTTTGCTTTATTTCCGGAGTCAACGTATAATTTCATAACCAGGGGAAAGGCAAAGGAGTTACCGTTTTATAAAGAGAAGCTTCCAACCTTGTAAGGCAGATTTGCTACAAATAATCCACTTGCTATGTAACATAATTTATTTTTCCCAGGTCATACCAAAAGCTCCCACTTCTGCTCTTTCTTAAATCAGGTTTCTTCTGGAAATACTTTGTTTTCAAGAGATACACGAGGTCGTTCAGCTGTTAGAAATAGTCAGCTTTATGTGTTAGAGCAACTACAGAAGGATTCAACATCTGGTACGTAAAACATATGTTGGCTTATGTTTGCGTTGTATTTGAAAACCTAATGAGATTTGTCATTTGTGCAAATCAAAATCTTATTTGAGTCTAGGTATTTTGAGGATGTCCCTACCATTAGCTTGCTTAGAATTTCTTGAAAAAGTAAATGGTGATTTGGTCCCTCTGAAGTTGGTCTTTTGATGTGGCAACATCAAAGTACAGTGTTCTGAGAGATGTGAGGATAATGCTTTGAATGAACCAAGGAAGCATGCAGGGGGGGCTAAAGCTGCAAAAAATATAGGCTTGTACATGCACGTTCTTATTTTTATCTTCAAGACTGATGTTGCCTATTCTTCTTCAGGTTATTTTATTAGCTTGTATGTGGTAATAACCATTAAACTTGTGTAATGCAAGCGGTAACTGCAGTGTAATTACCAAGACACAGATTGTCTAGACAAGGGATGTTATCTCCTTCATCTCTTCGTCAGGATCAGGGGGATTGGGTGCTCCAATGGAGGGAGTAAGTCCCTACAACTGCACAATAGCGGTGGTTTCCTTTTTATTTTTTCATTCCCCTACGGCTTTTTTTGTTTCCTGCAGAAGCCAGCAGAATTCAGCCACCCCTTCCTTCTAGTAGCATCAGCTGCAGGTTCACTCATGGATTAACTATTTCTGTCAGCTCCTCATCAACAAAAGGATACCAAGATTTATCCAAGCATATCTTGGCTAATGCTACCACTGAGGTAAGTAAAGAAGCAGAGTTTTCACTTATTCCTGTACCTCCTACCAGAACTTGTAGCAAAAATGGGTGGAACAAGCCTTTTTGTTCTGCACTACCAATAGTTACCTAGTTGTCACTTACAGAGAGACACGCTGAGAAATTATAAATGCTGGGGGCAAGTGAGCCAGGCTCCAGCAGTGAGGCTCAGAAGAGACTTCTGCATGTTAGCTGAAATGTTTGAGTCAAAGTGGTGAAACTGCTCAACTCCTCTAGCGTCCAAGAATTCCTACAGTGCAAGTTTTACGTGACAAGCTGTGTGTAGTTAGAAGAAAAACATACCAACTTCAGATTTCAGATCAGGTAGAATCACTTCAACATCGTTTGGAGATACACGCTCTTCCCATCTCCCATTTTCTCATAATAGTTTAGGTTAATATACAGGCTTAGGCTTATATATATATTTATACATATCTCCTCCTTCAGCAGAGAATACGACAGGCAAGTCAGTCTGGCTATTAAGACTCTTAAGGATTAGTCGCACTGTAAAAACCATTCGTGGTAAAGCCAGCTTAGTAGTTTGAGTAGAAGATAGCGTAGCAGCATGTAAAAGCTGAACACAGCTTTATAGTTATTACAGTTTACACAATTTTCTCTTACCTGTACCTTTGTCATTGTTTTCTAAGGTAATGGCAGCATGCTCTCATAACCTGAGGAATCTCTACACATGCCAAGCAGCAGCTGGTTGGAAGTAAGCTTATGGCAGGTCTTTATAATGGGAGGCCTTGTTATGTACTTGGTCCTCTTGTGTGTAAACACCTTCCATTTGTCTTTGACAGGTATCAATGTACAGAAAAAGAGGTGCTGGTTTACTACAAAGTCTTCCCTTCAGCAACAAGGCACGGGTTTCTGGGAGCGGGAGTGATAGAGAGACCTCTTCCCTATGTGTGGGGACTAGTGCGAGATCCTGGCAAAAGGCACCTGTACGACAGAACTATCAACACAGCGCGAATACACAAGAAGGTGACCAGCCATATTCAGCTGGGTGAGTATCACCCATTACCGTTGTGTACTCTCTCAGCTCAGGCTGTCAGCCAGGAAGAGATTTGGAGGCATCTTATTTCATTTCTTCGGGTTTGAATAAACAATTTCATTTTTTAATACTTGCAAGATTTTTCCAAAGTAAGGATAGTATTAAACACATCTCGCTGCAGAAGTACAGCTAGAGACACTGGTTTGAAAGTCAAAATAAAATCTTAAGTGGCTTCAAAAACCATCTTAGCCATGCATTACAGCATATTAACAAGAGCTCTGCTGTTAAGCAACAAGACATCAAAATAAAATATTGCATGTGCATTTAGGGGGTGGGGGAAAATAGTGACAAGTTAAAGTTGTCAAAGTCTGATTCCCCCCCTTTTTTTTTTTTTGTTCTTGTGTGTTTTTTTCCACAGTGTATTTAGTGACTGATACCTCCCTGTGTTACCTAAAGCAACCCCGGGATTTCTGCTGCATTACTGTAGAAGCTGAAGAGGTAAAGTGAACATTCTCTCTGAAGCACATAGAGGAGTGATTGTTCTGAACTCATGGTTTAAAGACAAAGGCAAGAAAGAAGGAAAGTCCATGCTCCTATTTCCAGAAGTGACAGTGTAAGAGGAAGAAAAGCCATGCTGATATGACACAAGTGAATTATGTATAAAATGCTCTTGTGAATGACAACTGTCAACCAAGCCCCATTAGACAGTAATACAAGCGTTACACAGTATATTCTGGTTACAAACATGCAAGATTATGACAAAAAATATTTAATAAATAACATGAGAAATATTATTTCTTATTAAAATAGCTCTTTTAAGTAAGAAAGACAAAGAAAACCTGACTATATGCATAGAAAATTTTTCAAATTGTCATTTTTACACTTTGTTGCATGCAGGAGAACTTGTCTGTCTTGGCTGTTCAGTCTGTCTACGATGCATCCATGCCTCACCCTTGCAAAGAAGTGGTGAGAGGGGAGATTTTGCCAAGTGCTTGGATACTGGAACCTGATGTAGTGAACGGAAGAGATATCACCAGAGTTATTTACATGGCACAGGTAAGATTTTGCTGTATGTCCAACTGTGAATGCAAAAAGCTGTTACGTATCAGAGCACTGAAGAGCTGGTCAGTAACAAAAAATATAATCCTTATGCTATGCTCCATGAAGTTTATGAACTGACCATAAAAGTCAGCTCTACTTCACACTGTTACCTAGCATGACGTACAGTAATGCAGAGAGAATCTTATTAACATCGTGCTTAGGTTTTTACAAAATCTAAAGCTGCTTCCTCAGATACCAAGACTCTTCTGTAAAGGTTTATTAGCAATTTTAGTATATGTTGCGTTCTCATATGGTGAGCCAGCGTGGAGAGTCTTGTTTGCGTTTTCATCTTGCTGAAGGAAGTCCACCTCGGGTTATACTACTTTCAAAATGCATGGAAATACTTGTTAACTTTTTCTAACTGAAGCCATTAATTCTTCACACTTAATAGAAAAGTCACACTTAGAAGAGAAGTCAAGATTAGAATTACAGTTAAGAATAAGAAAATCCTGCCACGCATTTATTACAGACTCATCTGAAAAGTAGGCTCTCTTTGAGACAGTGGTACCAAGTACTTAAAAATGTCCAGAAGAGAATACCATCATGTGTATAATTTATTTTAAAGTGCTCATCTGAGAGCTAAATGGCATTAGTCCTTTAAACTTATCTATATAAAAAATGTTTTTAAGATACAATTTAAAAAATGCTATTTTAAGTTATAGTAATTAGTATATGCATTTTAAAATTTTATGTGCATTTTATATCACACTTTAGTATATGCATATACATTGTTGGTAACACTGTATCTGTCTCAAACTAGTAATATTTAATCCAAGCTCAAACTCAAAAGCAGCGTGGTCACACCTGCTGAAAGTGACATCCAACAGCAAAGCTTTGAAAGTCTGTGGAGTATTGGGGAAGGAAAAGATACAAACCACAGCGTAATGATCGCATTTGGCTGTAAACTACTTTTGTGCTTAACATACACTCGCGACATCGGAACTATTCCGGGCTGGAGACTTTTTTTGTTCAAAACCAGGTACAGACCCCAACGCGCGGCCTTTCTTCTAATTCCTGCAGGTGGACCTTGGTGCCCCGGCTATCCCCGCAAGGCTCCTGAGTTCCATGGCTAAGCGACAGCCGCTGGTGATTGCTCGACTGGCGCACTTTCTGGCTAGTTAGTGTTTAGTACAAAACTGGACACTTAACAGCAGCTGCAAGCTCATGAGGAGACACAAGCATCTGTAAGGGTAATGTAAAATGCTGGCTCCCAAGACAAGTCACAATCAAGCTCACAATCAAGCCTCACTTCAGGAGCCTACTGCTAACCTTGGACTATACAAAAGGATAGTTAGAAAAAAAGGATCATTTATTTTAGCCAACGCTGCTGAGAAGAAACCCAGCAAGTTTTATGGGGAACCTGTCCTCCTGGAGACTGCTGTGGAAAACCTCCTCCATGGCACAGCGGGAAGGAATGCTGTCTCTATAAAAAGCGGAGGAAGAGACTTTGCTTTACAATAGCCAGCATCTTACATGCAGAAGTGTACTATTTGATTTCTGTTTCCAAGGAGCTTCGAAGATCAACCTTCCTTCTTTAAGAAAGTTTAGGCAGCAGTGAGAAAAAGCCAATGGAAGCAATGAAATGCACTACAAACTGGAAACAGTACGTGAACGGCTTGAGACCTTTTACAAGCTCTTGAGTAGGGCTGCAAAGCCACTTTCTGATGTTGAGCTAAGTATCAAATGCAGAATTCCTAACAGTGTAGATAAATCATTTAACTTAGCTGGCTACGCTTCCCCTTGAGAAGGGAAGTTAAAACAGCACGATATCATCCCTGCACCCTGGAGAGATTTTTCTCATGTAATCGGCTGGCCGCTTGCAGCCAGTATAAGGTATTTCCGATTGCCACTACACTATGCAGCATCAGTGGAAACCACCACACCTCAGGACACAGTTTTACTGCACTGCAGAATTAGGTGCTTTGAAACAAAGAAACCAAACTGACAGCTGTAAACAGTGACACTTTGTCGTTAATATGGAGTAGTACTGAATAATCGGCTTGTTTCTAGAATTTAAATGCTGCAAATAAGAGTAGCTTTTTCCATGAGCCCTTCTACACTTTTATCGAAATGCATTAAGAGTTGAAAATCTCGCCTGGTCATAGTCTTAGCGCACTTCTTTGTTCGTGACCAGCTGTCTCACTGCAGTGGGTACAGACTCTTCCTGTTCAGTTACCTCACGCTATTTCTGTTGAACTGAGTCCAACAATCCTGCTGTCAGGCTTTACATGTTTGTTCAACGCACCCTCTAGTTTGGCCACACATTCCTAAAGTTAAACAAAACCACAACCAACTTGAATATCTAAATAACTTCATTTAGTCCTTCAGCACAACGGTCAAGACTCACTTTAGATATCTAAGCAATAAAAAGATGCTGTGATATGCTTTCTTTAGCTCAAAAAAGCCCACGTTGTTCAAGAAGCTGTTGCACTTTAAATTTGTCAAGTAAGAAATATGTATTCTACCATCCACCTTACCAGGGTCAGCGTCTGCTACTTAAACACAGTTACTTTCGGTAAAAGATGCGTTTCCCCAGCATACAGTGAAGTTAGCTGCACTTCCCACCTTTGAGTTCAAGAGCCAAGATCTACTTTTACTATATATTTGCACAGGTGTAATTTTGGCTCTCAGCTTCTATGTTACTTCCTGTTATTAATATACTATGTTTTAAAGGAAAATAGCTATTTTAAATTGATATTTAAGAAAATAGCAGTTTTGAGGCATATCAGCCCACGGCCCACCCCCCCCCACCCCCAAACTAGACCAGGTAGGATAAAAAAACCTTTCACTTACTTACAAACTTGCTTTATCTTTAGATGGTCATGGTTACAAACTGTACCCCAATCTATTACTGTTCTTTTTTTGGTGAGGCTCAGCCTTTTCTTAAAAGCCTGCCAAACTGACTCATGGCGTGGTTCGCTTCAAGTGTCATGCATCTTCCATAGCTCCTCAAGGAAAAAAGGGCAACCCGTCACAAAGTTTTCTACAACTGAGCGAAAAGACAGATTTCCAGATTTGCAGCCTGTCACACAGCTCCCCCCCAGCCCCTTTTGGTGGAAACCAAGAAAGGAAAAGCGAACAAGGCAGTACACAAAAGCCCTAGAAAAAATGAGCAGAAAGAGCAGCAGGGTGTATTGGCCGTTTCCCCAGTGCTGCTTCCGTGGAGTTCCAGAGGAGGTAGGGGGAGGTCTTCATACAGTCCACAAAAGATTTGCTCAGTGCTTTGCTTTTTTTCCCCTTTTATTTTGGACATGGCACTAGTGATAAAGCAGTTTTTGTAGGAAAAACATCTAGGGGGACTCCTGTTGATCAACGATGCCAGTGCCTATGAAGGATAATGTCTTATTGTACAGTGCATCAGAGGTTTATTTTTATATATACATAAGATTTTTTTCTATGTTTACAAATTAAGTTATTTATATATGCTTGTTTTGAAGCGTTTTTATATGCTATCAAAGCTAAGTTTTATTTTTATTGGTATTGAATTAATGTAACTTTTTTTTTAATACAATCTTCAATTGATACTAAAAAGCCTATTTATATAAATGTTTTCTTTTGCAAATATAACATTTTATGGTACCTGTTACTGTACGGCATTGGTTTGTTTGGAAGGAAGAAATAAAAACCCAGCAGATATCTAATTTGTTAATCTACAACGGGCAAAACCCAACTTCCTGTAAGTTACTGCTGAGCAGTAGATGACCAAACCAGTTGTATTGTACCACCTACTGTTGCATCTCTGCTCTTAATCAAGATTGCTATTTTCATATCCACAATAAACGGTATTTTCTACACAAGAAACGTGCCCCACGTTATTTTGCTCCAGCTAAGATTCCCCACCTATGGAACTACGCTGGATGGAGAAATAACATAAAGGCTAACTTGTGATAGAAGATGGGAGGTCTCCTGCTTACCTGCTGAGGAACGTGCATGGAATATGAAGAGTCAAGAAGCCAGTCACTGCTTAACTTTGATTTCTGTGATGCAGTGCCTTGTCCAAGCAAAGGGGGTTTGTTTGTTTTGAAACGAGGCACCAGCTGAAGCTTCTCCCCGAATCCACTTACATGGCTCCTCTGACCTGCACATCCAGAAGGAAGTTAATGTAATGCCATTTTTCCTCATTTCCTTTTTTTTTTTTCCAGTCAGGGAAGACTGACAGAAGGCAGGCCACACACTCTGACCTAGCTTGCTGTGAGCTCTCTTCTCACAGCGACGCTTGCACTACAGCTAGCGGCAGCCCACGGGGAACAGGCACCATGCTTGAAGCACTCGCACAGAGAGGAGCCCACCAGCCCAGTGGGACTGCACGGAGTCATGCATCCTCATGAGAGTGGTCCCACTGCTGAGTGTCCCTACGCAGGTAACAGCGCGCTGTACAATCGGTCCTGAGGTTTAGTTACAAAGTCAAGTGTCTGTCCTTACAGCGCAACCAAGGCCGAGTACCATAGGATGCCCGGGAACTAGAGTAACTGCATTAAGACATCAGAACACGGAAGTGGGTGTTTCTTACCTGCTGGATCCCACTGAAAAACTGACTGCCTTCTGCCCAATAGGGCACAACTATGCTCACTGGAAGTAGAAAACTGCTCCTGGGGCTTGGTCAACTTTTAAATAAAAATTGCCATGCGTGCTGTATTAGAGACGGGTAATTGAGGTACGCTGATGTCACAAAAACCGCTGTGGCCACAGTATCTATGCAAACAGTTTTAGAATACCCAAATAAAGTCATCTCTGGGGCCAAGAGCACCTTTTTTAACCATTATGGATTCCAGCTTCTTCCTCCTTCCACCACCGCCCCCCCCCGCACCCCTTGATAACAAAATACAGTTATATTTCAGTATAAGCAAAGCAGCAGCAGGCCAGACAGGAGAGAGAACTATACTTCTCTGCACCATGCTTTGTGGCCAGGCACCTTTTT
This sequence comes from Dromas ardeola, assembly GCA_013398915.1. Classification (NCBI taxonomy): domain Eukaryota; kingdom Metazoa; phylum Chordata; class Aves; order Charadriiformes; family Dromadidae; genus Dromas; species Dromas ardeola. Next base: position 62,902 of record VYZM01021936.1, on the reverse strand, counting down.
TCTACTTCACGCCAGTACAAAGAGGCTCTCTCTATATCTATCTCTCTATCTCAACAGCTTGAACACAAAATGGGACATTTAATCATATTTATTATGATAAACGACAACTTCAAATGAGATCTGCAGCAAAATGTCACATGACAGCCTCAGGGAGCAGGTACGGTATGCCCGGTGTACTTCCTATTTCAATTTGTATTACCATGTCCTTGCTGCGTACACGGCCTGCCTGCTTCTAGGGACCTCTGCTGCATTCACATCTGAAAATGCCCGAAACGCGGCATGCAGATGGAACATGCCAAGTCTTTTCAACGCAGCGCTTAGTAGCCAAGTCAAGAAATAGCTCAGTACAGTTCAGCCACTGATGTTGTTCTATGTTTCTCCTGTCATAGCACATATTTTAACAGAAGCCACAGTTCTACCTAATTACGTCTCTTTGTGGTGTTTCTTAAATCACTGACTCCAAGATGTTACCTTTTCTCGCCTTATAGAAGGAAGAGATAAGTTAATTAGCCAGCTAAAAAGGCCTGGGCTTCAATTTGCCCAGATGATGTTCTTACATAACACAGTACGTGCTTTCTGGAAAAAACCCTGCACTAATAGGACACTCTTAGAAAAAGGAAATAATATCCTCACTGCTACGGGGGGGAGGGGGCGGGGATGTGGGGTGTGTGGACAAAAACATCCCCTGCGACAGCTAATGAGCACCTCCGGCT